>JAWQUT010000016.1:1950631-2000867 GCA_033807755.1 Ellobium chinense | reverse complement strand
GCTTATTGCCATGATACTTAAAACTCGAAAGTTTGTATTTTATTCACGTATGCATGAACTCAAATTTAAAAAAAAAAAGACTGATGGATCTGGGTAGGGTAATCAGACATGCAAGGGAGGGGAAAATTAATCGCCTTTGACTCATTGAGTTGAGTAAAGATGTGGAAATTATTACTCGCTTCCTCGTTTGTATTGGAGAAATTGTCCAGTACTGATGCTTTGAATGAAGGCTGTCTCCTTGAAGTACCCCTATGGTGCAGCAATAACATGGAGAAAATGTGTTAAATTCTTTTCTGCTTTATCTTGAGTCGCTGATTTATTATTCAGGTCACCCTGGTTCTTCCAAGACAAGGCAGAGAGAATAGATATATTAACATGTGTAGTAGCCATGATAAGCATGTTAAAATAACATCCTTCGCTACTGTCGAGGATGGTACTGGGTCCCGAATCTGCACTTCTGTCATTGTTTACAGGCTGGATGTTACATTATCTTTATGTGCATATGGGTTAACACTTCTTGTAGTATGATTGCTTTCTTTAGTGTCTATCAGCGGGTTGAACTTGATATTACTTTGGAAATATACGGATAAAATCTGTCTTTTCTCTGTTCGATAGAGGAATCATTCTGTAAGCAGCATTTTGTGGAGAATTGATATTCCTGATCTTCGCATACTGTGATGGGCCGTTCAGTTTAGAAAGCACCTTCGAAAATTGTGTTTATGGGAAACTAAGTTATGAAAGCAGAAATGCTTTAAAGTGGAATAGTTGAGAGGATCATCCACTTTTTGGAGATAGAATGTGTCATGGAGATAGAAAGTGTTATGGTCCAGACAAGATTGGTGAAAGAACAGACAAAAAGAACAAATGGGAAGAGATGGACATTGAAGAATCAGGAAGAATTTGGTAAAGAGAAATAGGAAGCAAACAGATTGTGTTGGTAGGAAACGGAATATATCAGCAAAGAATGCTTGAAAATGGACCTTTTTTTCTTGTTTCAAATTGAGCATCATTCACTTAAGAGGAAGGATGTTTCAAAGCCTGGCGAGGTTGGTGCAAGAATTGACAGAAAGGACTACAGGGAAGAGTTGGACATTGAGGAATCAGGAAGCGGAGGAAGGAAGAATCAAATAATTAATAAAGGGAAATAGGAAGAATGCAGTGTTTTGACTACCACTCTGATGCCCGAGGAGCGGACGGGTCAAGACCATAAGGTCCGGTGATGCGGAAGCCGGTCGTGTGTCCGGGGAGGGTCGATGGTCCACGGCACAATTGAGCTCACTGTGGCGGAAGTTTTCATGAATATGTGCCTTCTGTAGTAGGGGATTTGGCCATTTCCTGGTGACAAATAAAGCAGTGCAGGGCGGGGGTTTGCTCCCTATTGTTTCATGGTACCATCATAGTGGTCAGGCCCACACAGATTAGACAGAGGGGATCACTGCCCAGCCCGTGTCCTGGCTTTGAGATTGATTTGATGCTCATTTTCTGCTCACTTTCAGGGTCCTGTTCCGACATGGTCACTCCTGATTACTAGGTTGGGGGGAGGAAAGAGAGTGAACCTTGTCATATTTATGAATTTCGTAGACTGATTTCATTGCTCGTAAGTTCGAAGCATTCAGAATACAAAAGCCTAATCCAATTTTCCTTTTTCAGCCAATATTTTTTTTTCTCCACGGTCACTTACAAGAAATTCCACCATCTCAGAGTCTTCTTTAATAATTTGCAGCATTGAATAAGCTTATTAAAATGATACTGTTTCGGAGCTGTGGACCAATATATCGAAAGGCGTAAGCAAGCAAACGTTTCCTTAATGACAAGTATTCCGCACAGATTGCCACACCAAAATCAAAGTAAATGACTCAAACTTCAGGTTTTGTTTACAACATCAGGGGGGAATGTAAACTAATTTGCAGGCAGGTTCACAGATCTGGGGCTCATTTTTGCACAATCTGTCCAAAGAACAAATTTTTTACTATCTTCCCAAGGCATATGATGACACTCTATATTCATCCAGTCAGGAGTCTGTAACCTTCAGTCCTCCCCCGGCCCCACCCACACACATTTTCAGGGTCTTGTCGTTACATGGGCAATTTGATTACTATTGCTGGATATCAAGGGGGAAGGAGAGGATGGAACTTGGTATTGTAATGAATGACCAGTTTGAATGCATTCACATATGCCCCTTCTCCTTTCCCTCTCCCCTCAACTTAGAGACAGAATAAACACTCACTACTGCTCACTTTTGGGATCCCGTTCTTACATTGACTAGGAGCCAGGGAAAGACCGGATCTTGGTAACATTACGGTAATATGAATTACATAGACCCGTTCGAATGTAGATAAGTGTGAAGTATGCAGACCTTGAGCCCCCCCCCCCCCNCCCCCCCCCCCTCCTCCCCAACAGTTTTTTAGGTGAACTTGTACTAGTTTTCTGCCCACTTTTGGGGTTCTGTTCCTACATTGTCATTATTATGAGTTTCAAAGACCAGCTTCAAAGATCAAAGATAAAAAATTGTGAAGATTCAGTCCCCCAATGATTTTCTGAGCTACCCTGATTCATAGGGTAATGAATTTATCTGCTCTGAAATCCACGTGCTATGGTTGTTCCAAAGTAATCTGTATTGTTACCATTTCATTTTTGTCTGTAATACCATAGGGAAGTAGACACAGCTTTTGAAACGTACAGATCGTTACAGAGTTTACTGTACCTACATTCTGCAGGCAATCATGCCTTAGCCTCGTGTGCTTAAAGATCCGTTTAATCAAGAAAATATTTTGGTACCTCTGGTGTTATTTTCTCATTCTGGATCAGAATTTTAGATTTCTAAGAATTTTGGAGTGTCCTTTGCTCTTATCTGTCTCTTCACTGATAGTGATGCCTTGTTCGCTTCCAGACAGGCAGCTAATGGACATGTGATGAATGAAATCTGAAAGAATAATTCGACAGTTAGCATTGCAATCATGTCATTTCCCGAAGGAAGACCAATCTTGGCAGTGCCTTGAGAACAATCTAAGGTTTACACTTCATTTAAGGTGAAGTGTGACACGAAACAATGTGTTTTACTCTTCATTACACACCATTGTTTTCATCAGCGTCATTTTTTTTTCTTTCAAAAGGATGGTGTATTTCAATCTGTGTAGGCTGAATAAGGGAATATATCCTCACATCTCTTCTCTGAAGAGTCGAATCCTTTCTTTATACCAAAAACGCAAGGAAGTGAGCTGTCAGTCAAGCTCTCTAGAATCGTGAATTAAGTGCTTTAAAATGACAGATGGCAGAGATGCTCTTTTTCAGTTGCAATCAGAAAACAGATATTTTCCATTCTGTCGGGTGTGAGTTTCTCCTTGATTTCCTTCCATTTCCTGTCTATTGTGACAGAAGTCAAATCTGTCCTTCATTCTTGTGGTTACTCTTTTGGGTGAAAGTATTTCCAGAATAGTTCATTAGTGTCTTCAGAATCTCCGCCACTGGCTTTTGCTTTTTGTAATGGATACTTGCTGCCAACTCTCTTTGGTCTCAGACTCTGTATGTGAATTTTTTTTTTTGCTCAGCTATTCAGCTTGTCCAGGCACTTTTATTGGTGGATTTTAGTATTGTAGATTTCCATGTGTGAGGTTGATGAGACAGAATTAATTTTGACATTTGAGACAGAAACCTGGCTTTTCACACTATTTCGATATTTTTTTTTTGTCATGATGGTCTGTCACGTCAAGAAGTTAGCATTGAGTTGGTGTCAAGTACTAAACTGCCTGACTGCAAGATGAAAGGCTGAACCCTTGTGTCGCAACTTCTGTGAATGTCGTATTCCTGGCTTTTTGTATGATTTACTAATTGATTGATTGATTGATTGATTGATTGATTGACAGGCCTGCTGACGTTAAGTTCATTACATAATAACTCTAGGCTTAACAGAATACTAATTTTTTTTTTGTTTGTGTCTGTTTTTCTGGATTCTAGGAACTGGCGGGAGAGATTATTCTAACCCTGGGTGAAGCGTTTGAGATTGCCTACCAGATGGCACTGAAAGAACGTGCGGAGCTGGCAGCAGAGGAGTTCGATAAACTGAGCACAAGTGATGGTGATGACACAACCTCTGTCTCCTCAAAAGCCTCTGTGAATACAGTGTGACCAGGTGAGTTCAGTGTCTTTTTTCTGTCTTTCTTTTTCTTAATTTATCCAGCACCATGTGGGTTCTAGTCCTTTTCTGTCTTTCTTTTTCTTAATATATCCAGCACCATGTGGGTTCTAGTCCTTCCATCTCAATGCCTCGTGTGATAAAATCTATTGGTTTTATCTAGTTGGTACTGCGGTCCAGAAAGAATATTTCATATATCAGGTTTTGAGGGGAGAAGTGAGACTCTGATATTATAGAGGTTTGAGCACTCAGATGAAAGGTGCTCAACTGTCTCTTGGAGGGAGGTACATAATTGGCAAATTGGGGGATGAGTTCATTGTGCAAATGCGTATCTCTTGCCCTTTGTGACAAACTTCTGTATTGTAATCCATGGATGCATGTTCTCTAGATGTGCGAGATCGGTTGAAACATTCTACATAGTTTATTATCTGTAAAAGTGGTTGTGTACTGTATAAGTATTACAGGATGTAATCTATTCAGGATTCACTACTAGCAGTCACTTCTCCCTATAATGCATTCTTTGTGACATATGTCTGATTGATTTTGGTACTTCTGAATGAGTACATCTACTGCTATTTGAGTATGGGTGACAGACAGCAATTTTTTTTTGCTTTAAGGAAGCATATTCTCATTCCAGTTATTAACTAATATTAGGACAGCAAGAGACCTCATATGTTTAATACTTGCGATGACAGTTTCAGTGGGATATGAACAACTGGCGGGCATTAAAATTTGTGCATGCACTTTTTTCTCGTAATTTCAAACAGCAAATCACGTTGATAGGATGAAAACTTAATTCAGATATGTAAGATTACATCAGTGTCATGGTGTGGGTATAGTGCGAGTTAGGGCTTTGCCTTGGCTCTCTGGCTTTACGCCAGGAATAAATAGTTGGCAGTTCTGAAATCTTTCCAGGAATAGGGAGGATGAAATACAGTTTACTGAAGAATTTCTTTCCAGGGTCAGGAGTTTGGAAAAAAAGGATTCCCCCTTTTTTTTTTTACCTTATCGATGTAATATCATTCTTGCTGATGTCAAAGCTCCAGCCATTTGGTTTTTTTCTCATAGTATAAAACCCTCTAGTTATGTCCTCTTAGAATAGAGTGTGTTTTGCTCAAACAGCAAAGAAACTTTGATTATATGTGGTTGCACGTTTGCTGAGCGATGTCCTGTGTCTGGGAAGACAAGACCGAAAAGTCAAAAGACATTTTTCTTGTGCCTGATGGGGCCATATGGGGCACTGATTGTACCCATCTGGTGTCAGAGAGGCCTCATTAGGGGTCATTTGTCTTTCGTGATGGTATTCATCTTTCCTGATTGCATGTTAAAGAAGTGAAATGGATAGGCTGGAGAAATCTTGGGAAAGGGTAAAGGATGCCTAGAGACAGGAAGAAAATTAAGTGTAGAGAAGAAATCTGTCTTATTAATAATAGTCGCTGGACACGCTGGCCTTTGCAGTACAAATTCAAGAGATAATTTTCTGTTACCGTCTTTTGAACAGAATGACAGTTGCAGATATTTTGCCACATTTCATATTGGTGCTTTGGAAACAAAGCTGAAAAGAAAAAAGGGGAATTAAACAAAAATTAGGATGGTAGAGCTTCATTATTGTTCTTTGTAGGTACCATCCCAAAGAAGACATTTTGCATGTAATTATGTGATGAGAAGTCTGATATGAATGAAACTGCAAACATGTTCAGGAAATTATTGGAAATACTGTTCAAAATCCGATGAATAGGAAAAGGGAAAAAAAGTGACAGAAAATGTGTTTTAATGTTTTGTTTTATAGTTCTGTCAGTTTCTGATGACCGTTTAATTTTGAAATCAGAAGAGGATGTGGGCAGGAAGAGCAAAATACAGGAGGAAATGACACTGTAGTTGTCCGTAAAAGAAAAAAAAACGGATGATGTTTGAACGTAGGCTGTGACAATCAAAGCACCAGATGGATCCCCGCCATAATGGTCTTGTCATCACGTGACCCTGATCTGAAATTTAGAGGTCTTCCATATTGTCCTTTTGTCCCCGTGTGGGAGCCTCTCCAGAAGAAGAGGGTCCCATAGGTCATAAATCATGTTCAGTGATTGAGCCAGGAGCCACTGATGATCGGGAGAAGATTGGCTCTGTCGCTTGCCTCCCCCTTGTTACAGTTTGGAGCTAGTGACAAGAAAGGAGAAGGCTTCAGCTGAAAAGTGAAAAAAAAAATTCCAAGAGGGCCGGTAGAGACAGACAAAAAGCAATAGAGGCTAACATAAATCAGTCTTGGTTGTGGATTGGTGATTAAATCTTTGAGAAATGTAGTCTTGAGAGGAGTAAAAAATAATATGTGGGATGAAGGAGAAAGATTATCTTCTGAAGTGTCCCAGGAAAAGAAATTTGTTCTGATTTTGGTAACGGTCTTTCCCATATGGACAGACACGTCACTGATTGAGGGCAGTAAACCAGATTTCGTCAGCTTTAAGTGACAAGAGATTATGTATTGCATTGGCTTTTAATGCTGTGGGCACAGGGTAGCCTAGTGCCTTTCACTGAGGAAATTTTGAGAGGAATCTCTGGTGGAGAGCTGGCTTCTAGTGCTGAAAGGTCCAGCATACTTGAAGCAGCTGAGACAGTGAGTAATGCTGCCCTTTGATAACAACAGAATATGTTGGTAATCTCAGAAGTATTAAACTGGCAGAAGATTGAAGTAGTCTGGTAGAATACGTTTATATTCACAGACAAAACCAGTAGATTTTAGTTACCTGGCACTGAGCTGAAGGGCTGAAGCCCACTGGGCGCTAGATGGGTAAAAACAAGAAAAGAAAAAGATAAAATATTTTGCAACATGTTGATTCAGCATTTTGACCAAACATAATGTCTTCTTATTAGTAATAGATCATAAATTTATTTGTTTGTTTTTATGTTCCTTTCTTGAAACTCTGCTATGAACATATTCTTCTTTTTTTTTCATTTGTTTTGTTGTTTCCAGAATGGGTTGCTTTTTTTGGGCCGAGTGAAATGGATTAAGTAGTAATGCTGCAGTATAATTAAACCATTGTAAAAACTGAGGAGATATTAAGAACAGGAAAATATTGAAATTTTCGGCTGTCAAGCCTTGTTGTGTAAATTTGAGGAAGACCATCAGCGCAGTAGTTTGGATGTTAGATTCAGGGGGGACAATTTACGAGTTTAATATCAAAGGGCCATAATTTTGGTGAGTGCCTTTTTTGTTCTTCGTTTTCACTTCTGGATGAGTGAGGAGAAGATTGCTATTTTACAGCCAGAAATATTTTAATCAGAAGGGAAACTGTTTGTAATTCGTTTTGTATCACAGTAAAAGAGATGCAGGGCTAAGCTGTTCTTTGTTTTGAAGTCATGAAAAACAGTGATTGTGAGGAAAAGTGGACTGTTGTTTTTGAATACTTTTGATTCCACTTTTTTTCTGTTTGTGACTGCTTGCTTTGAACATTATCTCTCTGAAATACATGATTGAAATTATATGTTTCTGCACTTACAATTTCAGTTATCTTTGCTTATATAAACTGATACTGAAATGGTATGTTCGAACCAAATGTTAAACTGCAGAATGAAAATGAAAATGGAGTATAGTATCATTTCTGACTATTAGGATTCCTGTTGATCATTTTGCTATGTGACAAAAATTGAGAGTCGATTTTTCCTGTTTAGGTCCATAATATTAGCAGCTTTTAGAAGAAAACAACAAAAACAATGAAAAGACAATAATTTAGTTTCTGGAATCAACTTGTGATCAGATTATAACTTGATACATTCTTTCAAGTAGGTTCCATCTACTGTAGTAAGGACAAATAAGCAACTTATTTGCAGTACACATGTGCATATTTACAGCCTACATGTGAGTTAGTGTGATAAAATATTAGTCTAGTTCTTGGTGTAACCTACCATTTTATCATTTTATCTTTTTAAATTGTACATACAACTTTACACAGTTAAAGTCCAGACACATATTGTATCTGGGAACACATAGGATCATATCTAACCTTTTCCAACAAATAGGCATATCTTTGCCAAAACAGCTTTTGAGAAAATTGGGTGGTTGTCTGTCCCTCCCACAAAGTTGCGGGTGCAAATTATCACAGATTTCTGCGTTTTTGAGGCCTTGTTGCAATTTTGCACATTTCTGCAAATTTAGGCTTTTTCTGCAAATTTTGGCCAAACAGTGCATTTTTTCTGCCAGTGTCGCAATACTGCGTGAACAGGAACAAAGAAAATATGTTCCATTTCTACATTTTTGCAGCATTTCAAAAGTAAACAATGCGACATGGAGGTAAATATAATGAAGTTACAAAGCTGTTGCAAATTTGGTTTACCCCTTTTTGCATGCAAATTTTGCAATTCTTGGTGCAAATTTTGGGGATTTGAAATGCACAGGGTTGTGTTTGAACATAAAAGCTTCGTGCTTCAAAAGAAATCTTGTAAATAAATCAAAGGCATTCGCAGCTTAGCAAAAATATTTTGTTGGGAAATGAGTATTGATCTTAAATATGTGAAAAAGTAATTATGGCGGGAAAACCAACCTAATCCTTTTTGTCAAATTATATTAGATAATTCACACCATGGGCCACTTACCAATTTTGGTTTCATTTTGAGGGTTAGCCTGGTTGTGATAACGTAATTAGAAAAAAAAAAACGAGTTTTAAAATAAAAAAAAATGCTTTCCTGTAGAATTTGGTCCCTTCATGCAGTGGAAGAGACAGCACTTTATCTTGTCTTTCTTCAAAGCTCATTTCTTTTTGTGGAATGTAATGTTACACAGTGGACTATAAATGTACACAAATCAAAGAGTTATAATACTATAAAACAGTTAGAATATATTTTTGGTTGCCATGAGTCAAGTTAAAAGTCTTGTCTTTGAGAAAGGAGTTTCCCAGGAGAAAATGAGAGAAAAAATGAACATTACAACTTCTTTAAAGCATCATGAGTAATGAATGACATTACTTGAAAAAATAGGTTTTGACATTGCCTTTTGTCTTTCTGTCAGTATGCCTGATATTTACATTTTTGTTAGTTTACAATTGGTGTGCAATTCGTTACTATTTAGAATAGTTTTCTTAATAGGTATACCCTCTTAGTAAGTACAAAATGGTTAGGTCCCAGAACAGGTTCGTAATGAAGGTTCAATTGTACGTGTGGATATGCTTTTTGTTTCTGTCTTTTTATCATCTCTCTTATCACTAATTTATTTCTGCATTTCAGATGCTGGCTTTGATGAGCAGACCTTTGACATTTTCCCCTCAGCCACTCATTCATGTCTTCTTGGAATCCATCTGCTGACCTCTTTAGCTATAAAGCTCTGTTTTAGTGAAATGCTTCCTGTCACAGAAAAATGGCAATGCAATAAAAAAGCATAGAGACCAAGAATAGAATGGACAGACAAGTTAATCTGATAGCCACATTGTCAAAAAATTAACAAACAAAAAAAAATGAAAAAAAAACAACAAAACCATCAAACAAAATGCCATCAATAAAGGTATGTACCCTTCATCTATGAATCTGAACTGTTTCCAATTTTAAGAAAAAATACTGCCCATCCTAAATAACTCCAACTTCCCACCAGTCCCACTTCAAAACTTTGACATATTTTTTAGACTTTACAAAAAGAAAGGTAAGCACTGCATGTCCTGATAAGATTAGTTCACTTTCAGCATTTTCTGATTGTTCAGTTGCAGATTTTAACAAGATGAGTGATAGAGCCTCTTACACATTTTCACAAAGACCATGTATTTCTTCAAAAGAAGCCTTCAAAGTTTCAGAGTTTTGAGGTGGGGACTAGAGGGGATCGGGAGTCAATTAAGTTGGGCAGTAAATAACTGAATTTTGCCGTTTTGTTTTCATTGCAATACAGTTGCCTTTGCCTAACTGCAACTCTTGGGGACCATGGAAAAATTATGATTTATAGAAGTTACGAATCGCCCTTTACTGCTCCATAGACAATACAGCTTGGTGTTATCTGGTAAATGTTGTAGTTATGTAAAAGTTGTGATTATATAAATTATGGTTAAAGGGTGTGAATTATACTTGTATGCAGGTGCAAGGTTATTGATTTCACAAAAGTGTGAGCTATCAGATTCATGCATGTGACTACGGCATTATTGTTAAAACAGTAAGGATGTTGATCTTATAGAATTGCATGTTCATCATCAAGAAACATGCCAGACTAATCATGTGTGTCATTAAGGGTTGTGTTATGTTTCTAAAACACACACTACACAGGGAGTCTGCCTTGGTACAGACCATTTGAAAGGTGCTTCCATATTGTTTGAAACAAAAAACAGCAAAATGAATATGGCCAGAAATACTTAAATTATACATCAAATTTCTTTTAAAACTTAGCTGAGATTAGTGGTTTCTTGCGCAGAAACTGAGTGAAGAAAGTTTTGGTGCTACTAGGATTTTTTTTTGTTTTGCCTAATTATGGTGATGAAGCCAGACTTTCACCTTTGAATTTATTCATTCACTTTCATGTTACTGAACTTGTTGTTAAGAAGTATTTTTTTTTGTTGTTGTTGTTGCAGACTATTCACAAAATGCTTATTTTATGGTTTGGGAATTGAGCTAGCTGTTGACTTCGTGTTTCAGATATTTATTCCCAGTCATTGCTTCTGAGATTTTGGTATAGTAATTATCATGTGTTATCATAGAAATGACTTTGCTAAAATATTTATTAATGGAGCCTTACTTAAATTGTCACCTTCAAAAATGCATTTGAATTTTTTTTAAATTTCAAGGTTAATTCTTGAAGTCTCTCATGATTCATTACCTTAGAGCATTAATTCAGGAAGGCCTGTCAGACAGGAAGACTTATTTATAGATGTACTCTGTGAGGGTACTGAGAGATGCTCCTAGAATCCTGGTCATAAATTTCATCTGTATGCTTAAAGCTTTGCTGTGAATCGGATATTGGTCAAGTTTTTAAGACATCATTCATCACTTGGGATCCGTCTAAAGTGAACTCGCTTAATTTGAATTGGTGCCAATTTGTTCCTCCTTTTCTATTAGTTATGGAACTCTGGTCTCTTGAAGTTCAGATTAAATGGACTCCACCATAGCCCATTCATTCTTTCATTCATTCATTCAATCAGTTTTCATCTCATTATTTCCCATAGCTGGAACAATCATTGCTTCACTTTGCAGTAGTTGTAATCATATCTGGTTGAGATTTATAAAACATGGTCACTTGCTGCAGTGAAAAATTACAATGAAGAATGGTATGATTTGTTTTATATATGTGAGTATTTTAATTTTTGTTGATTGATTGATTAATCTAAATGAACAATTTGTTCTGTGATCAGCCTATAAACATTTTTCTTCTGTTTCATATTTACCTTTGACTAATCAAACTCTGCCCTCTGCCCCTACTTCCTCCCCAAATAAGACGTGTCTCTTGCAAATAGAGACCAATATTTTGTTTCAAGATGGAGTTTTCTGTTTATCTTCGCACTACCTTTTCCGTTTGCATTTTGAAACCCAGTTCTTTATTGTGTCAGAGCTTTTTTTTCTTCTGTGCTTGTGAATAGAATCTCTAGGTGATTCCTAAGATCAAAACTTTCTTTGTTCATTTATTTGGATTTTTCTATAATTTTTCTACAATTTCATGACATGATAAAAAATGAAAAAATCCTGGTCACTAGTCTTAAACTTAAACACACACCTGATAACAGAAGGCATGAAAGCAACATTGTTTGGTTTCTGTTGTTCTGCATGTTGGTGGGGATGCTGTTGAAGACTAAACATATAAACTTGAATAGATTTGTTATCAAAATGCTTATTACAGAGCTGGCAATTTTGCAAAACTCTATGCAAGTCCTGATATTTCTTATGTAATGTATCAATCTTATTACAAAATGCAGCCTGCAATGATCCAAAAAGCACATCTGCTGAGAAGCATTGTTGAGTCCTTAACACTCCATTTTATTACATTAAACACTTTCTCTCTCTGAGGTAATAAGAATCCCTCACAAAAGCGATTACAACCAGGATTTGTCTCAATGCTAGGTGACGGCTTCTTTATGCATCACAGTGCAGCATTTGGACACCTTTATCACGCAAAATCTTGGTTGAACTGCTGCGAGGTAGATGAAATAGTATATCAGCTGCTGTTTTTCTTTGTCTTTGATAATGTAAAATATGGGTCTAATGAATAAGCTTATTCAATGAAATTATTTTATCTGTCAATTCATGCAAATTTGCATGGTGACTCGACTTGTTTGGACAGTGCTGTAATGGTCAGGACACTTCAAATGTGACTGTTTGCTTGTTTCAAGCGGAAGTTCTGATTTCTGGCTTTATTATGGCTACAGAGTGTGAAATTATTCATGCAAACAATATAACAGTCAGCCATATTTGATTGCAGTCTGTATAATCACAAACCAATTCACAACTGTGACCAGTTCATAACTTCTCCCACTTAATAAAATGCTTTATTTCCATGTAAAAGTCACTAGATAACAATATGTCCTTGTTATTAGCAACCTTTTCCATGTTCCCAAGGGTTGACTGTATCAACTTCATTATCATGGTGAGGAACTGACCTCTTTACAAATGGGGGCATTTCGTCTCTGCACAGCCATGCTTTTCCAGCAGTCCTTTTAGAATAGCTCTCTTTCTTTGATACCAGCAATATGTAACAAATAAGCATGCATTGGAATGGCTGGATACGTTTTTGGGGCCAAATCCAGAGATTATGATGGCAGATCAATGGGAGGATGACTGTCATGGATATTTGTTTGTTAAGCAAATGAAATCCAGGCTTATGCTTGGCCAGTGAACTCTTTTAAGTGTGCAATGTGTCACATAGCTGGTTTGACAGTAGAGTGCAATGAACCACCAAGGTAGTCAGATTTGGTCCATGTTTTGGTGAACACTGTAGGAAAACATGGCACATCATGATAAGTTAGACAGCTTTTAAATCAGTCTTAACCATGACATTGAATTGGCATGGTCATCATTATTTGTTGTCTTTTTTTTGGTTCTAGCACCACAATATTTTTGAATTATTTTCTGAGTATTTCAGGCATACAACTGGTGAGGAAGACTCTGTTTTGATGAAATGGTTTATAATTTGAGGGGTGCCTGAGCAAAGGCCGTTTCTCCCTTATATAATTCATATAACGATACGGTGTTTGCGCAGGCACCCCTTGCTAGGGTTAATATCCCTTGAAGTGCTATGTCTCCGTGAGGTTAGTGTTTTATCTTGCTTGCAAAGCATGACAGATAGTCTTGAGCGTAATATTTTTTATAAGATGATGTTGTAGATGTGAATTGAGTTTTTTTAGCACAACATTTTTGTCTGTCTTAAATGTGTATCCCCAAATAAGATGTGCCATAATAATTTCTTAAGCTAGGGATCACCTCAGAAATTCTTTGTTAAGTCAGTTTTTATGCAAAATCTGCTTTGTTATTGTTATTGTTGCAGTCAGAATTGTCACATAATTTCAGTGGAAGCTTAAGGAGATCTTTGTAGCCAGTGAAGCTGACCAGTCTGGGTTTTCTCGGGATGACCAAAAATCTTCATAGATGGCACTGGAATGCTTAAGTATGATGAAGAAACAGGTTACAATTTTTTTTTAATGTACTAGACTGCTGGTTGTCCCTTTCTTTTGGTTAAAGGAGGCACGAAACATTTTACCAAGTCAAATACTATTTACAGACAATGTATTTCTGTTAAAGTTCTTTGGTTCTGGTATGGAGTCATATCAGTAGATAGCATTTGGGATGATCTTGATAATTTAGTTCTTTCAGATTGTTGATAGTGTTGACGACACATTCCGTTGGTTTGACATGTGCAGATATCTGTTACAGACACAACACGGATTCTGTTCACAGTGTTAATGCACTGTCTGCTTCATGTCTATAGTTCAGACAAAACACTTTAGGCTGTGAGGGCCTGTCAGTTGTAAAATGTTTTAAAACAATTGTATTGGCTGAAAGAAATTAGTTTCACAATTGCCAGAGTCTTGCTCTATTCTGTCTCAAACTTAAAATTACAACTCAGCTATAGAGGGCATTCAGCTTGCTTGCCACAATTTGCTCAGTGCTCTTCTATTATTTACTAAAGATTAATGAAGTAGCAGTTTCTGTTTTCATATTTTCGCAATTACCGGTATGTTTTTGGTTTTTTTTAATATTTCCCATGAGTGATTCTCTGCATGATATAATTTTATTGACTTTTATAGCAGGGGGCCAGATTACTTAATACTTGCTTATAAGGAGCTCTGATCTTTTTTACAACATGAGCATCGAATTTGAACAACTTTGAATGATTGTACATAATATTCTTGTAATTTTGGTAAGTTAATCAGTCAGTGATGAATAATTTGAGGAAAGGTACTTATTCGCAGGGTTCATGCAGAATCTGGAAAGTTTGGAAAAGTGAACATCTGAATTTCAGACTTAAAAAATATGGAAGAGAAGTGATTTTCAAGGTTTTGTCACGAAGATGTCTGGAATTCAGTGGAAGTCTGAATTTGAAGGGAGTATCAGGGAAAATGTGTCAAGAGAAAAATGAAAACTGAAAGTACAGCAGGAAGATTTTTTTACTTTTTAATAATATTTCATCTGGAAAATTCTTCTCAAGATGTGTGGAAAGTCTGGAATCTCATTTTTCACATTCTGTATGGACCCTGTTAAGGGATAGTTCTTCACTGAAAATGGGTGCCACACTGTTGGTACAAACACCTGCTCAACATGTTGATTGTTTTGAAAACTGAGAATTGTTTAACTGTGTTTATGGATCAGTGTGTGCAGATGGTAACAAGTTCATTTCAAATGAAATGATGTGAAGTAGTGTGATAATATAAAATGATAAGTTTTGTGACTAAGATAATTTTCGATGAAGGAACTTGTAGTATGTCAAATGTTAAGGTACTTCATGCTCTAAAGCATCACTCATTCTTACACTTACTTCTCTACAGCAGGGAAGATGACCTTCTTGGCAATGACCTTATGGAGAGCTCACTAGATTATAGACTGTCAAGGTTGATTTATAATCTTGTATTCCACAAATTAGATCTACACAAATTTTGAAATGGTTTTGTTCAGAAATTTAGACTGCTTTTCATGAAAGTGTCTAAATTCAAGTGTGATTTCATAATTTCAAGTCTACAGCAATTTAATGAAGATCTAGGTTGATATGTTTCCATTTACAGTATCTCTAAACTTCATGCCTATGAAATGCATCTCTAAACATTAACATAGCAGCATATTAGAATTTATTGTGCTTTGCAGATCTTGGATAGATTTAAAGTAAGGACAATGCATAAAAATGGGTTATTAAGACTTCAGCAAAATGGTAGATGTAAAAAACATTGTGTTTTCAGTCTTGGTTTGTTTGATACTATGGGCATATTTCACAGTTCCTGCATGATTGTCCACAGTATTTAGCAGATTTACCAGATTTGACCAAGAAATGTGATTTGCTTTTTGCTCTACTTAATTTTACAAATCTAAAGATGAGTAAAATATGAATTTCTGAAATTTGTGTTTTGATAATTTATTAATCTCAGCCTGATCAGATAACCCAGCTTGATATTACACCAACATCCACATTTCTGTTTGTTGACAGAGTTCATCAATGTCTTGTTGTCAAGCAAAACCCAACCTTGCCATATTTTATATTCAACAAGTTCTTTGCAAAGCATGGAGATATTTAAGCAGTTCCTGTTACTGTTATCATTTGACTTAGTTTGAATGTACTGTATGAAGAGCAAAAGAATAACATCATTTTGTGATTAACTTATGTGAGCAAAAATAATTTAATTTCTCAGTTGTTGATAATGTATGTGATAACAATGAAAAAAATTGTATATTTGCTGAAAAATGTCCACCATATGGTGTTGTGTAATACTGATTTTGATATTTGTATGTGCTGTACGTCAAAATATATGATACAACATTATGTGTTATGTGTTGAAGTCTTAGACTCCGCATAAATAGATTTGAATGAACAGATAGACCAAATGTCCAGAAAGACCCAGTAGTATGTGTTGTTCCAGACAAGAGACATCGCTGGGGAAAATTTAATGATCTTGATTGATAATATTGTGGAAAATCAGATCACTGTGATTCCAGAGTTGCAAACTTTTTCTGCCAGGTCTTGGGTGGTTTGAAAGCTGTTGTGTGTGCATGGCTCAGCAGATCTAAAGTGTTGCAGGATGTGGATTCCAGTGGATAGCATGTGATATGCAGTGAAGAGAAGATTATTTTTGTGTAATACCATCACCTTAAAATGGAACCCTATCACCATATCATCTTCAAAAGTTCCGAGAGTGAAAATATTACATCTTTACTCAAGATAAAAATATCAGTGTCGTTTATTCAGCCTGAAGTAGCTTTCTTGATAATGTGCTTTCATGCTGTCTTGTTAATATCGCTCATGTTGATATATAAGGTCATATTCCACAAATGACACCAGTTTCAGAGTTTGCCATCATTTAAGTGAAAACTTTAAGGAGGTACACTATCCTTCTATTGTAGATTATAGTGCATTACTATGTTGCGCTCTGTCCTTTTCTGATCAAATACATTTTGTGCACAAAATTGTGCACCAAACCCCATGCTAAATAGTCCCTTTTTCCGTTATAGGTACCCTGCATATATCCAAGACACATTAATAATGCTCATAGTGACAAAGGGATTTTTAATACTTATGTCTTAGGAGTGCATTACATAGCATCAAAGGGAAAGGACTGCCTCTGAAGAGAAACATGAGAATAAAACCCTGAATTAGAAAAAGACAGTGTGCAGTCCACCAATACATAATGGAAGGGTAGTCCATCCCTTAAGCCACTCCAGATGACAGCATTGAAATTCGTTGGTGAGTTAAAAAAACCCTCAAGGCTGTAACAGGTATGTGAGGAATTAAATCTTTCTTTGAACATCATTACAGTGCACACATGACATTGAAGGGATCAGCCAATTCTCAGTGGGATAAGTGACTTTTGTATCATCCATATATTATGTTATAGCACAAGGGGGAAAGGGAGTCTAGAGTTTTCTGAGTCTAGTGTGTGCTTTTGAGCTGCATGTTACTGAAGATTGCTGTAAGCTGTCATCACTTTTGATTGACGCAATATTTAAAGTATTCTCCATGTGTCCGACCACCAATGGACAAGGTTAGAGAAAACTTCGATAGCAACAGGTCGTTTCTTCCTCTCTCAGCCATTCTTTCCTCTCTCTTTGGCGCAACAGTTGTTATGTTATCAAAGGTTCCCTTAAGCTTATTATCAGGTTATTGAAAGTATTCTTGAGTTAATAAAGAGGACCTGTGGAAAAGGGAAGAGGGTGGGGGAGGTTCTTTATATTCCTGGTAAATTTTGGATACAATGTTGCCTTGTCAGATGATCTTTACCATATGGTGTTTTTCTCTTTGAACCTCGCTTTTGTGGAACATGATGTGTATATATATGTGACATGGGCGATAGGTATGTACTACGGTGCTGCTTCATAGAACTACTGGCATGTCAACATATCCAAACATGTAATATATTATTATGCTGTAGATTATAGAAAGGGCTTGCATTACGGCTAGGCAGATCCATTAGGGAACCATAGTTTTTGTAAGAGTAGCATGTACTTCACATCTGTGTGACTTAATGATATTGGTGCTTTAGAGGAGGACAAGAGGATGGCCAGTAATGTGCAAGTTCAGTGCATTTTTTACTTCATTTGTCATTATGTTTATATGCCTGTTTGCTGTTGTTCTATCATCAAAACAGTAATGTTATCAGGATAAGCCGTCAAAACAGGGTGCTGTCACATATTTTCCTTCATACTTTTAATGTGCAGTGTTATTGACTAAGACTGCAAGTTTATCTAAATCAAAGATGCAGTGTGAGTAGATTACAGAAATTGTTAGTATAGGATCGCTGTAACGTGATAGGCTGTGCAGACTGAGTGTGCTAGAACTTGGTACTCTCTGTTGCTGCTGTGCTTCTTTATAAACTACAAGAATCATTTGTGCACACCTTGTGACTGATCTGCAGAATGAACTTTTAATATAGTATCAGGCTTTTAACTTTTGACACAGCTGACGTAACTTTGATGATAGTGTCCACAGTGGTCAGGATGGTGTTGCAGGAACACAGTGATGGCAAGGTTCACTAAAATATATGTTTTTAACTAGGACTGCAGGTTTAACTAACTCAAAGATATATATTTATAGTGTGATTAGTGTACAGAGAGTGTTGGAAAAGGAGTGCTGTATTAAGATGGGGGCCTTGCAGGTTGGGGTGTGAATGGTGCTAGATCCTGGTGTCGTTTTGATGGGGCGCTGTCTGTTGTTGCTTTGTTTCTTCATACAACTACAGCAAATACTTGTGATTGTTTCTTCAACGTGAACTTTATCATACAATAACATGGAGGAAATCATCACTGAAGTCCTGTAAGACATGTCGTGCTCGCTAAAGTGCAGGGCAACGGTGAGAAACAGTAAGAAAGAGCAGAGAATAGAGCTCATTGATGACAGTTTCGCTACAAGAAATTTTTTTTTACATCTCGACAGTTGATGACATTGCTATATTATTACACCTTTTTCCCAGCTATACTGAGAGCTGATCTGTTTCTTCCTTCCTTTTAATAATGAGGCTGTAATATCCATACAAAGAAAAAGAAAATCATCGTAATACAGACTACAGTGCTGTTTTACCTCCATGTACCAGACTTTATTTGGCATAGCTTACTTAACTTTACTGATAGTATTAAACATCAATCAGGACAGTATTTCTTCTTTCTTTTTGCTACTTGCAGACCTTTATATATTTCTTTGTATTGCTATGAAGCTGTGAAGCAAACGCATAGAACATCGATTACTTATATACACAAAATGTTTGTTGTGTAGATGAGATTATGGTGTACCATATTTGTTCCTTTGCTTTTTCATACAGTATCAGGTTTTTAACTTAAATGTACCTGATTTTTCATTGTGAATAAATTTCACAAGATTTACTATTTCTTTGATGTTTGTCTTCCGGTCATTTGTTCTTTCATCATTTGCATGAGGTGGAACTGTGTAGTCACCATCAGGGGTAATTGCCATTATCACTACAGTAAACATTACAGAGTTCACCTTTCCAATCAGCCAGTCAGAACAAATAATCTTTTCTGCCATCGCCTGAGAGTGAGTTGTGGAGTAAATTCCTCTTCCTCCTAACGTTTTCTACGTGTCAGACATGGTATGTCTAGAGGCCAGTGGCCTGGTTAATTGATGCTGTGCGCTTTAGGTGCTCTGTCGTCCCATGCAGCTTCGATTGAAGCCCCGAGCCTCCAAAGCCAATGAATCTCTCTCTATTGTACGCACTTAAGGCAGTATTGAAGAACGCGATCTCCATTTTCTGGTGCAATTCTACATGTACAAGTCTCCGTGTCCCCAAATTTTAGGTAGATAAATAAATCTAGTAGGCATCGGCTGGCCTTATTTAGCCACGTGGAATTTTGTTTCCTACCTCCTCTGGAAGGTTAATTTGATGAAGAGGTGATAAAAGCGAAATCACTGTATGCAGTGAACAAAAAAATCATATGAACTGTTAGTGACTGCACCGTCCTACAGACCATATTAAATCATACGATACCATATTATTCCAATAAAACAGTCTTTCAAGTGTCCGTCATAATGATATAACGCCTCTGCTGGCCCCAGACATCCCACAGGATTACATTATCCAAAGTCCAAATTGTTACAACCACTGCGCACATGGCGGCCATAAGCTTATATCAAATACGTTCTTGCCACAAGGCCAAGCTGTCTAGCCAGTGCTCTGCGGACGGGTGATAGCATGTTGGTATGAATATTTTAATTCCTCTGTGAACAGTAGATAAAGCCGAACAAAATCATGCTGAGGCAATGAAAATGCAGAATACTTTTCCTGGCTTACACTATAAAACTTTATGTTTAAATTTGTTATACCAGAACCATAATTAAAACTATTAAAAGCTGAATAATACATTGTCAGATAGAGGTGTTTGTAACTGCTGGAACGTAAGTGACGTCAGCGTTTTTGCCGCAGGCCTCTGCTGATCGGAGAAGGGGAATAACTCTGGATCGGCCAATACGGTTCGTAAGTGATCAAATCTTTTGAAACAAAGGCTCTCTAATATCTCTCGATTTTCAATGCTGAAATGACTGTGCATCTTTGGGGAACATAAATGGATTACTTCAGCCTACCACTATCATGTAACACAGGTAAATCATGCACTTTTATTACACAGAACAATCTGATCACTATGAAGATATAAAATATAAAGAATTTTTGAAACACTTGTGATCCCTCCCAGGTTAAATATAAACCTAGTCATCACCAACGCCACTACCACTTCTACCAACACTACCACTCTATCTCCACAATCATCAGCAGGACCACCACCACCACCACCATCACCAAAACTACCGCTTCTCTCTCACCAACACCGCCACCATTACTACCACCAGTTACAAACTCTCCTGTTACCATGACGAGAGTAGACGGGGTGGACTCCCTGGTCATGTTTTTCTATCACATGTAAAAACATCCCCCTGTTTCCTGGAGCTTGACTATCCAACAACCCCCGGCCTTTTCTCTCTTTCTTTTTGTGACCGTGATGGAGGGAAGACCGCGAACTGGAATAACAAGAGGGATCCCGCACCAGGCCGAAAATGGGGATCCGGGGATTTCACGGGGCAGAAAATGCGGTCCATATGACGCAGACGGGCGAAGACCAAAAGGTGCAGTGGCCTTTGCTAATTGGTAATGAAGTATACGAAATTGACCATGATGCAAGCAGATTCCGCGATTCGGGCGGATGGGATGGTTACCAGAACTGTGTTTCACGCAGTGACGGAACTGTATGAAAAAAAAAAAAGGCTTGGCGGTTTTTTTGTTTTTTTTTAAAATTTTCTTTTGGTCAGCGCCTTTTGCGCTTAACTGGATAGTCACAGTGTATTTTATCACGGATTAACGAGCAGGACAAACTGCACCGACTCGCCCAATATACTTGTTGACATTGGTAGGCATGGCAACTACGGTTATATTTAGAAGTGGGGCTTTGTCAGTCTTTTGGATTTCGAATGAGGGTTCATGCATTTACGGAAAATGTATTTTTTGAATGTTTATCAAGTGATCGAAAAATCTGTGAATCCTTTCCGTAACAAAACCGAACGATCACACATCGGTTTTAAAACAGGGAGCAGTTATGAGATGAGATTATAAGGATAATTTTTATCTTCACTGACCTGCACGACATTTTACCCCATGAGGATTCAGGATTCGCCATAATTACATAGCTAGAGGAGATAGGTCATGTGACAAGTTCATATTCCAGCCTTTTTTTACCCCCTGACGTTAGCCTATAGGCTACTCTTTTTTTGTCATTTGACAAATTGACCATATTTTTAAATTCTGAGGTGTACCGGTAAAAGGGATATAGCTTAAACTAGCGAAAAGAAGAATAAAACGATCGTTGAAAGAGGATGGAGTGAAGGAAAGAGGTAGATGGAGCGCTTGACGTCTTGGAACTGAACGCCCAAGACAGGAACATTAGGCAGTAAACTAAGGATGCTTTGCTTGACGTATATTTATTACATTCTTACCCTTACTGGCAGTATCCACACATACAGTCCCACCGAATGGTTGTTGCGGGTTAAGGCCAACTCTAAGTGGAGGAGTTTCGGGAAATTGCTATCAGTGCTTTGAAAGACACAGACGTCATGCTCACCCTGCATTTGCCTAAGTCATTTTTTGAGGTTTGAGAAATGTAGCACTCTGAACTCGCAGCTCACGGCAATATAATGAGTGGATTAGCTTTGAAAATTGGGAATACAGCATCAAAACAACATTTTACTTTCTTATTAATAGCTAAAAAGATGCATGGAATATCAGATTAGTAAAAACAATTCAAAACAAAAACAAAAATGATTTTGGCGAATGTGGCATGAGCATGACGATAACGCAGCGAAGACAAGAACTGAGGAATTGTCTTTCCGTCACTGGTGTATTGGATGGGAGTAATTTGAACACATCTGAAGAAACTCAGAAAGATCATTATGCTTTGGAATAAAACAAAATAACTTAAGGGTACTGACTCTTAAGGGAAAAAAAGTACATGAAAGTGTCATAGTGCGTAAGGGAAACTAGATGTCAGTCTCAGTTTCTTCAATGCCTTCAACAGGAAAAAAAAAGTCCCTGAATACAATACTTGCTCATCTGTTGACAAGATTACATTTACCGAGTTTCTGAAAACCATTCTTCACCTATTGTGAAATACTCGGATAACGATCCACGAGACCTATCTGGGTGGCTTTGCCTGGGCAATAATTATGTCACCTCTCGAAAAAAAAACAACCTAACGCTTTACATTCAATTCTGTATCAGAAATTAATTGCCAGAAAATTAATGTGAAAGTAACACGATTTTCAGAGCTAGTCTTGCTTACTGGATAATTCATGTAACATATTGTGATGACAGCTTCACAGAGATATGAAAGACAACACCGAGTTTGTGGATAGTTTTTATGTTACCCTGTTAATTTTAGGCTAATTAAAAAATCTTGGCCATGCAAAGGAGTTAAACGAAACAAAGATGAAAGCTGCCATCCTTGTCGTCTTCACAATGTCAACAGTAGGGGCGTTATATAATATAATTATTATTTGGCGTATTTGCTTGCCAAAGGCTCGCAAATACGATAAACGTACAACTCTTGTCATAAATCTGCAATGCAACAAACACTCCTTACAGATCCTCTATTTCAAAAGTTCAAGGGATATAAAACTGGATCAGTATAGGAACTGTTTGTATAAAAAACATGTCAAACTTTGTTAGCTGGCGGTAACTAGGGGGTACATCTTTGATGTTTTGGGAATTTCCCGTAGTTAACGCGCATGTGCAGAGGAAGACAACATTGTGCATGTGGCCTTAGAATGTGCACGACCCCTGAGCTGACTGCATAGACACTCATTAAATCGTGAATAGCCGAAAACCGAAGTATCGATTACTTGAATTTACAATGCAGAGAAATATAATAAAATATGTCCGCGTGTTAGCATGCATAAAAATGTGCGCTTTGGGAGAAGATATTACAAAAATGTGTGCTTTTGAGGGTGATGTTACGAAATTGCCAGCTTTGGAAGGATTACCGGCTAGAATACTGGCCGCACCACATGTCTTCATATTCTTTATTTCTCGCCCCTCCATGTTAACTGTGACGCACAGCTTGTTCCATTCACGTTCAAGTTGTAAATCACTTATAATGTCTTTCCTGACAAACTCTGTGTATTTTCTAATGACATCATCTTCTTCATCCTCTCTTTTCGTCACGTCTTCACGTTGAATGAAAACCGACAGCTTGATCCACTGGTGTATGCGCCGTAAATCGCTTGTTATGTCATTCGTGGCAAGCGCAGCTTCTAAAGATAACATTTAAAAGACAAGATGTGCTTCTTACAACATCAAAAGCATGTCCATGTTAACTGTGTCCAACAGCTTGCTCCAATCCCGTGCACGTCGGAAATCATCTGTCATGTTTTCCTGACCAACTCGAAATCTTTCAACTCGATCCAGGGCTGCTACTGCCACTCTGCCGTTTGCCATGTCACTAGATTCTGAGGCCAAATTTCGTTTAGTTTTCATTAGACACTCTTTTTCAAACTCTCTGGAACTGCATTAGTCTAGATACTTTACAGACTGGACAATTTTTACGCATCCCTCACTGTTTATTGTGGTCATCGTCAACATTTGTGTGGCCGCATGAGACAACCCGTCGGATCTCGCAATGAACAATTTTCAGCAAGGGCCTTGAAAAGTCGAATTTCATCGACTCCCTAGGCCAAATTGAGATTTCTGCGGAATCAGATAGTTCATTCGTCTTTCATCTCATATAAATTTGATTAATGACAGTGAGATTTAAATGTTTCTTAATTGTTTTACTGAAGTAGCCTTCGCTCAACTTTAACCTCGATTTTCCCAAAATCTAATTGGCGACGGTAAGTTATTAAATTTGTCTATAACATTAGAATTAATAACGATACTGACCTCAAATAAAGTGCAAAATATTCAGAAATGAATGGGGATTTATGTTATATCAATAACTCAATTTTCATATCTGGAAAGATGTGAATGGTTTTCCCGTGTCCCCACACATTTCCTTTCCATTTCTTCTATTCACCTCATTGTTTATTACTCATTTTAGTTTACACATTTCGCTCGATGGAGAAAGTTTCATCTTTCGAAAATCTGCAGTAAAGTTTAGTACCTCTTTATTTGAAGTTTATAATTAATTACCAGTTTTAGTGTAGTTTCAAGGACTCACATTATATATATACATTGCTGTTTGAATATCTTTAAACATCCATAGGATCATGATTGCACTAGCTGAAATTTCTATTACTCATAATTTTCTTTTTTACGTGGACTTATTTTTGTTAGTGTGCAATTCTCATGATATTCGTTATACTACATGTTGGTACTTTACACATGTTATTTGAATGCCTATGCTATAATTAATTATTAGAGGAACAGATAAATTATTACTAGAAACATGAAATAATCAGACGACAGCGAAGCAGGAAAAGGGGAAAAAAATCTTTACTTAGAAGCATTGGGCAGTGACTGCAAAAGCTCGAACTACATGTTTATGTATGGAAGTCACAGTTTTTTTGTTGTTTTTTTGTTTTTAAGAGGTCGACTTTTGTGCTTAAGGAAAGTGTTAAGCTTAGTTTATGCTATACAGCTAATCCTTACTTGTTCCCTTTTATTAATTAAATCATTATTTAATATCATTTACCTTAATATGATTCAAAATACCGAAATTAATAAATATATTATAATATTTTTGAGCTCGCAACTGTCCATCAGATTTTCCAGCGTATTTTTGCATTTCCTCACTAGATCACTAGGAAAAATTTGACTAGATCTAGTGAAAAATCACAAGGAATGGCAGCTGCTCTAGCCATATGTAGTGATTAAAAAACTAAAAAAGTCTTGAGGAAATCATTTCTTACACATCAAACGCTTGTAGTCTTACCACAGTTTAAAGTGCCATCCAGCACGGCACGCGTGGCAGCGCGCTCTTGTCACAATTTGTCAGACTGAATCGCAAACATGGTGTATATTTTATTTCCTGGTGAACCGTCTCGGTGATATTGTATCTGATAGGGCATCAAAGAACCGCAGACTTCCCTTCCGCTATTGCATTTTACACTGAGAATGAGGAAGCCGAAGCTTGACTATGGGTTCTCATGCTCAGTTGATGGGCACCAGCAGAGTGAAGAGGTATATTAAAGTGTATTCGCGTATTGAGCATTTTAGAGTAAGCTTACACGTAAACCTATGCAACAAATCTAAGCCTAACAAATGTGAGGATAAATAGTTGTTATCTCGGGGATGAATACATAATATTTAGGTTACAACTAACTATCAGCTTCTGTATTACTAACTTGATTGATTTTGAAAATTGAAAGTATTTTTTATTCCTTATTTCTCTCCTTTCTCGTTCTCTCTTTCTCTCTGCTGGGTTACTTACATCTGTTCATTGCATAGACACAGGTCAGGGGCCCACCTTATGCCTGTCCTTACAATCCAACATTGGGAACCATACAGATATGAGCATACTATTATAAGCGTCAAGGACCTTTTCAATCATGGTACTTGGAGGTGTAAAGTCGAAAATATATCCAAATGTATAAGATAAATATTATTGCTCTAATAAATTATGATGAATATGTGTTTAAAGAAAACATAGTCAGTAAGTTGATGAGTGGGAATTGAAACTCCCATATTTCCATTCCAACACGATAAATGTATTCAATAAACGGTAGCTTGTTTTGAGTGTCTTTCTTCTGTTTAGTCAAACTAGACTGATAAATGTAACAGTTTCACAGGTCCTGGAAGTGTTCTCTCTATAACATTACATCTGTGATCTGTCTCTGAGGTTCAGTACGATCGACCTCGTTTAATAGCAAACCCGATAATCGCAATTTCTGCTCAATCACAATATTTTTCACCCGCTTAAATGCTATAAATATATTTCTAAATAAGATATAAATAATATTTTCATCCTTTCCAACGTCACAAAACTGCGGCTACGATATTTATCAGAGATGAAGTCAAGATGATACTTAAAAGAATGCAATAACTCCTTCTGGGTTGTCAGCTTGGCTGCTCATGAATTTTCATTTGTCAACAGGCAAGAAGAAAATGGTAGCCCTTGTAGAACACAGCCTTGTTCTTGTAGAACACAGCCTTGTTCCCAGAACGCTACCGCAGAACGAGAACCACTGGCGAAGCGTTCCTTGAACGAACGGGGGCGACAAGCACGAAGAGATGAAGACACCGACGGGAACACGACAAATAAATGGATAAAATTACTTTACACGGGAACACAATGCCCGGGTTAGGTTAAAGTTTCTGCCTAGTTGAGCCGAGGGTTAAAGTTGATGCCTGAGCTATAAAGATCTTACGCGAATCTGCCCGCTGGAACGGAAAGCAGTTCTTCTGCTTTACTGCTCATTAGTAGAGGATAGAAATGAAAAGACAACACCGTCACAAAAGATGTTTGGACAAGACCATGAATCCCTTTTGTATCGCATTCGGGTAATCGTTGTTTCAATTTTCTGGGTTTCATGTGGCTACTGGATGTGATTTCTCTGAATCGTCACTCTGGATAATCGCTGTTTCAATTTTTCTTGGCTTCCTGCTACTCGGGAGCTCTCGACTTTTTGGTGTTCTGATCTCCCAGGTGAAAGCTTAGAGGGAGGAGAGATGGTTATCGCGATATCAGTGATAGCGACGTTTTACATCAGTGGCTGAGGAACATTTTGGAAATCGTTGATGGCTGATTTTCTGAGGCACAGTTGTATCCTTTCAGGGGATTTGTAAAGCAATACAGGAAGGATTTGCTTCCCTATGTTCCCCCAGTTTCCTAGGCTTGAGTTTTTTCCCCGATTACCGTTGTAAATGACTAGTGTCTGAGTAAAATTGTCATGAAATCTGAGGTTTCCAATAAAAGTTCGGGCGAATTTGCCGTGCCGGTTTGTTTAATTATGAAAGAGAAACTAGAGCAAGGGAAGAAATAGAATAAAAGGCAGGCAGGCAGACAGGCAGGCAGGCAGGCAGGCAGGCAGGCAGGCAGGCAGGCAGACAGGCGGGCAGGCAGGCAGGCAAGCAGGCAGGCAGGCAGGCAGGCAGGCAGGCAGACAGAGATTTAGTGACAGGGAATGCTTTCGTGTGATTAATATGTTTATGTATTGTGATCGGCCACTGGTATTGATAAAATACACTTGAAACCTGAAACAGGACCTAATTATGGCCTTTAACCAGCTGCATCCCTTTGCTGACCTACATGTATTACTGTATCAAAACACTAGTCTTTGAAAATATCATTGTAAGGACTTGTGTCTTCGATCATACTCTCCATAAAAGTCGTTGTGACACTTCACGATCCAAACCTGGATATATTGTTTGTACAATCATATGCATTTAAATTTAGATTACTCCACAAGGTAAATTACACCGATATTCTTTGTTGCCTGTGAAAGACAGAGTTCCTAGAAGAAAGATACACCCACTTTTATTTTACTCTAATCCTGTAAAGCCGATGTTCCAGTTCACTGGTATCTGCCAGACTTGCCTACTTCTGAAAATGTCGAATATTTCGGGGTGGAGTACCAGAAAAACTGGCATATATTAAAAAAAAAAAAAAAAAGAAAGAAAAATGACATGACAATAGGACTTTTATTTATCTCATGTGAAAATTATTTTATAATGTCATACATCTCTTTCACAGTATTATACATATTATACTAAACATCATACCTATAACTTTCTCGAACCAGTAGCGATCTAGGCTTGAGCCCCTCGGCAATCATACATAATTATAAATACATATTTTAGAAAAGAAATACATAACAGTGTCATTACTAGTCGCCGCAGTGCAGGGCCTGGCCCTCTCCCTTCCCCCCCCCAAATTCTAAAGCCAGACAGTTATTTGCACCAGAGTAGAATGAAGTGTCTTTCCCAAGGACACAACAAAGTATACTGCCCGGTCGGAAAGCGGAACTTACAACCCCCAGAGTTAACTCTTCAGATCGTGAGAACTCTCACAAGCCACATTGCCAAGATGTCCTATTTCTACATTACTGTCAACTTTATTCATCTCTGATCCCAAGTACTGTATCATCACGCTCATTCCACATCTGCCTAAGCCATTTTTTATTTGGTGATTTGAGTTGTTTATTCGATGGCTCCGAATTGAAGTACGTATCTTCACTTTTGGTCGGATCGGAGTAATCTACATAGACTGGCATGTAATGCATTGGTTTTCAATACTTGAGGTTGTTTTGTATGGCAAACTAGTGTGTGTAGTTTGAAAATAAAATGAAAAACAAAATTTTGATCGTTATTAAAAAGTTGACAAAATTTTTATTTGCCATTTTCTCAAAACTGAGGAAAGTGGAGTGCATTTCTTGCACTGAGCTGTCGTTATTACTGTGATCTTCCATTTATCTTCCTTTTCCTGTTAAAAAAAATGTAGAGTTTTGTCTCTTTATCACATCCCAATTTTACAAGCTAAACCACATGTGCTTCTCTGCTTGGAACAGACTGAAGGCTCTAAAATTTTTTACAACCTCAAAAAATGAACTAGGAAAATATGGAATGAACGTGACTGTGTGTGCTATGTATGTTCACTCAACGTCGAAAGTACGGACTTGGTCCCCTGAATTCGGAAAACGTCTTGTTCTTCTGTACATGTCTCATGAAAAGCGTCACCTGCGAGGTTAGATCTATCAAACAATGGTCGACAAAATTACGACCAACGGGGTACGAGTACATTCAGTCCTCATCAACCTTAATCACAGGTCACGGACCAATCACTGAGACGCTTCGATTCCTTAATGAAATCTAAATACGATAAACTCCACCCCGACGTCTGCTGTTGATTATTTCCCTTAGCGACCCTGCATGGGGTTGCGTCCCTTTGCCCCAGGGTGTTCAGGTAATTTACGGGTATCAATGGCAGGTGGCGCTTTAAAATCTTCGCTCCGCCGATCCACCAATCATAATATCGTTTTCTACCTGAACGATTTCGTTCCTTTTGGACCGATACCACGATTTTTGGGGCGTTGTTTGTGAGTAAGCATTCACAAGATAGGGAACAGCGAAACAATGTGAATGAGAAAGAGTGAGAGAAAATGGGAGAATAGAGGAAGAAAGGAGGTGAAAATGAGCTGAGATCCCTGCATTTTGTGCTCATAAGAATAATCTCATCTCCAAGGGGACAGCGTAGAATCACATTTCCAGTCATCATTCTACATCCAATTCGATAAGAGAGTAGAGGAATCATTTTCTTTAGCCCTCTCTATAGTCTCCCTCACGCCAGCATACAACAAACACTTTTGCTGTGTCCATTAGCAGCACAGAGAGACTATGTAATAAAAGTTCAGAGAACTGCACACTATCTTAACGGGTTAAAGGAAATGATGAGTGCAAAAAAATCTCAAATAGTGCAGGATTATCTTAGTGTCTGATAAAGAACGTTTAAACTTTCGCAAATTTATAATAACGTTGAGTATGCCTTTACGTTTAGTTTACTTTTGCAATTTATATTTGCAGTTCGAAGGACTTTCTGTATACATCAACAGCACAGAGTGACTGTATCTGTTATAACTGCCTAGTAATCTCCTTGTAGAAAAAAATATTTGTGAGATACGATTTTTTTATTCATGTATTGTACACTGTCCTCAGCACTATCTCGCAGGTCAGCATCAGATACCATTTGAATATCTCATCTTCAGAATGAGATATGTCTTTGTAACCTTTTACTTACTCACGATGTTTCCATCCCTGACAGTCACGCCAAATAAAGAAAGGGGCCACATTGAGAGACAGCTAAACGAGGTCAGTAAAAGAGAACTTAAGAAAAAAGAACCGCAAAACGACTAAAACCCGAAAAGATTGAAATAAAAAAAAAAAACAACAACAACAAAAAACCCAGGCGATTCACGAGAAGAGAAAGACAAGCAAGAGTGACAAGAGATAACTGATTCAATTTTAACTGTGTCCCCTTTCCTACACCGTTCTGGTGCGGAGTCGAGAGGGCCAAACATCTCCAACAGAGAAATCCACCAGAGTCTGGACCATACAGTTTCAGATTTCTTTACCTAGCGCGGCTTTCCTGGTCGTCAATGGACCCCTGTCTCTCTGGCCGCAATGGGGCCCAAATCAGGCGTGCGCGAATTTTCAGCTTGAGCTCACCCATGACAAATATCCCTCGTCTCACCCCTTCAGCCTGGCCAGGTGCTGGGGCCACGGCATGTCACAAAGATGGGAAGGTGGAGAGAGGGACTGTGGAACTGAAGAAGAAGAAAGGTGTCAATATGATATCAGGGTTGCCAGACTTGGCGCTTTCGGGAGCCAAATACTGGATTTTTGGTTCTTTTTTAACGCCAGTGGCTCCCGAATAACTAACTTAGGCTGGACCTTCGGGTTTTGTTTTTTTTTTTGGCTCCGACGGATGTTAGGTCAAAACTGATTTTTTTTTTTTTTACAAAAGTACTTATACTTCTCTCAAACTGTTTGGTACTTAAAGTGATGGGTTTCTATCATGATTCCCCAAAGAATACGAATCGAAGAACCATCTCTGCTTTCATGAAACGATAAGTTCTCATCGTGCTGCCCGAATTTTAGAAAGGTTTATTATAATAGTCATACCATGTATATCTGACATTTAAACAGCTCGTAGTAAATTTCTTGTCTTTTGTTAAATCCTGGCAAGAGTGGGTCCTCCCCAAACATGGTTTGGCTCTTTATTTGGCTCTTTTTCATATGCGGTTTGGCTCTGGCTCTAAAAATGGTCTGGCAATTCTGTATGATATGCAGTGAGATTGGTGTGTCTCTCTGTGTAGGTGCCCCTTTGATAGAACACAACATAACGGAGGAGAGAGCGGTGAGAAGGAATGAGAGACGGTGAGAATTACCCACAAACCGGACTGACGCTTCCGTCCTCTCTATATATAATTCTGTATATTTGGTGTCACTTCTGTCCCAGATACCGAATGTTCTGTGTGTTTTCAATTATGAGCTGCAAACACCTCAGACAGTCGAAATTATGAACCGGTCTCCTGGATTTGATGGTGCCCATCGCTCTGTACTTTTTAACCTTAATGTCAACTGTTCCAGAAATGTATGTAGGGCCTACGGTGCGTTGGTTGCTATCTTTATGCTGTTTTTAGCTTCACGTCGCGTATTTCATTTTCTGAATCCCCGACATTTCAGACTTATGATAATAATATGTAGGCAAACTGCCAAAAGCCAACAATGGCGTTACAGAAATAGAGTAAATAATATTAAGTCTGTCTTTGATTTAGGAGCTCCGTCTTTCGTAAGCGCTGATCAAGACAGGTGTAAATTATCTTCGTTTAATGTGCAGTAATTTCAGGGCGTATATACATACAGTATATTTCGGGTGTGTCAGATATAAAGTTTACTTATTTCACTTCAGAGTTCCTCCCCACGATTCCACCAATCCTTACGCGTAAAATCTTCCTGATAATACAAAATTTCAGTACTTTGGGAGTGAAAATTTCAATACTGAAATTATGTATAAGAGCAGTAAGTAATCAGACAAGAGAATTTCGTATCTAACCAGATCTATGGTAGTCTATGTGTCTCCCGTTTCAGATTTTTTTTGTCTAAAAAAACCTAATCTTGGAAAGTCCATAAATAAACAGAAAGGCGGAAAGAAAAACAGGGAAAGAAAAGACTGTAGCTATTTTAAGCTGAAGAAAGATCAGCGGCTACACGGTCAGTTGCCCACAATGTTCAGTCAAGCAGAAGACCTTTGGTCGGACAACGTCATGATGGATGGGACATAGAGACCACCACCGTCTTACTGGTCGTACACAGACACAGTGAATATAACACACAAGGGTCGGCTAGCACTGAAAATCTTAACTAGCTCAGATAAAGGAAAGGTGAAAACAAAGGAATAATGCAGGAATTTTATCTGCAATTTTGGGCTAAGCAATTATTTTGTCATTTAGCTGAGTGGACCAACAAAGTGTGTCTTCCATCACCACACATACAAGAACTATGGTAATGGGCAAGACTTTCATGGCATTACACTGTTCTCACTGCGCTCACACCAAACGCTACCTATGGCTGAGTATTTTCTTTTTGACAAAAGCTTACCAGATAACTCTGTATCAGTGCAGGATTTTCCTGCGCATCATGAGATTCTGCACCTTCTTTCCAGCATTTAGTTTTACCTCTTGGCTACCTTTCATGCCATCAGCTAGGTAAAAACAGCGCACTGTTTTAATTGATGAGCTTAAATTCAGAAATGGGCAACTGGCTGTGGAACTTAGTAATGATACACAAACATGACATGTACCAATCTTCGTAAAAGAACAGGGAATTTGTTGTGAGTTGGGGACATAACTTATTTAAAAAAAAAAAAAAGCTGAAAAGATTTTATATTTGAAATGTAACTCACTTTTTCCTTTCAACATAACGCAAACCATCTATTTTGACGTGTGAGGTCGCATTCCCCAATTTCGGACGCATGCAAATTTTGGTTCCATGTTGTTTAAAATTTTGGGACTGTTCTGATAACAGATTTGAAAGTCATATCATGTAAAACCTATAAAAACAAACCCTATAAACAAAATAATTTCATAAAAAAAATTAGACTAGGCCTCTTTATACTGCCAGTATCATTCTTCACAGTCCCCTCAGTCTTTGGAATGGTCAACACAGTCGGAATAAGGAAAACAACAAGCCATCCAACACATTTGTGGAGGTTCACCTAGACGTCTACAAGTGAAAGGTCCACGTTTTTCCTATTCGTAAGATTGCCATACGAGGAAAGGTTTTGTTGTGAGCTAGTAGCAAACATTCTTTCTTAATGACTGAATCTGTCAATTAGTTTGAAATCTGGACGAAACCTTGCTCGGCGTCGCGGAAAAAGGGTATCATTTCTCTGACGGGCGACGTAACAGCACCTCCAGGCCGTCGGTATCATTCTTTTCACAAAACGAATCGCAGGCGACGGTCGGCTTCTTGTCGTCTATTTCGCCGCACGGAAAAAAAAGAGTCGTAAGTCCTTTGAGTCATTTTTGGTCTTACGACAGTATTAATCGAGGTGGCGATTAAGTGTCCCACACACAAACCCTTTTTTTGTTTTCTCTGTTCTTGTCTCTTTCCTTTCTCGCACACTCACAGATGAACAGAAATGATGAAAAAAAGCAAAACGTGTGTCGGAATCACCAGTTTCGTGTTCAAAGATATTCGGTCAAGTAAAATCGAGACTCTTCTTGTAAAACCGTCCCATGAGCAGTAGAACTTCTGACCTCATGCTCGGAAACAGGGTTGCTAGTCTTGGAGCCAAATACTAGCTTTTGGGCTATTTTTCGAAGTTCTTGGCTCCAAAATAACTGACTGGCTTCCTTGGCTCTCAATGGGCTCTAACGGACTAATTTCCTATTCATGAAGTACTTACGCTTCTCTCAAACTGTTTGGTATTTCAAGTGATCTGGCTTCTGTCACAGTTTCCGGTAAACATTTATCGAAGAAAGGTCTCTATTCTATTTAACAATCAGTTCTTAATATGTTGCCCTTATGTATTTAGAAAGGTTTATGATAAGATAACCCTGATACGGGCATATATCCAGTATATAGACAGTTCGTAGTAAATTAAAATTTCTTGTCTTATTTTAAATCATAAACCCCCGTACTCCATTTCCAGAAAAGGTTTGGCTCTTTGGAGGTTCTTTTTCGTTTGTTATTTTGGCTCCGGCTCGAAAAATAGTCTGGCAAATCCCCTCGGGAACTTCACAGTTCTTTTCGCCGGCTCCAAAGTTCCTTTCTTTCTCTGCTTCAGATTACACTGGCAAATTAGCACACCTTACACATTAGCAATAGAGCATTGCGTTTTTGCACAAGCCAGTGCACTGAACTTTAGTTCCATCTAGAACTCCGGCAAATTCCGAAGACAATATTCCAGGACACTCCCGCCTAGAGATTGGTGTAGGTTTAGAGGTAAGGTTAGAGATAGGGTTGAGGAAGCAAGAGGATGATTGGGACATTTCCTGTCGTTGGCTAAGAACTTTCTCTCTCTCTTTCTCTCTCTCTCTCTCCCTCCCTCTCTCTCTCTCTCTCTCTCTCTCTCTCTCTCGTTTATGCTTTCTCTTTTATATTCCTATCCCTAAGTCTAAACCAAACCCTAGAGCGGGAGTGTCTCGGGATATTCAGCACGAAGGATGTCAAAGAGTAAAACTTTCATTTACGTGGTGATACTTTGGGTTAAGGCTTAAGTTTAAGCATGATTTAAGCGCAATATCATGGAACTCTGCCAAACAAATGGTGAGGGGCTGGGGTCGAACCCCACAAATCCGGCAATTTCCGTGAAACAAAGTCGAGATTAGTTGATAACATGTTCCCGAATTTACACTCTGTGATTGGCGGAAAAGATACCGTGCCGTGTGCAAATGTAACCCTCTGTTATGCATTAGTCCCAGGGATTTCGAGTTCATAATTTGGAGGGCGACTGTAAGTTCGAGCTGACTGGATCTCGGGTGTACAAACAAATTTATCGTGGTTGCTCGCTACTGATCAGATCTTTCCCAAGGAAATTACAGTTCATGGCCTATAACGGCGATAATAAAAATGAGTCCGACTTCGCAGAATGCAAAAAGAATAGCTTGATATTTCGAACTAAACGTATAAGGCATCTATTCTCTGGTGCCACCCATAGCACCATAAAATTAATTTACTATACATGACAGTGAGCCTTCGTAAAAATGTCTCAATAACGGATTAAAGTTTACTGTCCACACTTTGCATACACCACTCCCGCGATTGCAAAAAACGTTATATTGACATCAGAAATAATGAACGTGCAGCTTCAATATCAAATATCGTAAATTATTTTTCGTTTGCGACACACAGCGGATATGAACTGGCATCTCGCTATGCAACGCGGTCCCCGCAAAACATCGAAACGGCCGTAGATTTCCGCAAAGAGGGGGAGCAGCTCTCAATACCCACATTCGCAGATGTCATAATAAATTCTGGCCAAGGTCCCGGTCCCCGTGCGATATATCAATCTTTATGAAACCGTTGGACGACCGACGAGAGCAGACACGAATTGATGAAACGACAGTTTATGGATCCGCTTCATGAATTTGTCCCGGCCGAGGCGCCGTCATATCCTTCTGCTTCAGCGGGCTTCAAATCAACAACGGCAACCGCGAAGACGTCGTCACGTGACCTTCAGATCGAAGGTTCCCCGGCTATGGCGTGGAGAACAGTCACAACAAGAATGAGTCTGGACTGAGTATCAGGGAAAAGTATTGGGCACCTTTGTATACCAAACATTATTTCATTGTCGGAAATATTTCCCCAGGCAATATTAATAAAGCTTTGTCTGGGACATAAATATAATCTAGGGTCAAAGTTCGGACTTACTGGAAACTGTTGAATATATTTCCAAGGCAAGACGCTTGGCCCAGCCCCTCTATTTACATCTTCATTGTCTAAGAAATAGCTACAAAGTAACTCTGCCTCCTTTTTCCTTTTTTTAAATTTTTCGAGATTGCTGTCATGTTGTGTTTATTTAAAACACAGAAAGCAAAATTCGGGCATGGTGCTAGAACCGTGACTTTTTGCACGGCATAAACAAAGTTTACTGATGGTGGTGGTCTACTGGTGGACATTTGTTAATAATTTTCTTCTCAGCAAAACGGTGATAATAAACGTAATCATTGTTCAACTTAACCTCCACACATGCATTTGATGCCCTAAAATCATCAAGGGGATGTGGAGACTTGTCGATATAGATATTGTTTGAGACGTGGAGGTTTCTTATTGTTAAAATTTCATTAAAAGAAGTTTGTTGGCAACCATTAAGGTTCATATCGCATGGTCACTTGATGGACAAAGGTGGAAAGGAGTATATACTGTATAATAATTTCTTTCTTGTTGTAAGTGTCTTGCTGTTCTTTCAGAAAGAGCGACGTTTCCTTAGAGCTCTTGAAGTCACAGTTGATGTAACGGCTAGTTGAAATTCTCATCTTCGGATAGATTTTGGTCTGGAATGCTTTCAGCACATCCAGAAAGACAAAATTTGACGGGTGTGATTCAGAGAGATAAAAATTGCCGAGTGAGATCCAGAGAGACGAAATTTGACGGGTGGGATTCAAAAACACAAAAACAAAAATGATGGATGGAATGCAGAGAGAAAAAGATTGATAAGTCAAATCTAGAGAAACAAAAATTTACGGGTGGGATCCAAAGGGACAAAAGTTGACGGGTGGGATCCAGATAGACAAAAACTAGCTGATCGGATCCAGAGAGACATAATCTGACTGGTGAGATTCAAATAGACAAATATTAACGGGTGGGATACAGATAGACATAAACTGACAGGTGGGATTCAGAGAGATAAAACTTGTCGGATGGGATCCAAATAGACAAATATTGATGCTGGAATCCAGAGAGATAAAAATTGACCACTGGAATCCAGAGAGATAAAAATTGACAAGTGGGATCAGGAGAGATAAAAATTCATGGAAAAAAATGAGGACAAGTTGTTGGAGAAATACATTATTTTGCACAGAAGAGGATAGGTAGGAACTGTCAGTTTGCCCCGTTGTGAATAGGAGTTACATACAGTCTACATAATGAAAATATATTTTAAGAGCGAAGATGAGGAACGAATGCAAGAAAACTGTAAAAACTCTGAAAAGGTAGGGCATTTTTTTCGAATAGGTGACTTCTCATGACTAAAATTTCATGAAAAGAACATTTGTCAGCTGAGAACAGTTTTCCTGGAAATATAACGTGTCCTGCCTAAAATTTCTAGAAATGAAAACTGCAACCGACTGTCTACAGCTCACAATAACTATGACTTACATGACCAGAATGTATTGTTTCATTCTGGTTTTGGTCATTTGAAGTGGGCTTGATCAAATTCTATCAATTTTGAAAAGTTATCAAAATAACTGAATCCGACAACATTTATTGAAAAAAAAAAGCGTAAAGGTTGGGTTTGTTTTACCTACTAGCCCAAGTGATACAAATAGAAATGAGTTAGAGAATCATGCAAAGTTTACCTCAGCCAAATGAATGCTTTACATAATACTGAATATATAAACCATTGCAGCTTTACGGTGATCTACTGACATGCAAGTAAAGAGCAAATAGCTTTCCCCACAATTTCATCATTTTCAATTCAGCATCAGTTTCATTGTTACTGTTATCATCATTAATATTCATTAAGATTTTACCACCTCTCAGTGCATTTAAAAAACAAAATCAAGACAGGGTAATTTTACTTCATTATCCCTATTTCAGCCTTTTAGAAAATTGTATCATTAGACGTTCAAACTTCGAGACCCCGTTGATTTATCAGTAATCTGATTGAAAGCAGGAGCACCCCGTAATTTATGCTGTCTTTTTTAACCATCGGAAGCTGCAGGATATAAATAAGTCAAGTAGTAATTTTAGCAGGATAAATAGCCGCACTGCAGCCGTTCATTTCACGGCTGTTTAAATCCTGTTAATTCATCCGTGCAAAATACACCGGTATTACTTTTTAACTTCAAAGGAAATAGCTATCGATAAAGAGCCATTTCTTGCAGTATCGCAACCAGCGTCTGGAGATCAAATGACATGGGTTTACTTTCGACTGGATGAGCACAAGACGAGAGTGAAATAAGATAATGAATTTGGGAAATGGAACAAAATAAATAAAGAAAAAGTTGAGGGCAAAAAAGTGAATGCCTGGTTTATGGTAGTGTCAGACAAAAAATTTCTTCCGTTATCTGGCTGTCAAGAAGTGATAGGCCTAAGGCGCCATCATGAACACGTGACTGTGGTAATTTGGGATATTGACTAAAGCGATCCTAAAGAAGAATGCACCATTTCAAATTTTTAAATGTTTTCAAGAGCTAGTGCAGCGATGTTCTGAGAATACTTTAGTTCTTATTTTGTAAATAACGGTAAGTTTTTTTTTTTGTTTTGTTGTTGGTAACGAGAGATTCAAGCTGCCATCATCATCATTATCATCATCTTCATCATCATCATCATCATCATCATCATTACCATCATCATCAGAAGCAGCAGTATTAGCAGTAGCAGTAGCAGCAGCACCATCACACCTCCACAATCACCATCATCACGACCATCTTCACCATCTCTCTCTAACCTACGTTAGCACCACTTTTAACAAACATCATTACTCCATCACCACCACCACCACCATCACCATCATCATCACCACCACCACCATCACCACCACCACCACCAACAACAACAACAACAACAACCAGAAGTAGGCCATATAGTAATTAACAACATACATTTACCCATGTATGGATGAAATTTTCGCTTTAATTCACTGCGACAGCATTTACAGTCATTCATTAGCCTCCAGTAGGCATACTATTTAATCATTTTCATCTTCAGCATCACAAACTTTTTTTAATAGGCCTAACTAGGCTAGTCGTATTTTTCATCGTAATTGGCATTTCTTATGCTATCATAACCTTAATATAGCTTAGTTTACTGTTTGATTCATGATCCCTATAAGGTTCTGTCCAACTCTTTGAAGATAATGAAAACCTATGATAGAATTGATTGGCTCAAAATGTCTGAAATGAACCCCTTAAACGAACAGATTCGTGTAGGAATTAGGTTAACGGAAAGTGCACTGGTAATAAAAGCAGGAATTCATGTGTAGATCAAAATATTTTGCAAAAGAAGTTAGTGCGAGGACAGATTGACTGCTGATTGATAATGAGGGACCGTCCTCTATGAATTTAAAATTTTGATAATTCCATGGAAAAGGGTCTCAAATCATCTACAGTTTTTTGCGCTTTCAATGGAATCTGTCATTACTCATGACGTCTTTTTTTGGGTTAGGTTTTGTATTCAGACGTCACACTCGTTGCGTTATAATACAGCTCCAGACTAACACCATTGCCACTATAACTCTTCCGAAAATTCGTGTTCCCTGGTAACTACAAAGTTAATCGTGTCAAGCTTTGAACATAAAGACGACTAGCCATGTGGCCAGTCTCTAAGATCTGCCGACAAATTTTGAGTTTTTATACCTGAAAGATTTGGCAGTTTCCTTAAAAACCAACTACAAGGCTACGGGTATTTAGTAAGAGCTTTTTAAAAAAACTAAATATCCCTTTACTGGTCCAAAGCAACCACTGAAACGGTACTTGTTAATTGTCTCTATGTTTCTTATTGAAGGAAATAAATAAGATTTCAAAAGCAACAACATAAAAAAAAAAAGCAAGCAGTGTCTAGAAAAATAAACTTTATATTATGAAACATGACGTAATGACGTCTTTGAATAGAGAGCAGCCTCTTTGTGACGCCATATTCAACTAGTGCAATAGTTTGTCTCACGTGATGTCAGCAAGAGAACCATTGCCTCACAGCTAGTCTTTGGGTCACAGTCGACATTTTTTTTCCTTCTTTTCATAACTTCCCATTACTACTTTGCCTGTATGGTTTTGCCAGCCATCACAGTGCATCTCACATAGAAAAAAACAGACGCAATATGTCGAGATCTACAAGACAAGTTCCATGGAATTACCTTTTAATAACACCGCATTAGGAACAGGCCAGACATTATCTTCAACGAACCAAAGAAATATGGAATGTCTTAGCATTCCAAAATGTGCAGCTCTGCACTGCAACCTACCTAATCATTTAATTTACAAAGCTGCAAAGTGTAATCAGGCGTGGGTGAATCACACGATTGCTTAATGATGTAATGGAACCCCTGATGTTTCTCTTCCAATCACGTGATCAGTGACTTGAAATAAACCTGTTAAATTATAGGCGTCAGAGAGGTGGTTTGAGGGAGAGCTGGGGCAGTGCTGTCCTTGAAATAATAATGATAATAATAATAATAATAATAATGATAATAATAATAATAAAAGAAGAGTTAATGCACTATCAACAGTTTTAGGGCTAGACCCGTTCCACATTAGTGGAGCTCATTACATAAATAATAACTGGCAGTCTTAAAGACATCCATCTTCATCATTACCTTCATCTTGTTCCAAGGAATGAGTGACAAAACTTTAAAAAAAAAAAAGTCAAGAACAACTATACATACGTCCACCAGTGCATATCGTAGAAGAATTTAATCACGTCAAACGAAAGATAAAGCCATGTAGAAATTAAACAGTATAATAATATGAGATATAACTAATTTTAGGGACACAAAAAAATGTATAATTACATCTTTCGCGGTTGAATGACCCAGATACTAGATTACCTTACTCTTTTTCTCTGCATCGGCTTCATCATCTTCCTTTTTCTCCATCTTCTTTGCGTATTTCATTGGGGCCCGGCAGACTTGACCACATGGTCAGAAATAGAAGAATATTTATAACAAAAACCTCATAGATTTTGTCCTGTGTCTTCCCCTTCAGGTATCATGTCGACTGGCTGGGCCAGAAACACAAAATTATTCAAAACAAAGTTTCACGCTCATTCCACATTTGTCTAAGTCATTTTTTGGAGGTTTTGAGGAAATTGGAGCTCTCAATGTGTTGCTTAAAGCAAAACAGTGAAGCAAATGTGGTTTCGCATAAAAGATTGGGATGCAATAACGAGTAAAAAAATCTACATTTATTAACAGGGAAAAATGAGACAAATGGAAGATCATAATAATATAAACAATTTAAACAAGAAAAAACACGAACAACTTAGCAAATGTAGAATGAGCGTGATGAAATAATAAATAATATGTCATTAAAATCCTGCGTCTTCCTCTTCATATATCATGTCGACTAACGTTAGCAATTGTTGCTTGTAGACTTACTATTCCATTCCTCTGGTTCATTTATTATGGGTTTTTTTTTTTATCAGTTCTTACCAAAGCTTTCTTCTTCTCATTGAAATGTCTTTTGAATTTTGCTTGTCTCATTCTCGCTGTTGAATGTAAATTTCCATGATTTGTTGCCTCCGAAAGCTGTGCATTTGCCTTCTTTTCTATCCATGATCTTTTGAGCTCCTCGTTTGAACTATATTTTGGGGCTTCCAGCGATATTTGTTTGCTGATGGTCCCAGCCTGACATCTATATAAAGTAAAATGGATTTTATATAACATTATATTCTTTTTTTCTGATTTCAATGACAATTTCTCACTGGCTTGCGTACCACGTGCATACGAAACATGCAGCCCAAAGATTACAAGATGTGGAAATTCTTTTCAAGAGTCTACTAGCCTCCCAAGTTAACATGAATAGTTGCTTATATGATCATTTAGCGTTTTCATTTTCCTTAATCCCTTTGTGCGAACTGCCTAATTCGAGCCTTCCAAGCAGCCTAAAATACGAGATATATTTACCATACATCTAATTATTTTGCAGTTTTTATAGTGCCCGGAGCAAGCTGCCCTGCAAATTATCCTTTTCCATGTAGAGTCTGCAATAAAGTTATTGTCATTGAAACTACCTAAAGTATATTTGCCCCAAGGTGAAGAACAACAGGAAATGAAGGATATTTGGTAGTACTTATGATCGATTGCCCTGGTCGTTGTCATTGAAACTACTCAAAATATATTTGCCCAAGATAAAGAACAACATGAAATGAAGGATATTTGGCAGCATTTATGATCAGTTGCCCTATTCGGAGACTAACTAACAACCCAAGATTAATAATGCCTCTTGTATATCTGTAGCCTACACGTAAAATATCTATTTCTATTTGAGTTCCTAAGCCGAAGTTTGAGGCAGCCAGAGTCCTTGCGATAGAGAAAGTTTTAATTCTTCCTTTATTTTGGTTTTTTTTTTTTTCAAATCCGGCTACATGATCCCATGAAACCAAGTTGTTTATCTTCTTCTTTAAAGACTGGCTCGAAGCATTAAAGGAGAAGGGAGATATGATGGCACACATCCCTTATTTGAATTCAATCGCACGCTTCACATCGGAGCGCTGTTTTCCGAATTTTACCGGTAAAATATTTCATACTGCGTAGAAACTTTGTATATCGCCAATTTACTGTCCCTCAGTTCGTTACGGCGAAGCAAATTTATATAAAAAAGTCTAGGAATTAAAATATGAAAGCAAATCCATGTGAGTCTAGAGACATTATATAGGTAGGCCTCCCATTCTGACAATAACGCTTAGTTGCAACCACGTTTGTTAATTTATGTATCATGTGAAACAGCCTGGCCGAACGGTTAAGGCGTTGGACTCAAAATCTAAAGGTCTTGGGTTCGATTCCTAACCACGGTCATGTTGTAAGTGCCGTGGGAAAGCATTTCATTCACATTTTTCTCAGTTCCCCCGTTTGTAAAATGGGCAGCTGCTGTAGGCAGTGGAAGATACTGCCAAAATACCAATGATCCTCGCCTGTAAATGACAACGGCACTGAATGCTTTCCAAGGAGCTGAGAAAGTTCTAAACTGATCAGGCCTAATGGTGTGAAGTCGCGTGAGGGGACATTAGCCTGAATACGAGACTAATAAACCGCATTATTACTGTTATGATGCATATACTGATGAAATTTGACAAAGATCTAAAATCCTAATTGAACTCCGTTATAAGCTTATTTATACGGTTTTAACTTGGATATTTATTTCAAGTGTATATTATACAGAAAGATAGCGGAGCTTTAATATTTACTTGTATCTAGGCCTGCAAAGTCTAGTTGTGTACTCTTCCCGACACAGGCAGTGCAGTTCTTTGCACCTCTGGTACACCGTGGTCCCTAGAGAGAAATCCTATGTTTAATTTGTAGCTGTCGTGCGCAGGGCTTGTAGGGGTGAACACATTAATGGCGTTGCACTTTACTGAAAAAGGTCTTCCGGGTAGATTTGATACAGGTACATTACCTGAGATTGGTTGCTAATTTCCTTCCATTTCTTTGAAGTTTTCATCAAAGTTAGATCCACTTGAAATGACGGTCTCATTTTGCCGCTTGATTCTTTGACGCTTTATTGTAGAGATGCGAGTTCATTAACGTGATATAAGCTCGCAAATAACAATAACAACAAGAAAAAAAGGGCCCAGACAGATTCTGACGACCTTTTTGAAGCAATAACAGCATCTGCCACAACAACAGCCACGCAAAAGTCAGCAGCAACAACAATAACAACAACGACGACGACGACGACGTCAATAACAACAACAATAGTTTTAACACCAGAAAATTTTGGAGTTGAAAAAGGCTTTAGCAACATAATACCCGGCCACAAGCATCTCCACCATTACCACCGCTGACGACTGTCAACAATAACGTCTAATGATCTCTAGCCATAGCAACAACAACAGTCATTAATTGTTTCAAGTACACGCCCGCCTGTTATAAATATAATTTATCTTAGCGAGTAAGGCTATGCCTAGTCGATTTTTTTTTCAAATATTGACCATCGTGAGTATTCATTGGCCCGGTATCGTCAGTAATCGTTTCGATACTATGACGTCACAATGCCCCTATGAGAAAGCTAGCCACTGGGGTCAAAGATCAAAATAAGGCTCGATTGTGCACTCTTTAGTACGGTTCGAGGCTATAGTGCGTTCACAAATAAATTAACATTTTTTTAAAAAAGGTATCTTCTTTTCTACTGATTGAATTGTTTCCAAGTTTCGCATGAGCTTCTAAACCAATTTGTCTGAACAGAAAATATTTTGTCATATCGTCTTTATGTTTGTAAAAAAAAGTTTTCTTCATAAAAATTCTGAAATAAAGTTTAATAAAGAAGTTTCTCAAACACGCGTAGTTGCACAGTATAAAACTTGAAAATGGAAATAATAGAGAAAATGTATTGGTAGAAAGTGCTTAAATGCAGCGAACACAAAACACATTAAAGACTATTCAGGAAGCGCTATATAGATATCTATTCAAGTAAACTTTCAACAACGAGAATAAATAAATATCCAAAGGTAATCCGAAAGGCACCACCATTTTGTCATTGGTAGCAGAATTATGTTTATCTTCACTGCCGGCAGCTGACCGTATAAATGCAGTAGACTGTGGTATTTGTTCGTCTTCAAACGTAAAAACATAAAAACTTGCGTCTACTATTCATTTTGCGAGATGCATGACAGAGGAGTAAACACTAGACTATTTCCGTCAAATTAGAGACAGAGGTACTCCGATGTGACGTCACTGATTTTACTCATGATATTGCCTAAAGGACTGGGTGTAGAGCAACTAGCCGTCAAATTCAGAAGACTAGAGTTTACAACAATAGGCTGCCTGATTGTTCAGCTGTATTCATTAGAATGTTCAGATAATGAATTTATAAATATTATTATTTTATGGCACTAACATCAGGATAATAGTACCATCGAATATAGTAAAGTTATAAATACAAACAAAAGTGACTAATTGCATAACATCCTTCAGCTTGGTTAACGGAAAAAAAATTTGCTTGATATTGCAAATATAGCGTGCCGTTTTCGTGAAATGATGCAAAACAGCCCATTAAATTATTTTATTAGAACTTCATGTTTGAGATGTCACTATAATAATTGCGAGAGGATAGATACCTGTCTGCTCTATAATTTTATTTTTCTCCAGCTACCCAAAAATTCTGGACTTTGTCAAAACGATATAATCGACAAAGTAAATGTGCGTGGGCATAATGGCAGTCAGTTGAGTTTCCAGAACTTTTTTTTTTGATGTCTTCCTACTAGCCTTTGCTTATCTTTATCAGGAGTGACAATGCAAATAACAGAAGTACAAGAAAGCTCTGCTTTCGTGTTTTTCTCATACGTAATGTTGCTATAAATGTACCAGTTATTTGACGTAATGGGAATCGCGAGTTTTTACTAACGATTGTTTAAGAAAACTTTAACCATGGACACAGGAAAAGGAGGGAAAAAAAACCAAAACACTTCCTGTTCAGACAGATTAGTTTTAGGGGCCTAAACACAAAATTAAAACAATCTGTTTATTAGGGAAAAGATACTGAAGAAGATTTTGTTCATTAATTTGTGAACGCATAACAGGTTGATACAGATCTACAGTAACGTAATTTTGGCTTTGCCTTTTTATCTTTTAGCTTTCTTTCCATTCAAAAGTATTACTTCAGATAATATACATATACAGTAAAAAAGCACGAAGCAGCATTATCTAAAATGTTGATTAACTTGCTTTTTGTAAGTGATTACTCAAGCTGCGAGTCGGTATCGACTGTACTCATTATCGATATCAACTAAGGCACAGCTTTAAGTAAGGAGCAAACATCGAACGGAGAGAGAGTGCACATGTACAAAAACAATTGCCTCAGAGGGGGTCCATGGTCGATGCCCTACCTACCCTCCTCTAGATCAGCTGGGAACATACCTGTGGTTTCAAGGGTCAGCACTTAATGCCCCTGAATTGACTCCTGTTAGCCACTTAGATCAAGTGCAGAACAGGCAGCACTCAGTTACATACCCCTTTCACGTCACGAAACAGGGCATGGTTGCAGCCGTGCTTTGTTAGGGTTTCCAGGGCCACGGCTATGTGTGAAAGGGGTATCTCCTCTATCATCAACTCCCAGACAGACAGACAGACAGACAGACAGACAGACAGACAGACAGACGGACAGGCAAGCAGACAGGTAACTAGGCAGACAGGAAGGTAGATAGACAGACAAATGGACAGACAAGCAGGCATGCAGGTTGGCAGGCAGGAAGACAGATAGATAGATAGATAGATAGATAGATAGATAGATAGATAGATAGATAGATAGATACGGCCAGAGACTTTTAACCCTTCAAGGCCTTGCCACCATCTGGGAATACAGAGTCCATAACTACGGCACTTGGTCTGAAGACTTCCGCACTAGCACGTTATCGATACATGTGTCATAAGTCGCGATACGTGTGTCATAAGTCGCATTTATTTGAGGCCTGTGAAATAGCACGCTATCAAAACCAGCTTAAAGAAAAATTAGGGATCAAGTCAGAAGGCAGGGTGACTACTTTTGAAAGATATTTTGTGAAAAATGTTTGGGCGTTAAACCCCCTCCCTTCCCTCCCCCACCTTTTTTTTTCTTTTTCCTTAAAAAGATAGGGCTTAAGAAGTACTTTAACTCCATAGGGAAAAAACAAAAATCCCAAATCAAAGTAGGATATCACATTTCATTTCTAGGGCCGAAAGAAGAAAAGACAGTAGGTGCCAACAGAGTTGCCTATATAATTATGGCCATGACGATGCCAGAAGGCTACAGGCTCAAGTCCAAGTTAGAATGCCACAACAGTTTTGGTAAGTGAGCAGTTGTATGTGAGTAACTTTGATTGGTTATGAAATCATGCGAGGATTCAGAGTTGTTTTTTTCCCAGATCTGCCTTTTTTTGTCTTCTGGATTCAGATTTATTCTGATGTGAGGGTGGCCGGTCTGTATGCACGTAAATGTCCATAAATAACCGCGTTCGTCTGTAAACGTAATTTTTTGCTTGATCTTGCATGGTTGTGATTAGGTATGGTTAGCTGTATGAGAATACTAAGAATTTCAGAACGAATTGAATCGTTATGAATGGGAAGACTGGATTTTTTAAAAGCAAGCAAATCAACCACATATTGCAAATTAGCAAGAAAACAAACTATTCAGTANGGGGGGGGGGGGGCGGAGTTGTCGATAGGCAGGCAGGTAGGTAGGCAGATAGGTAGGTTGGCAAGTAGGTGGGTAGGTAGGTAGGTAAGTAGGTAGGTAGAAAAGTAGGCAAGCAGTTAGGTAAATAGGTAGAAAGGCAAATAAGTAAGTAAGCAAGCAGGCAAGCAAGCAAGCAAGCAAGCAAGCAAGCAAGCAAGCAAGATAATAAGACCCATCTAATAGAACAATCGTATTCTAGTTCCTCGCAGTCAAAGGTAAAAAAGAAAGAACCTGCACTGTCAAATAGACTGTTCCCAACTCTGCAGTCGTATCTGCCCCCCGTCCCCGGCCCTCATGACCGCCTGGAGGATTATCCCAACAACAGGTAGGTCATTCCGCTTTGTGGAACTCCAACTCCAGGAGCGGTTTGAGCTGGGTTTATCTTAAGAATCAAAATACTCGATAGTGCTTTGTTCCATTTATGTCCGGCCTCTTGTCCTTGTTTTTTGGACTAGCCCTCCAGGACTTGAGAAAAATGAACCCAACAATGAGGATTAAGCAAATCCTTTTAGTCAAGTTTTCACAAACGCAATTGTGCAAGAGAGCAAAGCCCGTTGAAGTTTTGCCGACCGCCTCGTTGCGTTCCTCTCTTGCGTGTTTTTTTTTTTTTCCCTTCTTTTCCTTGGTAGTAATCCGACGTATAACTGTGCTCTTGTTTTGCGGGGGTTTCAGAGGGTACGAAAACACATCGTACTTGCAACATTTTAGCCCATCCCTTTTCACTCCTTTCTGTCACTTTGTTTCTTTCTCTCATTCTAACTCTGAACTTTCCCATAGTAATTTCATTACTGCATTTTTTTCAAAGAATCTGGATGCCAGTGAATGACAACAATCATTATTAGAAGCTTGCATTTCTTTTCCCTGACGTAAGAATAAGAAATCACATTGTTCACAAGCAGTCATGTCAATTTGTCTAAATGCTTGTCAGTGTAAATGATGTTTTAAATTTCTGATTGGACAATGAAATGCAAATCACAGTGATCTATTAGTTTCAACACACTGGCATCCAGACACGAAAAATAAAATCAATGTCAAATTCTAAGATTTCAAAAATATTGTCCCAGTTTCCCATTTTGCAAATTTAAAAAAAATAAATGTCGAGGCCTCCGTCGGTCTAGACTGACCGTGGGTTTTGCATAAATATGAATTTCATTTTAGAAAGGTGAGTATCTACAACACAATTTGTGGCAAAGTTCTTCCTCCTTCCTTCAGATATCATTGTACGCCAACGAACGAGCGCGATCCAAAGTTGCAGCTTCGTGCCAAGTCCAGCCCTGAAAATAACCGCAAGAAGGGATTAGTAGTTGAGGTCTAACGGAAAATCTGATCTGCTGTGGCCAACTCCCGATCACGCCATAACGCGTCCAGGTTTTCGCTACCTTGACTTTGCTGGCTAAGCTAAATTGCTTGTCATTCAAGTCAGCCATGGGATAGTTCTGGGTAGGGCGAAAGGATAAAAGATACAACTAAAGCCGAAGTTGTTCAGAAATTGAACGGGTTAACAAGTAGGCATCATGCTATAGTCTAGTCCACCTAGGTTGAAAGTGACATGTTGCTGTACGAAGAAGATGAAATATGAGCAGCTGTACAATTCTAGCGTGTTTGACCAAACTACGATTATTGCGCCTAGAATTTGCTGGTTTCTCATCTGAAACGAAACATCACAACTAACCAACCAACCAACCGACCAACCGACCAACCAACCAACCAACCAACCAACCAGCCAAGCAGGCAAGCAACAAACAAGCAAACAAGTGAGGGAACAAATAAACAAGCAAACAAGTGAGGGAACAAATAAACAAGCAAGCAAGCAAGCAAGCAAGCAAGCAAGCAAGCAAGCAAGCAAGCAAGCAAGCAATATGATATCTCAGCCAGTGATCCTTTCTGAATATCTCATTTCGTCCAAGCCAATCGCATGTTTTCACGGACACCTGTGGCTAGTTCATCAATAGTAGATAATGTTATGTACTCCTGCGGCCTCCCCGTGCTCTTTGCGATATACCATTTGTAAACATGGTAAAAATCATATTAATGTAAATAGATCCATATCTAGAATCTAGTTGATATTTAGGATAGATGCTATCATTCTTGCCACTTCCGTTGTGCTGCCGGGGTCACTTCCGTTTGCCGGATTAATTTACCCATTCTCTAGATTTACTTATACGTCCCTGGCCGTGTGCCTTGCGCGGGGTGTGTTTGTTCTACACCCTGAAACCGTTTCATCGCAATCCGCTGAAGGTTAACGTTTGCGTAAATGCAACTTCGACAAAGAGAGAATATATCTTTCCCATAGATTATAAGTCTTCACTAATTACTAATAGCATTACAGTATTATAATACAGTGTATTTATTATATGTATTTATTATATGTTATATATCATTACATAGTGAAGCAAACTACCACACTACAAAACCCCGTCTATATGCATTTGCATTGCTCCTCTTTTAGCAGTAGCTGTATTCAAACTCATTATTATAGTAAACATAACGGCTGGGCTGAAAAAAGCAAAACAAAACGCCAAACAATTTTATTGACGCCAGCACCCCTTTAATTAAAAAAATAAAAAAAAGCAAAACGCCAAAAAATTGAGGAATTTCGCCTCATAACGCCGACTAGGTTGCAGACAGAACAATGCGTAAACACGTCACATGCATAGAGACCAGTTTAAATATGATATAGGTTGTTCAGATGTAGGAAAATCCATTTTCTATGAATTCTAACACAGAAGGTACACTGCTGCTGACCAAAAACAGGACCTTGTACAGTTTTTTACAGTGTTTTGTGACTCACGCAGCAATTTTAAGTTAAAAACCAGGATTTTTTGTTTTGTTTTTAATACACGATTAAAGAGAATACTGACTGAACCACCGGCAGACTTTGCGGACACATTTATTTATGTGAAACAAATAATTAAACTATTGTCTTTGTGCACTAACCCTGCCCTTTGTTATGTGAAATCACGAGAGCCGGCAATAACCTGGGTACGAGACTTATAAACCGCATTAGTATTATTGTTATGTCTTGATGTCCTTTTTAAAAACCTCAGAAATTTAACCTCACAACGCCAATATGGCAACTATGGACAGCAGACTACAGGCTGTGACGCGTGATTTGGCAAGCTTGGAATAGAAACTTGCTGTTTTTGGCATCCAATGAAACATGAGTTTTTCTGGCATGTCACACGTAGCCTGGGCTATTTTGAGGCTGCATGGGTTGAAATGTGAATGACCGTTTGCGAAGCGAAATACAGTGATTTCAAACATATACTCCGAGGTCATTATAATCGCTGAAATCCAGAAAAAGAACGTGTTCAGAGCGAAAGGAGGTTGCAAAGTAAGTTTCACGTCGATTCAAGCAGCCATATTGGCACTAAGCCGCACAAAAGATTAGGTAATTTAAGCTTGAAGTTTGAATTTGTATATACATATATATATATATATATATATATATATATATATATATATATATATATATATATATATATATATATATATATATATATATATGT
>JAWQUT010000016.1:1928930-1942030 GCA_033807755.1 Ellobium chinense | reverse complement strand
GGGGGGGGGGGGGGGGATTTTATATATTAACGGATTAAATGGATTGTACACAAGCAGTCATTTGGCCTGAACCCAAAAGCAAGCTCTTTTGACTAAAGCTCGATGATATTCAAACTCAATAGACTGAACCTTATCATACATTCAACTGCATTCACCAGTAAGGTTTATCTTTGAACAATCGCTGTTCTGTTAGTGCCATTTTATGTAAATTAGAGGTTTATCGCTCCTGATATAAAGTTTGAAGTTTGGTTTTTTTTTTGTGGGTTGTTGCATCTAAACGACGAATTATACCCCATGGACCGGAATGCAGGAGCATTGGAAGATTAATTCATGCAGTTAGTGCTGAGCTGTTGTCCACTGTAAATGCAGATTTCAAAGTTATAATGAAATGAACAAGATCTACTTCCCATAATGGCTGGGTGGCAGATTTTCCGGGGCATAAACTACTAATAGTGCTCCATGCAACGACAAAACACTGTAAGATGATCCAACCAAATTACAATTATACGGTGGTTTTACAACGACAATGTTTTGAGAGTCTCCTGTGATTACCACAGTGCGCTAACTTACGTTAGGAATATGCATGAGGCCACTAGTCGAGAGAGAGAGAGAGAGAGAGAGAGAGAGAGAGAGAGAGAGAGAGGGAGAGAGACAGACAGAGAGAGACAGAGAGAGAGAGAAAGAGAGAGAGAGAGAGAAAGACAGACAGACAGACAGACACACACATACACACACACACACACACACACACACACACACACACACACACACACACACACAGAGCCATAAAGGCGACTGAATACATAATATACCGAAATACATCAATGATGAAAACCTTCGGCACCACATTGAAAATGTCGTTTGTTCAGGCATATTGTCATAATCACAGGCATGTTGTCTGTATCAGAGCTAGGCAATGTGAAAGCTGAGTTGTGTTTGTGCTTGCTACAGCCCAAAACTTTCATCAAATATCAAAGACAAAGTAGATCACAACGTTATTGTTGCACAAAAAAAGACATTATGAAAGCCTAAGACTAGCATTATTCTCTTGTGTTGTCTAAAACAGTTTTTGCATTGGCCTGAAACAGCCTTACGCGGATTAAATTATATCGGCAATTTTTCTTTAGTAAACCAAATTGCCCCATGCATCTGTTCATTGTCGAGAATGTCGTCTTATCGAGATACAGTGTGGAGGCAGCGTGGCCGTGCGGTTTGTGAGACGTATTCAGAAACTGAAGGCTATCAAGTCTAAGGTTTATGTGTTTTGACTCGTAAGCGGGATGGTTTACGTTGTAGTGTCCTTGGGAAAGACACTTCACTTCCATTGCCTCACTCGACTCAGGTGTAAATGAGTACCTGACTTTAGAGCTGGGGGGACCAAGGCGCTGCACCGCTGGCGACCAGCAATGACTTTGTTATGTATTTCCTTTGTAATATTGTGTATTTAGATGTATGATATGTATTGTTATATGTGTTTGTATTATGAATGAGATGTATAACATTGCATGGCATTGTAAAACAATTTCCCTACGGGGTAAATAAAATCGTAATTTCATTTCATTTTTTTTTAAACAGAATTCTCGGTGTTAGAGAAAAAAAAATCACATTATGATATGATGATACTGAATATCCTACATACTTTGTAGAAAGAGTTTAAAGACCAAATTTTAAAGACACAGTTATTTCAGTGCCTTGTGAAAGTCTTCTAGTGCCATACTTTTCAGATAATGTTGAGTGCTCAGGCCTTCATTTGTTTTGTCTCCGCGGGTGCCCGCAAAGGGCGATCCTTTTATTCTGTGAGCGGTGTCTTAAATATTCTAAGCATTGGAAGTATCAGTCTCTAGGCAAGCCAAAATGGCTGTGACTGATGCGAAAACGTTAGAAAAAGAATGCACTAAGCTGACTTGTAAGTGGTGTTTGGTATACTTATATCTTTGCCACATTTATTAGCATACACAACACCGCCGATTCTTCATAAGGCCGCTGATTGAAAGTTCTACTAACAAATTTAAAAGTGTCGATGGTAGCAACCATTTTGCCGAGCTCTCACATCCGTTAAACGCAAAAGATTCCAATTTCCCACCCTAATCTCTAGACGGTGAGCACACGTCCCCGCCACGGTTGACGCGCAGCTGCTGAAAACATGCCTTTTATTTATGTTCATGAGGTCCTCTTCCTCCCCCTCCTCCTAAATGTATTATGCCTTACCGCTTGGATATTTTCATATCCACAATAATGTACATGTAGCCTATCTTCATAACGGTTGAAAACATGGCCATGTGGTGTCCAGCACAGTGTGTGGTCGCATGGGAAATCCCATCGGATCTCGCAATGGGTAAGTTTGAGCTAGTGCTTAAAAAGGAGAATTTCGACTTCCCAGGCCAAATTGAGATTTCTGCGGAATCAGATAGTTCATTTATTTCATGTGAATTTTATTAATGAAAATGAGGTTTAAATGGTTTTTTTTTAGTGTTTTAATGAAGCGCTTTATGCTCAAAGGCGTGTTTGAAAAGACTTTAAACCTCGATTTTCTCGACAATGGTAAGTTTACAAATTTGTCCATAACTTTAGAACTAATAATGATATTGACCTCAAATGAAGGACAAAATGCTGAGAAATAAATGAGGATTAATATTCTATCAATAACTCAATTTTCATATCTGGATAGATGTGAGGGGTTTTCCCATGCACGGACATTATATTACCACTGGCACGGTCGATATCATGACATTATTCCTTGCAAGACAACAGTAGCAGTACAACCGCTCTTTCTTCTCTCTTCCTTTCTTCCTCTTATCTCATAAAAGAAAACGTTGAATACGACCAGCACAATGACATGTCTCTGCTGTAATCGCGACTGGTGCGACATACGGTGTGGAACAATGATGATGCTTTGCGTGAAGGGAAACTGGGGATTTGGAATGAGACGGTATGCTCTCCTCACTCTCTGTTGTTTCAAGTGGGCATTTCAGGTCCTTGCTTTAAGTTGCAGAGTTTATGGACTGATGCGTATGGATGAGACTTAACAGTGTTTGCCAGACTGTGGCAAAGTCCGGCTATGTAAGCCTGTGAACGTGTGTGTGTGTGTGTGTGTGTGTGTGTGTGTGTGTGTGTGTGTGTGTGTGTGTCTAAGGGTGCGTGCGGTTGAACGTATGTATCTTTATTTGTATGATTGTGTATTTGTGTGTGAGTGTGTGTATGTGTGTATTTGTGTGTGTATGTGTATGTATCTGTATGTATGTGTTTTTTTCTCTGTGTGTGTTTGTCTTTGTGTTTGGTTTTGTGTGTGTATGTATATCTGTGTGTGTGTGTGTGTGTGTGTGTGTGTGTGTGTGTGTATGTGTGTGTGTGGGTGTGTGTTAGTCTCTATGCGTATGTATGTGTATGTATGAGTATGTATGAATATGAATGTGTGTGTGTGTGTGTGTGTGTGTGTGTGTGTGTGTGTGTGTGTGTGTGTGTNAAATACGCTCTAATAGGCCTTCATTGCTCCATCTACTCTAACAGGCCCTTTCCTTACTGCTCAAATATACTCTCATAGGCCTTCATTCTCAAACGTCCTTTTGTGGACCCTCATTGGCGCATTATGTACTTGCAGAGGCCCTTGCTATTCAAATATACTTTCGTAGTCCCCCACTAGTTCAAGTCACTGCCCAAATATACATGTTATAGGCCTTCACTGCCCAAATATACTTGTTACAGGCCTTCACTGCCTAAATATACACCTCAGTTGCTTTCATTGCTCAAATGTGATTTCGTAAACCAGCACTGCTCAAATGTGTTTGCTTTTTTTTTTCGTTCACCGCTTCTCAAATGTACTTTTATAGACCTGTCCTATTCTCAAATGCAAATGACCCGCGTTTAGAGATTTCCTAGGTCATTACAGTTCAAATGCATCTGTCAAAAGCCTCAACATCAGCCCCCATCCCCTACCTCAACCCCAAACCAGGTTAGAAACGAACACTGCAGTACACTGCCATTGTCATGTCTGATATCCAGGTTATTTCAACCGGCCCTCTGTTTCCTACTTTGCTAAACGTTTAGACACGCTCACGTGAGTGCTAAGAAGCCACTGAACACTAATGTATAACTCATAAAATTATGATATAGCAACATGCACTTACAACTTCAATGCACGACACGAAATACATTCTCGTAACTCGGCTATGATTATTGTCTAGTTTGCACCAAAAAAATATATAGAGGCAACTTGTATGGGCTAAGCGTCCCCATCTAGTCTAGATATAAAATAATAATAAAAAAAAAGAGAAAAAAAATCTGCGTCGAGCGGTCAAAAGCGCAGCAGGATAAGAAAATCCAATGATCCAAAATAGAAGTTATCTCCCTTGTTGACTCCCAATCGGCTCTGAGTCACAAAAAGGCAGAGAAAGACATCAAACGTTCCCCGAACTTCCTTTAATGCTAAAGACCCCGCAGGGGGTCGGGAATTTGGAGTTCGGTAGCGCCGTAAGAAAGCCTTGTCATTATTTAGGGGTCTTTTTTGGTTTTGAATTGTGAAAAGAAGAAGGAATTTACGCAGGACGACAAGCAATTGATGCGGATTGGGATGTATGTAAAGGTGAGCTTATAAGCTGTGACTTTATGTGTAATATGAGGTTGTGAACATGTGTGAATGGCCTGAGGTTGTCGATTTGTAGGCTGTATGTGCATGTCAGTAAAGGTATGAAGATGCAGATGTCTTTGTTTCCACTGTTGGTTCTAAAAGGCTTTTACCGCCCGCACTAAAAAGGGACTAATCAAGGGATTACATGCCACAGTCTGCTTTCCACACATATTGTTGTTTAACTCTTCCTCCAAAATTTGACACCCAGGAAAATTCCCTTCAAACTTATAAGATTTGAGAACTTTGGCAGTGAATTAGACATTGCCTAAACTAATATTTTAGACTTTTTCACACACTGAAGAGGATAACCTTACCATGTAGCAACAACCATACAGTTTATACTTGAATGGCAAAACTCCAATTATTCTGAGTCTACAATAGTATTTCCATCATTCTAAATCTTTGAAATCCAAATCCAACCATTCCCTCTCTCCATGTCATTTTTCTGATTTTATAGGAATTTTTTAATAGCCTAACCAGGTCCGATTGTATCTCATAAAAATATGAACAAAGTATATTGAAGGCATTAGATTATGGCCCGTCTGGAGCTTGTCTCTCGGACAAAGCACCCATTCTATAAATACAGGATATTGTTGTTAGTGCCCTAATGCTTTCCTTTCCGGGTTCAGCCCCCTCGCCATGTAGAGAGACATTCCGTCTTTCATATTAGGGCCTATATCATATCGGATAATTTGATGCATTCTTGATGTTTTAGGATGAGAAAATGTGATTTCAATTATTTCTTAAAGTAAAAACCCATGTATTTATCTTTGAATGGCGATAAAAAGAAAACGTAATTGATTTCAGCTTGACACCTTGGCTTTTTTGAAGTGTCTTGTGATACAAATTCATAAAATCTCGGATGTCTTTCTTAACCTCGGATGGAGACGGGAACGCTGCCAGCATCAGGACTAAAAATGGACGGGAAACATCAAGATAACGCATTGACTTTTCCTGGCTCCCATATAGGTATGATACAAGGAACACACAGGCTAACGATGGTCTCTGAAACTGTGTCGCCTCTGTAAGTGGTGCCGATCGTCACTATACAAGGTTCGACTGTACTCGCTTGAGAAATATATTTGTGCTTTTTTATCAATAGCCCTATCAATAGAATATTGCCCCTTCCCCCCACGGTTTTTTTTTTTTTTTAATGAAGCGGTCTTATTTGGGTGGGTCAGTGACGAAAGATGACCATGTGGTATGAAGAGTGCTTGTTCTTCATCATTATCATCATCATCTTCTTCTTCTTCTTCGTTCCCTGTAATGCCTTCAGGTTTGCTTTGCCAGCAAATTTGACGGTACTCTGCAGATCAAAAAGGATCCCCACAGCTCGTTACTACGGTCTTAGTGCTTGTAGAGAGGAACGAGAACTGGATGAGACTTTAAGTAACTTGATGTCTGTGTTATATAATCCTATAATAATTTTAATGACATCCATTACATTTTGTTCCACAGACTATTGCTCACGTTATGGAAACGTAAAGACTCGTCTTAATAGCTCGCTAATCTTCGTGCTCTTTTATATTATACATTTCAGAAGCTGGAGTGTTTCCAACTTTGACGTACCCGTAAGAATACAATAGCGCACAGGTGTGTGCATTTCAGCGCCTGAACGATGCTTCTCTGTGAATCATAATAATAAAAATAATATACTGGCTAGATGCTTCGTTAAGAAATGACAAAACAAAATACAGTCTCGATAACAAGCGCTTTCATGAACGCTGTTAGTATTTGGGTCTTCTCAAATGATCCTTGCGGAAGTCTTCCGTCATTTGCATTAGAATAGCTCAGGATGGTGTCTCAGAAAGCCATACACTGCGAAGGATCATAATATATGGTGCGTTAACATTCTCCTATAGGTATCCTGCAGTTCTCTTCTTGCATGGACACGTGCAAATACCGGGAACGAACAGAAACATCACAAGACAGAACTGGACGCCCATCCATCAAAGTTTGGGGGCTTCGGACTTGATGGTCGCCATTTAGCACACCTGGGCTTTGGGAGGATCGCCCAGGAACACTGTTAAATTGGACCCCATGGGACGCAGGGACAAAACTGGATGGGCGAGAGGGGGGACATGAACCATTTGGGATCACAGTGCAGACCGCGTTTCAAGTTCTGCTCTGCTGTCGAGGGGAACGTGGTATGGATTGAGTGTTGGTAGGCGTGAGAAATACTACACTAATGTTAAACATAACTATAGTAGGAATAGATCTACTAGAGTGATTATGATGGGTGTGGTAGTGCTTTTTTTTTTTTAATAAACATAATACAGTTAATACCAATACTATAAAGAAGAGTGATCAGCGAATATCGTCATGGAGCAGACAGCAGCCACGGTAGCAATAAATGGAATAACGGCAACATTAAATTTCTTAGAAAATCCACCTGCCAGCCTGTTGCTCATTCGCTGCGAGTAAACTCACTCTTTACCCTTTCCGTATCAATCACCAATACAGTGGTGTATCAAGTGCTCTCTGAACTGATTCGTCTATTTTTACTGATAAATCTACCAGACAGAACTTTGTACGATGAAAAACATATTTATACGAGTCTTTGCATTGTTTATCTGCTAGAACATGGTTCGATTACTGTACGTATTTTGACAACGACTGAACTTATCCTGGCACATTTTTAGGGTTAAATATCATGATATGGGTAAAGATCCGAGCAGTATCACTTTTCAGATGTTGACATGTATGACGGGACTTGAGAAAGAGAAAACACCACCAACAAACCATTAAGATAAAAACGAAGGCGGAAACTTGTGGTTAATAGCTGTGGACCAAAATTCACATGAAGTCCGTGCGGTTGTTTAATACTCCGCTGGCTTTGTAGGTCTCTTTACGAGAGTATTTACGACGTGTCTTGAAAAATCCATCTTCAAACGTGGTGGACATTCCCTTGTACTCGTGGACTAGTCTGGCAGTGTTGCTGCCCGGCATGGGGCACCCTTTGAGTCATTGAGAAGGAAGGTCTTCAAAATGGGGTAGGTCACAGAGCTGAAAAACATCAAACGCGTGGGAAGGACAAAAGAAGAATTTCAGAATTTCCCTGATCGTGGTAATTTTGCTGTGGCACTGCCTTTTTTTTTTCTTGTGGTGGATTTATCTGTGCCATGACGTAGCACTGATGCCGACGTAGCATTGACTTTGGGCCACCCTGTCAATCTTGGTTTCGCGCCACCTAAAATACTTATTTATAACAGAAACGATTATGATTTCAAATGGATTTCAAATAAAAAGAAATATTCAGTATGGAAACCATACATAATAGCGTATCGCAATAGTGACGATACTGTATCTTGATTCTTAGAAATATTCTCAGTGGCAGCGTCATGGGTAGGTATCTCAAAGTCAAGATGGATACTTTTTCCTTCAGTATTACAGCCAGTTTGTTACAGATGGTGTCTTTACATATCAATATATTTTGTCGTAAATAGCTTTAGCATTAGACGGCAGAAGTAAGAACATACACGATTATTCGGAAACACAAAATCTAATAGCTATCAGCCGAATACGATGCATTTGCATATCACCTCATTTTTGAGAGAAATGCAAAGAAATGTTGAGAAAATTATTAGAGTATGACTGATGGACATTTTACACGACTGTGCCACAGCATCCAGCAGAGAACACAAAAACGACCTGAAAGAAATGCAATCTTAATTAGAATGTAAACAGCACGGTGGCAAGATAAGAAAATAAGTTATTATACTTTTTTTTTGCTTACCGATACAGATCTCACACATTTGTCACTGGGTGGAGAAAATATGTTCATTCTTATATACATGCTTAGAATTTCACATAAAAAGGTTATGCATGCAAGAAATATGAATCTAAAAAATACATATTGTAGTTATGAGATATTATAGCAAGGGTATAATAAATTGGACAGGACACTGGGGTTGTGCTGTGACAAACCTAATATATCTTGCAGCCAGTTAAAATTGGGTTTATGTAGCTAGACATCAAGCTCTAAAGATCACTGGGACGGGTGGACAGGATAAGCACTAATATAATATTAAACATTTTCACTCCTTTTGAGCGATATTTTGTTGTCATAAAAGAGCGACAATAGAAGCAATAGATTGCCCATCGTTGACATGGTTATGTCATCTGCAGGATATAAATTCCCAGTGACACTTTTTTCACAACGGTATTTCACCTAGTAACAGAAATGAAAAATTATGTATTTTCCTGAAGAATGTACAATTACGTGTAGTTTTATCTGTTGTGTTAATAAACTTGTGANTGCGGTTGTTTAATACTCCGCTGGCTTTGTAGGTCTCTTTACGAGAGTATTTACGACGTGTCTTGAAAAATCCATCTTCAAACGTGGTGGACATTCCCTTGTACTCGTGGACTAGTCTGGCAGTGTTGCTGCCCGGCATGGGGCACCCTTTGAGTCATTGAGAAGGAAGGTCTTCAAAATGGGGTAGGTCACAGAGCTGAAAAACATCAAACGCGTGGGAAGGACAAAAGAAGAATTTCAGAATTTCCCTGATCGTGGTAATTTTGCTGTGGCACTGCCTTTTTTTTTCTTGTGGTGGATTTATCTGTGCCATGACGTAGCACTGATGCCGACGTAGCATTGACTTTGGGCCACCCTGTCAATCTTGGTTTCGCGCCACCTAAAATACTTATTTATAACAGAAACGATTATGATTTCAAATGGATTTCAAATAAAAAGAAATATTCAGTATGGAAACCATACATAATAGCGTATCGTAATAGTGACGATACTGTATCTTGATTCTTAGAAATATTCTCAGTGGCAGCGTCATGGGTAGGTATCTCAAAGTCAAGATGGATAATTTTTCCTTCAGTATTGCAGCCAGTCTGTTGCATTTGGTGTCTTTACATATCAATATACGATGCTTTAGCATTAGACGAAAGAAGGAAGAACATATACGATTATTCGGAAAAGCAAAATCGAATAGCTATCAGCCGAATACGATGCATTTGCATATCACCTCATTTTTGAGATACGACCATATATGTTGACCCCCCCAAAAATGGCATTTTGGTGTGAATCAAGTTCTAACTGCAGTCTCTGCTGTCCAAAGCCACTGGTTAAATCTTTTTTATTACAGTGCTCACTGCAAAGAAATGTTGAGAAAATTATTAGAGTATGACTGATGGACATTTTACACGACTGTGCCACAGCATCCAGCAGAGAACACAAAAACGACCTGAAAGAAATGCAATCTTAATTAGAATGTAAACAGCACGTTGGCAAGATAAGAAAATAAGTTATTATAATTTTTTTTTTTTTGCTTACCGATACAGATCTCACACATGGGTGGAGAAAATATGTTCATTCTTATATACATGCTTAGAATTTCACATAAAAATGTCATGCATGCAAGAAATATGAATCTAAAAATATATATATTGTAGCTATGAGATATTATAGCAAGGATATAATAAATTGGACAGGACACTGGGGTTGTGTTGTGACAAACTTAATATATCTTGCAGCCAGTTAAAATTGGGTTTATGTAGCTAGACTAGTACCATCAGGCTCTAAAGATCATTGGGTCGGGCTAGCGATATTTTGTTGTCACAAAAGAGCGACAATAGAACCAATAGATTGCCCGTCGTTGACATGGCTCTGTCATCTGCAGGATATAAATTCCCCGTGCCACTTTTTTCACAACGGTATTTCACCTAGTAACAGAAATGAAAAATTAAGTATTTTCCTGAAGAATGTACAATTACGTGTTGTTTATCTGTTGTGTTAATAAACTTGTGAATGTTAATCAACTCTTGAGGTTTTTTTTTTTTAAACTTTCTGAACAAACCAAACATCAAATGGATGCTCAACAAATGCCATCCAGCAATCCTGTAACGTGCTTCAGACCTCACGTATTTTTACACTTGAACTTTTTAAGATAAATAAATCATAAACTTTTATCTGCACAAACACCATCTTGAAGTTCCTGGTGGTGAGCAAGAAGCAACATTTGAAGGTCGTAGCTTTGTAGCATTTACATGGTTAATATAAAGGGTGCAAGAGACCCTTAGAGAGATTAAGTATGATTAAGATTACATATGACAACACAAGTACAATCGCGCTTTTTATGTCTGCACTTTCCAAGTTGTTAGAAATCATTAGAGAGAAATTTTTGTGCTTTCATGTGCCCCTGATTGGAACCAGCCGGTTTCATTCTTTGTATGCTGCAGAAATCGGGTATGAAATTATTTATTTACACAAAAATATTGGTTTTATTGGCGACTGTTTTTTTCATCTGGAGCTGATTTTGAATGAGGCAGAGTAGATGATTTTTATAGTGAAAAAATTTTCCTCAATCACCATAGTTTCTCAGAATTTCTCTCTATTTTTTTTTATTGCTCAGCGCCGGACGGCCCCAAGCCACTTCATCGACTTTAACTATCTCCAGGCGGAATAATGCTAGGTAAAAAAAAAAAATTATTTCGCCGAAATACCAATACATACACATAATTGCTAGGCAAATTTAAAAACTGGAAATAGTTCAAAAGCGACCTAGATCTAAACTCACTTTGACTTGCTGCAAGACATATAATGTCATTTTCCAAGATGTCATAATTCGATATAAATCAAGGTCTTGTTTGTGTCTCTTTCACATTTTTAGCTCATTTAAAAACGGCATGACGACATTTTGCAATTCATTTTGTTTTCAACCACAATACGCCTTCACACCCCGCATGGCATGAGAGAAATTTTCCGCTGCAATGACTTGAAAAATGTGCAACCATGTCATACATGCTAATGACATAGTGGCATAGTTAAAACTGAGAGGTTTTTCTTTTTTTTTTTGTTTGTGTGTGTGTTCTAGTTCTATGTGAACCCTCGGTAAATTTTATTCTAACCCATTTCTGATGTGGTACTTTCAAGGAAAGTGTCAATGGGTCCTTGAAAGTCTCCGAATAAAACAACCGCTTTGCGAGACTATAAATACCATCAGCCTTTCGGATAAGGTCAAATGTAGTATCAAAAACAATACCTGTAAATCTGCAGTAACTGAAATAAATATTATATTACAGTTATCACGAATCATTTTGCGTATTCGCTTATCATCATTAGCATTGTCGTCATTCCTGTCAACACTATCATCTTCTGTCGTTACAGTCGTCTTCATCTTAATAATTATGACCATCATCGCTGATTTCTTTTTCCTTAATTTCCTTAAAATCTTGTTATCATATTTTCATATTTCTCTTTGTATTACATATATTTTTATTAGTCTGTGGGTGATGGAATAATGTATTTATATACTGAAAGCGCCTACTGCTCTACTCGTTGCACTTGCTATAACGCCATTTTATTTGTAGGGCGAGAGGAGAGAGAGAGAGAGAGAGAGAGAGAGAGAGAGAGAGAGAGAGAGNGAGAGAGAGAGAGAGAGAGAGAGACAGAGACAGAGACAGAGAGACAGAGAGACAGAGAGAGACAGAGAGAGAGAGACAGAGAGAGAAACAGAGAGAAGAAGAACTTAACTTATCGTAAGCGTTCCTGCCAGGAGAAATCTGGGAGAATTTTTTTTTCGATGTCTACTGATACCACCAACGTAAGCACTCTCTCTCTCTCCTGCCCTACAACAAAATGGCGCTAAAAGAACACACGAATAATAATGTGAAATGGACTACAGTATAATTTACTTCCGTGGTATAGATGAGAATTATGAGAGTTTCATTCTCTAAAAGTATCTCTTACGCAAAGATCTAATTTTCGCGAAAAGTATTCTGGCAAGTTTTTTTTTCAGTTTTTGCCCATTTTAACAATTTCACAACAATTGGCCATTCTGGGGATTTTGCAGTTTTGACTGCTGTAACAATTTCTCAGCTTTCAGCCAGTCTAGCAGTATCTCAGCATTTGGCCATTTTAGGGATTTTTTTTTTCAGTAGTGGCTACTAACAATTTCTCAGCTGTTGGCCGTTCTAGGAATATTTAGCTTTTGTCCACTCTAGCGACTGCTCAACTTTTGATCAGAAGCAAGTTTTCAGGCTTAAGCTACTTTATCATTTTCTCAGATTTTGGTTACACTGGTAATTTCTCAGCCTTTTGCCACTTCAGCAGTTTCTCAGCACTTGGTCACTCTAACAGTTTCTTAGCCTTTGGCCACTGTGGTAATTTTCAGTTTCGGCCATCCTGACAATTTCTCAGTCCTGACCACTCCACTAGTATCTTAGTTTTTGATACCGTTGCAGGTTGCAGGTGTCAGAATCTGAGCTCCGGTCATTCTGGTTATGCCTCAGCTCTGACCTCTCTGACAATATTTCATCTCTGGTCACGAGTCACACTCAGGCAAACGTGCAACATTGAACAGAAGCGTATCACACCTTTTGCATTTAAGAACGGACCAAACATTTTATTTATGTCAAATTAGTCTCAAAAAGTCTTAAAGATAATAAATTGAAATAGAGCACTTCTTAAAGTCCTGATCCTACACTATGATGTATGTTTGTTTGTTTTTTGGTGTTTTTTTTT
>JAWQUT010000016.1:1897918-1927940 GCA_033807755.1 Ellobium chinense | reverse complement strand
CCCCCCCTCCTCCTCCTCCTCTGGCTTTCGGTTCCTGGCATGCAGGTCATAAAGTGAATAATTGGTGACATACAGTATGAAATGAAACATTACAGTCTGACTTCATATCGATTCATTTACTGACACAGACAGCCTTGACACTCATGCCTATGTGATATTATTCAGTCAAACACCCAACATCAGTGCCAGTTTCATGTAAATAATGAATAATAAACGTTGAAGGACAACTCTCTTTTGCATTAGTGATGTAAAAAATTCAAACTGAATTAGCATGCGAGTGAAATAAATAGCTGAAAAAGCACTTCATATATCAACAAAATTAAACTGAGGTATTTTCCATTTAAATGCTTTCATAGTTTCATTTTTCAAAAGAGACCAAGTCCATTTTCGTAAATGCGATGAAAAATGAGAGAATTATTGTAAGTATGTAGTTTATATACTTATGTTAGTTTGTTGCAAAGCTTAAGGCCAAGTCTGAGACAGACTAATTTCTAACATGAAGTTTCTTTCTTCAGAATTCGATGCGCTTGCATAACAGTTTTTATTACAGTGAATATACACCAATTCATTTAAAAAGAAAATGGTCTCCGTCTCTTTTAAACAACCAAAGTTAAAAAAAAAATGTGTCAGATCTATCTATAGATCTTCAACAGACATCTCACTAAGAACATAAATCACACACACATTCTAAAACGTTCATTGACATAACTGTTTCATCCAGGCAAATTTTTTTCCTGGCTGGTCTGGAAACCTTTGAACGAGTTAACCCGCTCTGGACGAGTATCACATAAATACCAGCCCATACTATGAGAAATCTCCTTGTTCATTTTCCCTGATATTCTAAGTCGAGGGAAAATATATTTTTGGACTGTGTAGAGATCTCCGAAAAGACATAGCTCGTTCTGGTCACTACATATACAAATCAGTATGTTAGTTAACATAGGGAAACATTTTCAGATTGTTTGGAAGTCTTTGAGTGCAGGATACCGCTCTTGATGAATAACGCCAAATAGCTAACGACAGTTGCACTGTGCAGTTTTAAAGTAGTCCCCATAAAATCAGAAAATTGGCCATGGGGAGGGGGTAAAGGGATTGGATTTGAATTTCAAAAGCTTGGATGGGTGCAAATACATTTGTAGACTCAGAATAGGTGAAGTTTAGCCATTCAAGTGTAAACTTTGTTTGTTGCTAGTTTGGTCAGATTACCCTATTTACTGAGTGAAAAAGCCTAAAATATTAGGTAGCCTGCTTCACACTGTCTAGGTTCTCAAAATCTAATCGGGTTAGGGGCATTTTCTTTGTGTCAAAATTTGGAGGAAGAGCTAAACAACATGTATGGAAAAGTAGTTTGGCATGGCATCCTTAGATAAGTTAATGAGAGGTGTGAAACCTTATATAACCAACAATGAAAAAAACAAAACAAAACAAAACATTGGCAACTTCATACTTGCCACTGGAGCTTTAGGCAAAACAGCGAATGGTAAAAAAGACAGTGCATGGTCGAACGCGGCTTCGAAAAAGAGAGAGAGAGAGAGAGAGTGGTGAGGTCAAATACACGAACAGCTTAAGCGAATTGAGAAAGGGGGTGGCGGGTAAAATTGAAGCACAGGTCATTTACAGACAACCCTAAACTTTTTTTCAGTTATGTACACTAAACATCCGAAAATTCAGCTGCTCTGAGGTGTCAGCAATTAACACATTAGAAGTGTATGACTGTCTTGTGAAAATAATTCATGCTCCCTAGGAGGATAGCTAAACTGTACATGTATATAATTTTTAAAAAAAAATTGTTAATGTTGTCTCATAAAGTCACAGTGGGTTAGTTGTAATCTTTCAGATGTCGAAACATAATTACGTCCTGTATACATCAGAAATATTACAATTCATTATCACCATGGTATTGGGTACTGGTCCTGCTGGTCACCAGAATGGGGTGTATAGAGTGGAATAGCCAGTAGGACCAGAAAAATGCCACGTCCGAATGACACTGGGATTCATGCGACCGTCTGAAAATGCCATAGCATCATGTAATCTCTGCATTGTTAGAGGTAAAACATGGTACTTTCATCCCTTCCTGATAACGGCAGCAGCAACAGCAGCAGTAGCGACAAAATCGTTTAAGACATTATTCATCCGTCTTGGCATAAATAGTCGAATTCTACAAAATAAAATTCTATGCAATTTTTGGTATACTTTTGTCCCTAATTTTTTTTTTTTCGGAGCTGATAACATTCTAGAGATTCCAACTCGAGCCAAATATTAAAAAAAAAGGCCAGACATAGTCATTTTATCAGCAACTAGTTCCTCCTTGCTCATATTATGATAGAAAGCACGTAAAGCAGGCTTTGGGTATTCTCTGTGCACAGGTTTGACCCTTTTTACTCCACTCAACAGGCCATGCCGGAGCTACTTGACACGCTTTTTACTTCTACTCCAGCAAAATGGTCCATTTAAATTTAGAAGAAAAGTGCATGGTTTCTGGTCTAAGATACCGTCCAAAGCACTTTCAAACAAAAGAAAGTCGTTCTCTCTTCTTTGAAAATGAAGAAATCAAGGCTACATTTGTTTGGTCCCTGCGGCTGCGTCAAAGGGACAGTTCTTTCATTATGTGGTCGGTCCTTAGCAAAGAAAGTATCCGTCTGTAGGTAAGCCAAGATGGCTGCGACTGATGTAGAAGTACTATGAAATAATGCGCTGACTTGCGATTAGTGTTTGCTACACTTATATCATTGCCTCTGTCATTGGCATACATACCACCGTTGATTCTGGTCATTCTCCTCCAACACAAGACCATTGATTAAAGTTCCACTTACAAATCTGAAATAGTGCACCTGCGCGCACATCAACTGAAAACGTACCTCTGATAATTTCAGTAGCTTGCAAAATGTGTTAACTTGTCTTCTTTAGATTGCAGGGCATTACGGGCTACACTAGGCGAAATGATTGTAATGTAATTTTTTTTTTTCCACGAGGATCTAAGTTTCGCAGATTTCGTCAGTTCAGCCTTCGTTTCAGATTTCCAGCTTCAGATTCCGTTAAAAAATTTTCAAAGGACTTTTTAATAGTAAAATATTTGTATAGGAGGAAAGACCTCTTGAGGGAAACGTAATATCTGTTATTTAAATTATGACCTTTCGTTTTTTGGACATCATCAATTATAGTATATTTTTCTATCGAAGAAGGATTGCTAAAAATGTTTTATCAGCCGTCCTGTGATGTCACTTGGGGTTACTCTAGAACTATTCCTTCATACCCACATGTGAAAACCGTCATGCGAGACTCGTAAAAATTTGATCCTCACGAGAAGATACCTCCAATTTTTCGTGAAGATTAGGTCCTCGCAAAAAAAAAAAAAACAACAACCATTTACACAGTACTCGTCCTTTTCAATGGGGCTCTTTGTAAGTAAACTTATGGTCCACTGATAAATAAAAAATAAATTATGGACATGAGCCACTTACATGTCTGAAATTCAAATACACACCGCAGTCACACCGAAGTTTATTTGCAAACACTTTGTGCCTGCAAACAATACTGACACATGCAAAATATCATCAGTGAAATTCTTGATCCATCTCACACACTTTAAAAACAAGAAAAATTAAATTAGCATGAGCAACCAGTCAGAACAACAAGAGAAACTAGCAGGCTACCCAGCTCATTGCAATTATACACCAGACGAACAAATTCAATGTTTAAGGTTTGTATAGAATGTACAAAATTTAACACACGACTGAGTATTACTTAATTAATCAATCAATTAATTATAATAATTATTTGTCATATTATACACATACTCATCATAAGTTTTCAAAGTTCATAATTAGTTTGATTTTTCAAAACAGAAAACAAAATACATTTGTCATTTATGGTATAGTCTAAAATAGGCATAAATCATTATTCCAATGTCATAATTATTATTGTTATAGAATTGCACATTCAAATGTTTTAATATCATATTACTTATAAACACATTATAGATTCATTAGCAGTCATGTTAGAGACAAAACTGTTTGTACTGACAGAGTTCTTTCTCAGTCAGCGCTTGGCATGAGGCTTGATATGCAGCTCAAGTGAAACCACACCACCTATGACAGAACAACAGGAAGCGGAAATCTACTCTCGCTTCATCAAGGCATGAATAAAATCTTATAACACCTTATGTTCTCAAATCTGTTAGTATGACAAGGGTATTACTTATCTGGGAAGTATTTTAAAATGTGTCATAGTCAATTTTGCCACTTTCGCGAAGAACAGGAAAATGTTCATGTTGAAATGAGCGAAATGAAACAGTGGACTGAGGATTGTGATAATATGCAATGAACTTGATAAGCTAAAGGGATGACATTGCATAAAAAAGATTTATTTATTTAGGATCCCTACCACTGACTTTGAATATCATTTCCGCGACGTTAAAATGAATATCTTTTCTGCGACGTTAAAATTGCCCTAGACATGAATGACTTACTCATGTCCTTTTTTAAAATCCAGGAGATTTATGCCAGTTGTTTTACTCACATTGCCAGAAAACAGCGTAAATTTATCACCGAAATTCTGTTTCTGCCAGTAGATCTGAGTAATATTTACTCAGAGACAATTTCCTGAAATGTGCACAAAACTCGCATATTGTTTCGTAGGTCACAACACAAAGTATACATTCTAGATTTAGATCTACTTGTGTGTACGACAAGACGCATGTGGGATTCGCTTATCGACTACACCAAATGCAGAGAACCTCGTTTCTTATATAATATGATAACCAAATTTTGGTCAGTCGGCGTTGCCATTTTCCATTGCCAGAATCGCTACGAAAGTAACAATGGATGGTCAATTATTTTTTTTACCCCAGGGATGACAAAAATAGTATTAAGTGTGCTAATAACAATTTAGTCCTAATAAATAAACCAAAATAAGAATTATAATCATGAATGATAATTGTAACAACAATAAATCTGAGCATTCCTCTATTTCCCTTCTGCCTCCTTGGTCACTCCCATTTGTGTGATAATGGTGTGGGGGTGGTTTTCTTGCACTTTAATTAAAAAGATGCTTATGAAACAGAAAAATGAATGAATGAATGAATGAATGAATGAATGAATGAATGAATGAATGAATGAATGAATATCAGCACTTCATCCATCTTCACGCTTTTTGCAGGAGACAATCCTCTGTTGCCCTGTATGCAAAGGGCTAGTCTAGTTCTACCACCGAATCACCGCAGGATTTTACTGTTGAGCAATGGTTCAGAATTCACAAAAGACTAACTTTGAGCTCAGCTCCGAGTTTTATAGGTGAGTGTTTCACACTGGGATCAGTCCTCTTCATTCATGTTCACTGTGATAGGACCCCCAGACTTCGGTAATATTCGAGATCCATTTATAACTTATTATGTGAGAAGCAGCTTTCTTAGGTGGGCCTAGAGACCACTCGTCAATTTTCACTGCAAGGGAGACCGTGGTTGTGCCAGATGTAGTCGAAGAAGAGCAAAATGCAATAATGCCAAATTTCTGTCTTCTTCTCTATGACTGAGTCTTCTGCACGAAGTTTTGAAAACCATTGCAAACTTGCAGGTTGTAGCAGCCATATGTTTTCTGAAATGACCTGGAGTCATGTTGTGAAACTCCTTAAGGGTGCATTATTATAGTCAGTGTGTGGTATGATGCGGTTTTCATGTATCCTTCTTCGCTAGATCTTTGGTTGGAAGGCGAAGCACGTATGGGTTTCGTACAGAGTGCAAGGAAGCCACTTTGCCAGTCTGTCACCCAAGGAACCAAGTGGATCATGTGTTATGCTGACTGTCAACGTCACTGTCGAATGGGGCCACTGAGAGTTTTGCGGCTCCCCAATCACTTACCCACGACCACAACTGAAGGAAGCAGCTGGGGCATCTCATAGCCATGCAGAGCTCCTGAAATCCATTAGGAATACAGAAACCGATGAAGGACATGATAACAGCTACTGTTACTGCACGATAAACACTTTCAGCTGTTACAGGTGCGCATCGAAGTTCGAGGTCACGAGCTAGAAGCTACATTGAACTTCCCAGACGACTTAATGGCCCTGATATTCATTGCCTTGCCAGTGCTATAGTTTTCTTGCATCTTGGTGTACTTTTCATGACAGAAGAAAACGGGTACTGTGAGGCGAAATATCCACACTTAAAACCGCAAAGCAAATGTTTTACTTCCATCATCTGATTTAGTCATTCAGAAGGCAGATTCTGTAGGAATGAATTATCTTTCAAACAGAAATGCACAGGCATACGATAGGTATGATGTGTATGTCTTATGCACTGCATAAGTCCCAACAAAACGCCCCTTTATCCGATCCATGGCAATTTTGCAATAAGGACCCAAACCCCTACAGTGAAAAAGGGCTGTCTTTACCGATTCTTGTCCTCAGGATGCTGAATTTCACTCTGAGTTTCACATCTACATAAATTCTCTTTTTCACCAGCGCCTTGGAATCTCTTCTCTTTGGTAAATCTGTCCCTCTCAGAACGCGAATCTGGTTTTCTTTCACTGTCTGTGCCTCCACCATTACTCAGACTTGACAAGTATTGTTTCTCCTGCATTGTAGAGACAAAATTCATGTAACAAGTCCTCGAACCAGCCACTGCCTGTGTCAGTCTTTTAGGTGCAATCCAACGCCAGAGTAAAATTAAGTCAATTTCTCTGGAAAGTTAGCAGAATGTCCCACCTTGGGAAAATAACTCTCGTGTAAGTGTGACCCGGTTATGACGGTGCCTGCCTGTGAGAACAATCAGTCTAATATGACAGAAGTCACATGACGTCACCAGGTCACATCCACACGTCCCCTTGGCGTCATTGCAAACGAGGCCAGTACTGTGAAGTCATTGCTCCCATGTGATGCGCATGAGCTCCCACCCCCATATCTTGGGCGCCGCCCGGTACTTGGATTGGTACTGATACACCGGGAGAAATAAGACCTGGAGGAGAGAAGAGGTTGAACACATGATGTGTTGGATGACATCTTACACCATAATAATCATCACATTCATTTTCCTTCTAACCCGCTCTGATCATCACTAGGGGCGTAGCGTAATGGTAGTCAAATAGTCATTGACGGAAGAGAAACGAGGCCGTAAAGAAAGAAGTTAGATGAATGACTTCCCCTATTTTCATTCACCGACTTGGAATTGGGTCGTGTGGATTAGCTACTGCCTGTGTGTTTTCTTGTTTCGGTGCTCATAGGCTAGACTAGATAGATCTAGGTCTAAGGTCTAGATCTATACCCTGAACTGTATCATTTTTGGCAAGATGGATTTAATGAAACTGCTAGTATACGGTTCTTGGCTGTTTGCCTGCGACATGCGACGAATAAAAGACACTCTCAATTATGAAGTAAGCCAGACACCTAAAATTTAAAAAAAAAAAAAAGTCTAATGTTCGTTGCTGCAGAAGGAAGTTGATGAAAGAATTATCCTTGTTCTTCGACACCGTCCTTAATTATTTTCCCCACACGCCCTTCTTATCTGTAAGGAGTAAACAATAGGTCAAAACTGTTGCGGGTACCATTGTTGTTGTTTTTCCCTTTATTATTGCTTGATATTGCCTTGTTATTATGCAGCATTCCTGGTTTAGATGGTAAAGCAAATCTTTGCTATACAATACTACTTTGTGTCATGCATGATATCGCGTCTCTACTTAATGTGTATGTAGAGTGACGTTGAGGTTAAAAAGACAACCTTTCGCCTAGCACTATGCAAGTTTGAGTTTGCCTACCTGGTTTCGACCCCCCCGCTACGCCGCTGATCATCACCATCATCATCACTACCACTATCACTAGTAACACCACTATCATCACTAACACCACTATCATCACTAACATCATTATCATCATCACCAATACCATTATCATCACTAAACTACCGTCATCACTTACACCACTATCCTCACCAACATCACTATCCTCACCAACATCATTATCATCACCAACATCATCATCATCATCATCATCACCAACATCACTATCATTAACAACACCACTATCATCATCAACTCCACTATCATTAACAATACAACTATCATCACCAAATCCACTATCATCACCAACACCACTATCATCACCAACATCACTAGCATTGACAACACCACTATCATCACTAAACTACTATCATCACTTACACCACTACGCCAACACCACTATCATCACCAACATCATTATCATCACCAACATCACTACCATTAACAACACCACTATCATTAACAACACCAATGTCATCGTCAACTCCACTATCATTAACAATACAACTATCATCACCAAATCCACTGTCATCATCACCACCACCACTATCACCACCAGCATCAGCAGCACCACCACCAGCACCATCAGCAGCAGCAGCTCTATCACAATCTTCACCATCACCACCACTATCATCACCACTACCACAACCACCACCACCAACAACAATAACAATAACTTACCTGTGGAGACTGATTGTGGGGACTGAGTCATGTGGTTCTGATGCATGCTCCCAGTGGGGGTACAGGGAGGCCGCGCATAGTTACCCAGAGACAGCGGATGCTCATAGCCACGTGGATTGTACTCTGAGTGATGTAGATGAACAAACACAAAACTGAGACAACTATCCCGTGGATTGTATCGCTCATAATAATAATAATGATGATACTCCGACTACTACTACTACTATTACTACTACTACTATTACTATTACTACTACTACTACTAATAATGCGGTTTATAAATCTCATATCCAGGCTAATCCCTGCACAAGCGACTTCGCATTATTATTATAATGAAAAATAATGAACATAAAATATGTGTAATGTATTAAGTATAGTAATATACTATTGACAGTTTTGTTCATATTAAATAAATATGAGATTTAATAGACCTTGCTGCTTATATGGACAAAACTGATGAATCAATGTTCATTGATTGTGATGAGTCAACGTAAACAGCTCTTGGATCTTTTTTCTTTACCTCGCACACAACTGCATATGGGATCTTTTATGTGTAAAGGAGAGGTATTGCAAGTAAGGTATCGTAAACACGTCTTCAGTCCTGTATTAAAAGTCAGTATATTTCGTGGCCTGAAAATTCCACGCGTACCTGGCAGCATACAAGAGTAGGACGATGAGGACGAGGACTGGAGACATGCCGGGTTGGTTGGGATGTTGTTGGACAAGGAGTAACTCGGCATCGGGGGCATAGAACTGGAGAGAATGGAAGAAAAAAAAGAGACGATTAGGCAACATTGCATGGGCAGGAATACTAATGAATAAATGACTGCAGGATAAAATAGCAAAGCAAGGCGTTCACAAAGAACAAATTCTAACAATCCTGCATGCGTGGAAAATTACAATAACTTACTAAATCATTCACAGCGTCACGTAACTGAAGTGTAAAATGAAATGTGTCGGGGTCTTTTCCGACAAACCCTGGGGAAATTCAGTTCCGAGTTGTCAATGCTTACATTAAGTATCTACTAGTTGTCCTCAGTTATAGGTATCTAAACGTTTGATAACCTTGGTAATGAACTGGACTGATGAACTATATTCACTGCTGTCAGTCCAGTTTCCCTTATAATAGTAATATAAGGCAGTCATTTGTATTCAGTTGGAAAGACGAAGGAAGCGCTTTTGCACATCATTAACTATAAAGGCTTTGGTTACCATCAATTCAATTCATTTAGCTCTTGTATAAACGTATATCGAGACAAACAATACAGAGAACAATAANATATATATATATATATATATATATATATATATATATATATATATATATATCAATACATATGATGACAAGTGAATACTTGTAATATTCATACATCTGAGTTCCAACTGGCTACTACCCGCATTAAGCAGCAAATAACCACTAGATGTCTTACCCTCTCTGCACACAGATTGATTTTGGGCTGTTAACACTAATACTTTCTGTTAAGAACAGTAACTTCCCTGAAGTAATTCCACTTAATCAGTTTCCATTTAACACTAAGTTTCGCTTAATCGCAACATTTCTCTATGAACTTTCACACATATAAGCCATAGGATAAATAATAACTTATTGTTTTCTATGCTTCCGAGCAGTGATGATGAAGTCGATTCAAACAATATAATAATAGCAAGAGACCAATCCAGTGATTAGTCCATTCACCACTGACGTACCTGTACGTGTCCGACATGGATGGAATAGACTGATGTATAGGCGGAACACCCGGGTACATTCCGTTACTAAAGCTATGGTTGATGGGCAGTCTGGTGGCCCCATTACAGACATCCCGCCTTTGGTTCCTTAGTTTCTCCTCCCTCCTCCATTTTGCTCTCCTGTGGGCACAACAAGAAAAAAAAAATGAGAAATGTGTCAGTCGGTACAAAGGCAGAAATAGGTTAGTGGTGGAGGTAGAGATAGTGGTGAAGGAGAGGGAGGAGGAGAAGGGGAAAAAGAAGAGGAGAAGAAGAAGAAGAAGAAGAAGAAGAAGAAGAAGAAGAAGAAGAAAAACAACAACAACTACAACAACAACAACAACAAAAACAACGAGAACCACAATATAATTTGTGACAGCAAACATATCATTACCAACAACAGCAGCTTTAACTGCGAAATAATAAAAAAGAAGCAAAACAATCAACACTACCACCACCAACTAGGTCAACGGAAGCACTTCCTTTCCCCCTTCCTTCCTTTCATGCACGTATGAGTACAATATTGTCTTGTCCACAACCATCACTCAAACTCATTCACTTCATTTCGTATGAGTTAGGGGTGGGCAATTTCTCAAGATTTGTAGATCCCCGAATCCTAAGTAATCGAATCGAATTCGACTCCCAAAATTCGAACACGGGTCACGAGAATAGCCAATGAAATTTAAGGAAATGTGATTCCAGTTCGAATGTGTTTGAACACAACCTAGTTCTTCGGAGAAGAGTGAACAGGTTCGATCCTCGAACGCTGGATTCGACGAATCCAACTCTTGGCTCAAGACTTCGGCAAACCAGAATTTAGTCATTGTACATGCTCACATGTTCTAGCAGACGGGTAGAACTGGGGTATATAAATACGTAATTTGTGCTTCAGTAATAGGAGAAAAAGGAAAAGCCACTACTGAGGTGACAGCACGAACCTATTGGAGAACCAAACTTGTATTCTCGCCTCGGGCAGGTCAATCTTTTGTGCCAGTCTCTCACGGGCAAAAACGTCTGGATAGTGTGTCCTCTCAAACTCTGAAATGAAAGGTAATCATAATCGTTCATATATTGATCTCGTTCTTGATCTATTGATCTATTTTATTGGTGTGACAGGGTCAAATTGCAAATCACAAAGGCAACGAGGCAGGAACAATAACGGCGGCGGCGGCAGCAGCAGCAGCAGCAGCAGCAGCAGCAAAACAGAAGCAGCAACAGGAGCAATAGCAGCAACAGCAGCTACATGAACATACGAATAGGCATTATCATCATCCTTATCATCACCAATAAAGTTTATGAAGCGCTTCCAGGCGTAGGCTCTTTGATCCCCTGACGGCATAAAACATCACCATAACTAATGCACCATTTCGTACTTTGGCGTGCAACCTTCCATATCAAATCCAAAGAGAGTCGCATTAGAGTTGCACTTTAAAGCCATGTTCAAAGCTAACAAATCTAAAATCCCGTTTCTACTTTCTCCTGGATCTGGAACACGACTTGATTGTGCAACTCTGCTGCAGCTTTCATTAGATTTGACATGGAATATTGCACACCAAAGTGCAAAATCATGCATTAGTTATGTGTGTATTATCCTAGTTACGAGACCATGAAGAAGCACTGCATAGAAATTGTAAAACAGTAAATGTAAGAATTCTAGATTACATTCCTGGCAAATCTGATAAAGGATGTATAACTAGAATTAAGGGTAAATAATTTTCTATACGTTTTGCTTAATACCTTCATCATTTAGAAGTAAACACAATGTATCATCACAAGTATTAACATAAACAAAGACAAAAAAGATCATAACAGAGATACTAATAATTCACGACGGTATCTCACAGCAATAGCTATGGCAATACAGAAAGTATTATAATCGAAGACAAATTAGAAATTACAGGATCTTTAACACTACAATGTACCTTTCTCCAAGGACTCAATCTGCCCGGCTGTAAAGGAAGTCCGATTTCTCTGCAACTTCCGCTTCAGGCGCATGCGCATTTGTTCGTCTGTTTCGACATTCTGGCCGTCACTCTGACTTCCGGTTGACCCCGCGCTGCTAATGAGGTCACCTGATTGGAAATTACGTGACAGATATTGTTAAAAGAGAACTAAATCATGTTCTCATCCTCATTTCGTATTTCCGTTACCATGACAGGGATCACTTTTGATCTGTGATTAAAAACTTCCATCAGAAAACTGGATGAAAAAAGAAACGAAAACCTTAACTTTTCTCCGCAACCCAATAAAGTGAGAAGACAGAGAACTCCTGTGCCCTAAAAATAAAAATAAAACAGGATACAACACATAATAAACTATGTGGTTTACAAGACAGTTACCATACGTTTTCTATAGCTTATGACGTAAATATATCAATGGGAATAAATTTATATGCATACATGAAGTATAATAAATAAATAAATAAATAAATAAATAAATCATCAAATAAGTAAATAAATGAATAAATAAATAAATAAATAAGTAAAAAAAAAAAAAAAAAAAAANAAAAATAAATACCAAACCCAGTCGGATTGCCACTGTTTTACATCAGCTTCATCATTAGACAAAAGCAGTATTATTGCTGTATGTGCAATGAAACTATTGCAATATGTTATAAAAATCCAACATTTGTTTTGCCAGTAACCTAAATTTTATATGTTCTTCTTTTGTTTTTGGGTTTATGACTGCCGTGCTTCATCACTACCTGGCCACAAGGACCTTTAAATCATAAATAATTTTTCTTAAAGGACATTTCCGACGATTTAGTACTCAGGAAATAGTGTGGGAGGTTGGAACAAACCCTGTTAAGTGGACCATTTATTTATGAGTTTTATTTCCAGCAACCTCTTTTATTCTGATATTAAAAATATTTGTTGGCGCTGTATGGTTGAGTTGAATGTTAAAGACTGTGGCGAGGTTTTATGTTGCTCCAAACAAGTAGGAGTTATAAAACGGCCGTTAAGGCTTTCATAAACTTTCATTGCCCTTTGTTCACAGTCATAAGGTCTATAAGGGATTGTTCAGGACGATATCTTAACCTATAACTGGTGTCGTATATGGATGTACGTGTTTATATACTGTAGAGTGTAGAGTGCGTTTGTCATCGTGAAATTGAATGCTTAACATTGACACCATCTGTGTATTCTTATTGCCGTGCTTTTATCCGAAAGAGACTTGGAATGGCGTGGGGAAAGGGGCCAAGGGAAGAGGAAGAGATGGTTCGCGCACTGATGGTTTTTCATATAGACCAGAGGCCTGATATTGCTAAGGAGCGATTAACATTCCCTTCTTCACAAACTTAGTATCCCCCGCTTTCTACACTTATTTCATTTTAATACATTAATCTTTAATTTTGAAGGCTTGATTAACAGCTGACATCTCCTTTCCGTTCCCTCCAAACACTCTATGATGAAACAGTGGATTATTTCCAGATCCCGGTGGTCTGAATGATCGATTTCAATTTCTGAAGCTGTGGCTCTCAGCAACAAAACAAACTCCATATTACTTAGGTAAGAAATGGAAATTAAATGAAGTCAAGCATAGCACGCTAATCTAGAATGCCATTTAATCACGGCATAAATCTTGGCTAGACAGCAAGTATAGAATATTTGTATTGTGTACTCATTGATCAAAACAGTTTAACATATCGCAGTAGGCTGTCCACCCAAAATGGTTTTAAGTGAACTTTAAAGATTAAATGAAATAACCTATATCTCATTTCACGCTTGGTAATTATTTGAATATAAATACTCCTGCCTCCTTCCACAGGAAAGCAAAAATATAATTTGGCAGTGATATCTGAATATTTGTACTTGATTACTTATGCTTGAAGCCACTCCGATAATCTTCATGCATTTGAGGAAAATAATCAACGGAGTCCTTTGAGGGTTCCAGCTTGTGTAAACCAACAACAGTGACTTCGCAACATGCGGGACATTAATTCATCACACAGGGAAATATGGCCACCACCAGCCACGCATGCGCGGCAGTTGCGGTGACACAACAATGAAAGTCGATGACACTATCGCCCGGATGCAAATGAGATTCAATCTGCGAGCAGGAAATCCAACAATGGGGCATGCGCAGTCGGTTAGTACCCGCCCGTGGTAAAAGTTATGAGACAGGAAGACCCTGTTCGTAAACAGTATCGCATCTAGCCGCAAACAATCGCATCTAACCATCGCGGATTTCCCATCTAACCACGGACAATGGGATGTATTCGCAGATAAGCGTCAGGGACTGGGGCATCCATCGAATTCATCAGAGGGACCATCGCGAGATGCCGACCGACAGCTCGAAAACCAAAAATCGTTGGTCAAACAATCAGCTCTTACAGCAAGACACGTGACGCGTGCAGGTTTTACGTGGCTCTCCCAGTTTGATGGACGCCTTCCCAGGTCACGTGATGCGGTGCGAGGTCACAGGGTGGGCGCATCCGCACGTGTGATTAGAGTGGACAGTTGTCAGGACACGTGCACATGGAAGAGGAGAGACAATGACCGGAGATCCCAGAAAGCGGTTATCCACACTTGCCTCAGCGCCATTTTGTTAGTGAGTTAATGTTGTAAACATCTCCATTTCTTTACATTATTAGCAGCATTCCTTCCATCAGTTCTTGCTTACAAACACCCGAGTTCGAGACAACCTTGTAGCACAAGGTGATCCTTAGAAAATGCCCTCTAACTTCCAAAGTGCGGTGAAATAATTTGCTGGGGGACGTATTTTTGGGGTTATCCTAAATGATTAAAGTAATGAAAAGACTGGCCCAAATCAAATGGGTGTCCAAGTGGACTGATGTAGGGCTATGATTCTCTTGCATATTGACATCTGTGTGATATACAGTATCAAATAACTGAAAATGGTGCATTTTGTAATCGGTGCATTTTGTAATCAGTGCATTGCTGGATTGCTGCCCCTTAATGTCTTATCAATACCATATATAGTACAGAACCAGCCGCTATAAAATCAGATTTGAACATTTTCTGCCGATTTTTAAGTGAAAATTCTCAACGATCTCACATAAAATTCTTTGTTATAAGGCAAGAGATTATCTCTTTCGCAAGCACTTCTATTTCCATTGCGATTTCCAAAGCACGTACATGTTAAAATGGTCCTCCCAATAGTTATATTAACAATAATACCTAGAGTAGCACGACGAAAACTGAGTTTAAAAAATATGACAATATCAAATCTATACCGTTCCAGGACATGAATCCTGATGCAGAATTAATATGAGGTAAAACTTGTCTCGCTAAACTACAGCATAATTATGTTATATTTGCTTAATGGATTCATTGCCCAGAACTCCCAACGGTTGATTAAAAAAGTGTTAAAGATACCCGTTGATGTGAAATCCTGTACGAACAAAGGACACGTATTCGCAATATCCGTAGAACTGATATAACCTGACCGTTACTTTCGAGGGATATTTCGAACCAGTGTATACATTTTGGTATAAAGGAGTTTCATAATAAGCATGTTCGAGCATACCTTCCGTTCCCACCCCAGCCCGCCCGTTCTTAAAACACATGGCAGCTGGAGAAAAGAAGGCAAGAACATTGGGGGAAAAAAAAATCAAATTATTTTTTTTCCATTACTTTGGTACAAATTCGATGTGAAGTTGGGTGAGCAGTGAGCACTTTACTGAAGGTCAAATTCAGTGGGGACTACCCGTTTCACTCACTCTGTCCCCATTTGCACTCTGTCCACTGGGAAATTTTCTCGTGAGCGGTGACCGTTTTGGGGTGCCAGGACCTTTTTTCCCCTTCTTAATTGAAACTGACATTACCAGCTCCAAGTAGCCTCCCTTTGATCAACATTAAAAGAATAGTCCCTGATCGACCGGTCAGTTTTGGAACTTTGTTTGACTTTGAAATCATATTAAAAGCTATTTATATAACTTCCTGTTTCTATTCTTTCTTTACTGAAAGTGTCTCATGTGGACCACTAGTCTATATTTATGTATGTTATAATGCATAATTTCACATTTTCACTAAACTCGGTGAGATTTCATTTTAAATATTCGGAAGACAGAAGAACACAGAATTAAATATCTACAATAACAATAGCAATAACAATAACAATATTTTTAGCTCAGGTATTCTAGCATAAAGCACTAATCATTTTGGTGACACCACTGAACCCCTATGTCTCGATATAAACCCCAGTGCTTTTTGTCTTCGACGTGTCTATAGCGGCCGTGCAAACTGACTCCATGTTGCTGCGTGCTTGTCGTTGCATATTCAAACAATCTAAGTCTCCCGCCAATAATGGCGTTTCGCGACATCCTGGAAGTTGCTAATACTAATAGTGCTTCTGTAGATGTTTTATTCTGTGGAAATGAACACCTCCCTCCACCTCTCCCCCCCCCCTCTCCTCAGGGTCAAACAGGGACAAAGGTTTAAAGTCAAATTCATTTTCAGCCGTAATCACTTTATGCGTGCCCTGTAGAAACAGCTTTGTGTCGCCAAGGCCAAGAAAAGATGAAGAAAAAAAAATGTACGCTCTGACCTTACCACAGTGGGAAACCGTATTTGTTTGATTATCATAATTCATTAATCATGGAACATGTGGGCCAAGGTTAAGAAGACAAAAGACGTGGCATGTGTAAAGAAATTAAAAAAAAAAAAAAAAATCAAATCCCGCAGAGGTCAAAATATTAAAAAAAAAATTGTCATGATTAAAAACGCGGTCTAGCAATCTTTGGGTCTGGGTTATTTTAATCGCCATCTTATTCATTAATCAATTTTTATTTTCAATTCATTGAGCTTGACATGCAAGTTGTTGCGTCCCGTCATGTCCCACAGTGCAATTGCAATGCGTTTATCAGGACTCACCAACCCGCTACATAGTAGCCAATGAGGCTTGTAAATACCTCAGTGCATTCCATTGCATTGGTCACGTCACTGGTCCCGAAATTGGTATGCACCTCACGACCCGCTTTAAAGGACACCTCTTGAAATACAAACAATACATACGAAGGGAGCTAATAAGTGGGTTGAGATGGTCTGGGCTACGCGCTGAGCTCCCCTGCGCCAATTTTACGCATGCTTAGCTGCCCGAAGAGCCGGGGTACTATGATGATAGGAGTAGGCTGGGGGGCCGGACATCGCCCGCGATAAAGATGAGGATAATGATGATGATAGGTTATGGTAGCCAGGAAAGTCTTTGTCGTAAGCTGTACACAACTTAATTCTTACAAGGATCAAAGAAGGTAACAATCAAAGGTGTGGAGCGAGCGATGGTGGGGTACCAACAGCGTCGAGCAGAGACTAGTCTAGTTAGACGGACGGACGGAGGGAGGGAGGGAGGGAGGGACAGACAATCAGACAGACAGATAGATAGATAGATAGATAGATAGATAGATAGATAGATAGATAGATAGATAGACAGACAATGCCGAAATTCATATGCTTCAGATCCTTCTAGTTCGTTTTTTTTTAAAAAAAAAATTTTTTTGTTCAAATTGCATCCTGAATCGTAGTTTGAGAACCTGTGACCATTCTGGCCTGGGTATTCTCAAAATATTTGACTCGAACAGGACAGGGAGAGACATAATATATATTTGCCGGCGACTAGCTGAGGATATACGCTTCAGCTTGTCGTGAGACTGTTCTCGTTACAGAGGATGGTGTTGATGATAGGATAATGATAACATCACAAGAGAGCAGGTCGCTAGACTCTGGACAATGATCAGGGATGAGGTACCTCTGTAAAATTAAATCTTAACAGTGCGTTCACAATGTATTGTAGACTATAAGAACCTATGGTTTCCATATTTATCCACATCAAAAACCCTGCGTTGGATGTGACCGACCTGCGACAGACTATATGCCTATAGTAAACTCGCTTAAAATCAAACCTACGAGCAATCTAACAACATTATTATCAAGTAAGAATGGAAACGCCATTTACATGACTTAGAGTAAAACTGTAGTATTTCATACATAAAGCTAGAAGGACATGCACAAAAGACATTATTGCGCTGTTGTTACTGATTCAGCTGCATCTGAACCCTATCCCTTCTGCTCACATTACTGCTGCCCAACAAAGACGGTTCTAAATCCAATTAAACGCGTCATTACAGTTATTAAAAATATTACGGGACCCATAAGCGTTTTGAGGAGGTTGGGAGGAACAGACTGTGAGGCAAAAATTGGGACAGGGATGATGGGGAAACCCAACACATTCATACATAAGGCTGTGTAAGTTATGACAGCTTTGCTTTCCAATTCCTATTATAGAAATCAAATGTTCAGACTTTTATCGGTGAAATTAATGGCAGGGTTTCGAGAACATTTAATGACCCATTCCACATTAGTGCTTTAAGAGAATCCGTTTATTCCGTTTTGCTATTATGATGTCGGTAATCAAATGTCCCGTTATGACTTACTTAACGATCTAACACTGAGGCCTAGGGTGAGAAGATCAGCGATACGAGGCAAATTTGTATGCAGCTCGAGTGATTAGTCATCAATATTGCCTCCAGAATATACATACATACATACACACATATCTGTCTGTCTGTCTGTCTGTCTGTCTATCTGTCCTTTCAGGACTATTTTGACCACTTGACAATTAAACTTTCATCTCGTCCATTCTTTGGTTAAATGTAAATGATGTATTTTTTTGTATAAAGAGAGGGTTGGGTGGAAAAAGGGGGNGGGGGGGGGGGTGTGGGAGGTCGGGAGGAGGAGGTGTTGGCAGGGCCCGCACATACACATACTTCAGTGTTACAATGGACAAAGTATAAACGAAATCCGCAGGACCAAAGATATTTTGGCATGGGACCTCTTAATAAGTTGATGAGGTTTGTAAAAACGTATATACAGCCAATAGAGGAAAAACAGAGGCATCTTTATTCTTTAAAACTTCATTTTCATGGAATACGTCATAACAGGTCAACAATTTACTGCACAGGAATGACAAACTTCTACATGCCTTGTGCAGCAAATGGAGCTTCTCGCCAAAAAAAAATTAAAAAATCCAATAATAATTATTTTTAATGCGGCTTTAAGCTGTTGCTAGTCCCTTATCCGACAACAATTACACCATATGCTGCCAACATCAAAAGACCACCTCCTCCACCTCTCCTCCCGTGGCGTAATCCTGCATACCGGTATCAACAACCTATATTAATTTTTATCTTCGGGCTTGTAAAACAGTCACAAACTGCCATACCGAATACAGCTGCGACTTCGTCGTACTTTCGATACCGATTCGAATATTCACTTCCAAAAAAAAAAAAAGCTGAGTAAATTGGATGCTGCTATTTCAATTCATTCTTTCATAGCTTTGCTAATTTTATTTACCAGCAACCGCACCCATTCTTTGAATGGGTTGGTCTTGTTATAAATTAACACCACTGCACAACGAATTTCTCATACAGAGCATATTGACGGCAGACAGCAAAGCGTGGTGCGACTTTCGACCGGGGAACTCTATTCAAGGGAAACAACTTTGCTTCAGCAAATTCAAAACAACCACTGGCGAACTTCTACCGAACTTCTACAAAGAAATATGTTTTAATAAAACCTTCATAAATCCTCTCTAAAGAGACAAACCTAAGTCTGTCTCGAAATTTGACATCGACGGAACCGGTTGTACGTTAGATTTCGTGGGTGTAAGCGTTACATGAATGTGGGACCTTAGCTTCATTATTTAGTATTAAAGTGCTAATGCTCTTTTCAGAATCATATCATTCATTTTGCTCTTGACTAGGGACAATAATTTTGGATTTTTGGAAGTCTGTGACCAAACCAACAGAAATAACTTCCGAAAAGCAACCAGCCGGAAACTTTACAAAATGCTTTGATTTTCAGCCTGAATCTTATTTTGACCATTAACTTTCGTTGCGAAAGATACCACTGTCTCATTATTCGGAGTCATGGTATCGATAATAATTATCGGAGATACCGGAATAGTGAGTACTCATTTTAGTGAGTATTTCGAAATATCGATTGACACAGATCACATTTCAAAGTGATGTAAGTTACAGTCGTATGATGAAACAGCTCCGCGGCCTCGCAACGCACTTTCTCCGCAGGCGTCGCCGCGCCTTCTTTGCCGCTCTCCGCTCAGAAAATTTCTTTTGCGGCGACTTCATGACCTCTTCCACCCGAAGCTCTATGCCGCTGCGCTCCTACCCGGGCGCTCTAAACAAGAAATCGGGTGACGATTAAGTGACCCCAAGTACTAAACATATTTATACACACGAGCAGCAAAACAAGAGCGGAGTGCGAGAAGCGGCGTTTCAAAAAAAAAAAAATCCTCGGAGCCTTCTACGACTTCTGGGATTTAATCGGTCTTTTACGAGCAGTATTGTACCTCCGTGGATTAAGCAGTGCCTGATGAAAGGCTAGGCCTAGACTCGGTGACGACAGACCAACAATGGGCACCACGACCCGGCGTCTTCGTATAGAAAGATCATGGCGTAGGGGAAAATAAGTTGGCAACAAAACACATTAGGGCACATCCTTATTGTTGAGAGCGAAATTTCTGTGGTCGTGGCTTTTGATTTGATAAAGAATATATATATAAAAAAAATCCAGTCTAGGACTGTGCAAAGATGGATCTAACGCACTTTCAGGACAAGAAAAAAGTGAAGCAGCGGCTACGACAGATGACAAATAATGGGTTCAAATTAATCCGACCAAAAATGAAAACTTCAAAGGAGACTTATGAAATCTGACCGACGACAAGATCTTTTTATGTTTTCTTTTGGTGTACGAATAACGTCTGTGGATGGATAAAAGAGAATTCTGACTATGCATTCAGGATTTACTCCGAGGTTTCAACACATGACTTTGGTATCTTCATGGTACAGTTCGAAGTTGCAGAAAAATTCAATTCATGCATAATGTCAGCAAAAATGCCACCCCATAATAATTTCCTTGGCACAATAACAAAAGTAGGAACATCGAATTAATACTTCATTGAAAGAGTCTCTTCTTAAGTTTCATAAATCCACAGGGCTTCATAATTCCACTATCGCTTCTTTCAGTAGCATCTCCGTGGAGATTTCCTCTGCTTTTGATCTCTGATCAGGACGCACGCGCAGACACGAGTTCCGGTCCGCAGGAAGCCTCTTTGTGGTCTCAGGGCAGACCCGGAAGTGAAAATTAGGCCAGCCTTCCTCTGGTACTATGTTAATTAATTATTTCATCTCCGACGCCGAGGCTCATCAGTTGCATAATTGTTCCCCCCTGTTTTGGCCAAATTACCGCAATTGAGGAAGCGTTCTCCTGGCTGATCCCCTAATTTAGCTTCTACAAATTGGGGGGGTCAGTGATTTCTTGAAGGCTGTAATCCTCCTTTAGAGTGATTCCTTTCAGATATTTTCATAGCCGAATCCTGGCTCGAAGGACGTCCAAAATTACAGCGCTGGTCGGTGGAGTGTGTGTCACGGCTGCCTGAGTGCTTCAGGCTAAGGAGATTTTCACGACGTCAAATTCGCAGTCTCCATACCGCGGCCGAGAGATGCTGTGTAAACTTACAAGTAGCACAAGAGGTCCAGTGTTTATACTGGATGTCGCACGTTTCAGATCGTGACAGTTTCATTGTCTACAACCTCGTTACGGAGAAGTCTTACATCCGTTGTGTTCTGTATGACTCTTTACTATCAGAGGTTTGAACCCCGTTGCTTGTATCCTCCTGGAATAATTCCCACAACAAGCATCCGGATAAAGACTCGTTCAAATACTATTGTGAATTACGCGAGAGGCGATTGAGATCCCATTGATGCTGCTGACCACTGCGATGATTGCCTCTCGATTCAGCGTCTTACAACCTGGGGGTCAGCCGTCACTCTCTTACGCCATGTGACGATGTCTGGTTTCAAAAAGCGTTGCAGATTTACTGGGCGATCTACCCCGATAGCAGCAGCCTAAATGCTAAAATGAAGCTTGTTTAGATGTCAGACAGAGTCCTTAAGAAAACTCCGAAGTCGAGTTGTTGTTGAGTATTATCTCGCTGATCGTCGTGTATTGCCGTTGGGAGGGCTTTCTTAAGATAGAGTTTAAGATAGTAAGACGTGAGAAGAAAAGAGGACGAGTGGTGTACTTTACTGTATGGCCAAACACAGTCGAAAATACATCTCGGATTTATAAATCATCCAACAAAATTGGAAACATTCAGACTGGTATTTGCATAGCAGACAGAAGAATAGGTCTAGCACAAAGGCTACATAAGCTCACTGCAGACACACTCGAAATTTCTGTGCATTCTTTATAAATATTGCCGTTTAACACATCGTTCTTGCATGCTGGGGACTACGGCCCTGTGAGGAGAGACCTGGTTAGAATTTTAGCGCCTGACTGTGGTCACTTTTGGGAAGGATGGGGGCACTCTTTATGAGAAAAAAAATGCCTTTAAAATTAGGGTTCTTGAACACTATGGACTCCAGCTCTATGAGGGAAGACCGAGTTAGAATTTTAGCGCCTGACTTTGGTCACTTTTGGGAAGGATGGGGGCACTCTTTATGAGGAAAAAAAATGCCTTTAAAATTAGGGTTCTTGAACACTATGGACTCCAGCTCTATGAGGAAGGACCTGGCTAGAATTTTTCCTCGCTGTTGTTAGATTCTTTCTTTCGTAGCTTCCAACCTTCTTCCTCTATACCGTGTCTTTATATAGAGTGAAATTTTTACGTTATTTTATCCCATTATAATTATAACAACTCAGATAGGCCTTAATTCTTTTAAATTCCACATACAGTGTTTGGTAACACTGAGCGTGTTTCCTCCTTGCTCTATTCCGTTTGTTTTGTCTTTTCGATACAGCTTGCTGTCTGCCATCTCATATGTGCAGTATCATGAATTGGATTTAAAGAAAAAAACAAAACAAAACAGAAAACCTTGCGTAAACCCAAAAGTGCTTCATCTTGGTAAGTGTGTGGGAGAAGACACACACACACACACACACACACACACACACACACACACACACACACACACACACACACACACACACACACAAAGAAAGCAAAAAAAAAAAGCGGAGATTTTCATTTCGTTTAGAATTTACTGAGCGGCCTCTGTTTCTTTCCCTCTCCTCCTTACACCCACTCGTCTCACCATCATCTCTACTTCTCCTTACACTCTACAGCAGGAGTGCTTCCCCTCCTTCCCTCCCCTCCTCCATCACCCTGTCCCTATAGCAATCAGTCTCAGAATCCCTTACGCTCTGTCGCACCGAGGATATCATATCTAGCACGCGCTCTCACCAGCGTCCAGGGTCGCCTCGGAGCGAACCGGGGTCGCCGGAAGTCCTGGGGACAGTCCCGAGCTTAATGCGTGTGACCTTGAACTTCATTTTTCTCACTGGTGGGAATACTATCCCGTGCATTGTTTTCCTTCAGGATATCTAGTATATATACTATATATAGTATTTTGTATTTGATTGTTTAGTTGGTGAAAAAGCTAAGCAAAATCCAAATAAATCAATAATCTCTTTGTATAAAGTAGAAATATGTGACAATAGTGAAAGGTAAACTATTTTAATATATCATTTGTCCTGTCATTTGTGTTTAATATTTGCCCCCATACCGCACATTGCGCTCTGGGCTTTGGAAAATAAACTTTAAACTTGAAATCAATCCCAAAACGTAGGAAAATAAATAAATAAATAAGTAAGTAAGTAAGTAAGTAAATAAATAAATAAATAAATAAATAACTAAATAAATAAATAAACAGCATGTTAGCTAGACATTCAGTGACAAACACAGCATTAACATCAACTTTGCCATCAACACCTCGCATTTTTCATCAACAGCAGAATTCATCACTGAATACTATTGAAAAAATTCTACCTGTAATCAAAGATTGCCTCTTTTTCATGGCTTCAATTCAAGTACATAAAAAGTAAAAGAACGACGAGAAGATATTGGGAAGATGAAGAAGAAATGAGAGCCAATAAAACAGATAAAAGGAAGAAAGATGAGCGAATAGAATGGAAGATGAAAAAGAAGAAACAGAGATGTAAGAAATTAAAAGGACATGGGGACAGAGGCTAAAAAATAAAAAAAAACCAACAAAATAAGAAGAGGGCAGTGAAGATCAAGCATGCACAATAACATCCACAACTGTATATATGGATGACTGACACAGTTATAGTGTGTTCGGGCAGAAAGGAAAGGACGAGAGAGTAGAAAGCATAGAATTCACTCACTCTTCTTCTCCTGCATAAGATGGTGGGAGGGGGGCTGTGAGGATGAATAGGCCGAAGGGTGAGGCAACCCGCCCATGGGCGACACGGTGGGCGTGTACCAGGGGTTGGGGCGGGGCCAGCCCTGCCCGTTGAGGAGTCCCAGTTTGTCGTACATGGAGCCTTGACCCATGACCTTCTGATTCTCGGCGGCCAGATTTCGTAAGACTCTGTTGATGGAGGAGACCTGGAAAGAAATATAACGGGATAGCTCAATCAAAACTGGCAATTAAAAATTTTGTTGCGGTTAAATATTACTAGTATGTATACTGTGACATTTTTGACGACCCCTTCTCCTTTCTTTTTCGGCTCCCCCCCCTCTCTCTCCCCTCATACATCCCTGTGTTTAATTCGACGACAGCACAACACGTCGACGACAAGACGTTATTTCTTCCGAGCATGACTCCGTGATCCGACACGTTCGGAAAACATAGGAAGAAGGGATTTACACTTCATGCATCTTCATACATAGAGCTGTACATCAAATAGGAATGCTCTCTCGAGGGAGCAGGCACACGTGATTTCGCTTAGACGCAAGTCCATGGGACCGTAGAGAGAGAGAGAGAGAGAGAGAGAGAGAGAGAGAGAGAGAGAGAGAGAGAGAGAGTAAGCAGATTGTACGTTTCGATTAAATGGAGCTGTTTATTACGCCAAAAGTGCGAGTACGCGGAGTCAGTTGTGAGTACAAATCCTTTACTATCCCTTGATCTTGACTAATATCGCATGCATTGTAGGCAGCAAAAAGTTGAACGATTGAAGGGTTATGCATGTGAGGGTGCATGTATGCGGAGTATGTGCATGTGTGTGTGAGGGTTTGTGTGTGTTTGTGGGTGTACATGTGTGTGTATATGTGTAAGTGTGGTCTTGTTCATATGTTTCTGTGTCTCGTTGCTTTGAAGTACTCAGATACTTCAAGCTTTCTCATTCTCATGGCCTTTCGGGTATGAAGATGCCAATAGCACCTGGCATAAAAATATGCCATTTTTAATAGTCCCTATAAAATCAGAAAACTGGCCATGGGGAGGGGGTAGAGGGGTTGGTTTTGAATTGCAAAGGCTTACATAAGTGCAAATACATTTGTAGACCCAGAATAGGTGAGGTTTAGCCACTCAAGTAAAAACTTTGTGGTTGTTGCTAGGTAGGTAAAGTTACCCTGTTTACTGAGTGAAAAGGCCTAAAATGCTAGGTAGCCTAATTCACTGCCTAAGTTCTCAAAATCTAACTGGTTTAGGGGCACTTTTCTTTGTGTCAAAATTTGGAGGAAAAGCTGAACAACATGTTTGGAAAGTATTGTGGCTTGGGACCCCTGGATAAAATAATGAGATGTGTAAAACCTTATATAGCCAACAGTGACAAAAACACTGGCAAGTTCATACCTCCACAGTGTGTTTCAGTATTCTATTTTTGTTTTCTATTTCTGGCCCTCAGGCTCCTATTCACTTACTTTTCTTTGTGTGTCTCTTACTTCAACTGTCAGCTTTGAAAAAGTGCTCGGACACAAAGCCTTGACCATATTTAAAAAAATAAATTCATGATACAGTTTTCAAAAGTTTTGTGCCAAATCTTCATTTCAGTAATGATGTGGATGTGGATGATGATGTGGATGATGAAAGTGATACAAAAAATTAGTAGAGTTTGAGAATGACAACTACTATGATGACTCTATGTTTGTCCAAGATTTATGACAGTGTATACCTGGAAATTCCAAAAGAACGCACATGGTACACCGACAGACAAACATACACCCTCTGCTGTGGTCACAGCAAGCCCTTTCGGCCAATTAACCCGTAAACCAGTATTATTCCAAATCCCCGGCGTAGACATTAACCCCTGAAACTTCGTTCCCAATCCAGGAGTTTTAATGACAAAGACAATAGAACCCTGGGTCGCTTGAGGTCAGATGTCAAAGTGACCCGTGGTCAAGACGGAGCATAGGAGCATGCGCAATGACATCTACAACCATATATGGATGACGGATGGGCTGACACAGTTATAACGTGTTCGGGCATAGCTCGTTAACCTTCTGACTTATCGCATGACGCCTCTCTGGACGTGACGCTAGCACTCTGATGTGTCAGCTCTCCTGCTTGTGGTCCTAGCCTTCCTCTTGGTCCCTCTAATTCTCTCTCTGACTTCTGTTCTTTTTTTTCTTCCATTTTCGTCTTCACTATTTCCACCACCCCTTATCATCATCATCATCATCATCATCATCATCATCATCATCATTTGATACAACGATCAAAATAAAAAAAAGCCCAAAAAACTAAAAAGTTTTGTCGCACCAGTTGTAAAGACTTGCAATGTGGCACTTCAATACTTTAAATAATTTACCACAAATAAGGGACAAATTAAAATATGCATGAATTTTTGAATCAATTGTGACATCATCATCATCATCATTATCATCATCAACCTTGTGAAAAAGACAAAACTCTCAATCTCTAAATCATTTCACACCTCTCTGAATGAAAAATTTATTGCAAGAATGTTTGGAATATATAAATGTAAACGTTCAGCTCATGGCTCTTCGTCACATCATTTTTTTCATCATCATATTTATCATTACCACCATCTTGCTGACCTAGCCTCACCATCTCTAACAACGGCATCGTCACCACCACTAAAACTGAAATCTTTGTTTTTCTTACGTCAGCTTCCCTTTCCATTTGTTGATATGTCATTTTGGACAATTTCACCTCGTGCATGCAGTAAGTCCAGAAAAAAAACAACCCAAAACAAAACAACAAACTAATCCACCTTCAATGTCTGCATCTTATGTTACACCAACAAGTACATTAGATTTATTAAAAGCACTGACAACATCTGCTGCTCACAATCGATCTAGTCTAATTAAACAAATCCAGTAGTTTCTTAAACCTATCCAGAATATTCAGTTCAATATATTCAGATACCTAGGCGTGTGATATTTTTAAGTTCGAACCCGAAAATTGACGGGTCCGGTTAACCTCAACTCAGCCCTCATATTATTAAAATGTCATCTTCCCATTTAAATGGATACGTTGCAAAGCTGAGGATTAAGCAAACGCGTAAGATCCCAGACGGGGGTGAAAGGCGACGCTCCTGACGCCGAGAGTTTACGACATGCTCGGGCTCATTAACTTCTCTCCAAGTGCCGAGATGCTTGTCGAGATGCTGGTCCTGACGAGTGTCACAATGCAACGAGTAGCGTGAATGAATGTCCTAAAGAGGCGGTGAATCCGCCAGGACTCCAGCAAGGAGACAACCTCTGACCCGCGTTGTTTATATTTATTTGCAACGGCGGCTGATCTCGTGTCTTCGTGTCTACTGTCTAGCTGCTCTGGGTTAACTTCCATAAGTGGAGATTCGATGCTGACGCGAGTGCTTTCTTTCGGCTACTGCTTCAGTATTTACCTTTTTGAAATCATTAAAACTTTAATTTTTTATGCACTGATCTCTTCTACGATATGTCCATAATGGGCTGGATATTAGGTATTGATAATATAAGGTCTTTCAAAATTGAGAAAGTAGTATGTAAATTATATTTCTGAAATACAGTTTACATTTCTATCTACTTTTCCTGACCATCCTAGCTACGCGGCACTTAATGGCAGCTGCTTAAAAGAACAACTAAAGATAAACAGCATGACCAGATATTGAAAAAAACCCATGGATCTCTAGCAGTGGTCTGCTGCTGTGAGGAATACACAACCCAAAACCGCACACTGTATATTCATTCTCCAGTTTGTTATTAACCGCACAATAACAATATTTCTGTGTCAAACTACTACGGGCCGAGGAGCACAGTCGTGACTGTTAGGAATGACAGAAGGAAATCTGGGTAATTTGGATAACTTATTAGGTCGTTCATATATGGGAAGCAAGTTTATCAAATATGGCGCAAGCCTCATGACACCTGGAACGTTATGTCAAGCCTGAGTGGTAGATTTACGAACGGCTGCAACGGCCTAGTTGTCGTGCCGAGGTAACTGTGGCGCAGAGGGTCAAGTGATCTAAACGTCGTCTCGAAAAGATACCAGATATTAACCAACCAGTGCCACCAAAAACAACTTTACTGAACACAGACACTACCACCACAATCACCATCATTACCACGACAACCATTTCCATCACAGCCATTATAATCATCACCACCACCACAACAGCATCACTGTCACTACTGCTGCCCTCGTTATTACCGTCCTCATTCTCGTCTTAGAACTCTTTACAACACAATTCATGATACACCATCACAACAGGGCAGTAGCTTTGAGTCACACAGACCATCAGTGTTAAAGTGAGGGCGGGTCTGGAGGAGGGAGGGAGGGAGGGACGAGATAATGAGATAATAATAAATAGCTTCTCGGTCTAGACACGTTTATATTTTCAAATGAGGTTTGTATCATCCTTTAGGCATGTACAATTCTAGATCATAACATTTAGTTGTTATTGCCATAAATTTCACAGATTAATGGCCACTTCAAATTGTTGTTCACTTTTATGTAAATAGCATCTCGTATACTTTGACCCTGTCACATAAAAAATGGACAATCACCCACGACCACTCATAATGTATCTCACACCTGATTGTGTGACAAAAAATCGCACTCTGTTTACGGTTGTCGCAACCAGTTGGCATTCCACACATTTCACAGCTATCCCGGTCTTTTCCACCCTTGCATAACTGCATATGAGCAGAGAGAACGCAGTGTCTACCCCCGCAATCCCACAATAAGCTGCCTTCATAGTTGACTTCAGCACCTGGCTAGTCTGTAGCTCCGTCGATATTTTCAAATTATTGTATCTGCCAGTGTGAGTACACAATGATTCCTAACGTGTCGGAAAGCATTATCTATACTGAGACGGTACATTAAATACATGCGTTAGTAAGGCTCGATCCGATGAAGTCACGGGATAAAATATGGCTCTCCCCAAGAAAAAACTAGCTGTTAACATGTTTTTATAGTAGAAATTTCTTCTTTGTGTTTTATTGTTTTATTTTCTTTCATTTTATTTTCGAAAACCATCGTAGATTGTTAAAATAGTGAGAGGAAATTTACACCAAAACGCACTGTCGACAATATCTACTAACAGAGCTTGTGTTAATGAATACTCAAGAGGAGAACCAGCATCGCGAGTACTCACCAGCGATATATCGAGAAAAGCACAGTCTTACCTTATTCGTAACATAAAACAACAACAACAACAAAAACATGAGCATGAAACGGTATACGCCCCTGCAAACTAGCGATATTTATAGTACCTCGGTCGTTGGCTTAAGCACCTGGCACAAACAGAAGACTGGCACCTTGCAGTGTGTCAAACTGGTGGCAGAACATAGGGCAAGGGCTTAACTTCCATCCCCATTGTGTGTGGGCTAAGGGGACCCCCAAGCGTCAAGGAAGGGATTCCCTCAGCACAAGAGCAGTTGGCGGTGTTACAATTTCCACATAAAATTAAAAAAAAAAAATTCTGAACATATTGGAGAAGGACATCCAACACTTTTGCGGGCGATAACAGTATGGTCACTGGGCCTAGGAAAACTTTTTTTTTTGTTTTTGTGGTGGGAACAATTAACTTACATTGAGTGCTGAGCGCTCCCCCCTCCTCCATACGTTTACAAAATGTTCAGTAGTAAAGAAGTTTGGTGGGTCTTTAAACAATACCCCC
>JAWQUT010000016.1:1878267-1887486 GCA_033807755.1 Ellobium chinense | reverse complement strand
GGGGGGGGGGGGGGGGGGGAAGGGGGTGTTGCCGAGAGCATGAAAATTGCTTCTTAAATGTTTTCGTTGACAAGGGTGAATGAGGATATAATCTTAAGCAGAATGCGTTGTGCTCGTGTACCAGAAAAAATGTGACACTTTTTAATTTGTTTTTATATTTTGATTCTGAACCATATTGTGCAACACGATATATAGCCTGGGATTTCGTACTCGTCATAACCCACGGAAGTATCGATGCCACTGATTATCACACCGAACGATACCTTTACTCTGCTAATGCTCTGTCAGAATGAATTAAACAGAAAGAATTGGGCCACGGTATCACCTAGTGCATTTTCAAAACGCAAACCAGCGAAATTACGAAAGATCATGCCAAAATGGGTATTTAGGCAAAAGGAAAGAAAAATGTGAAAGGAGGAATGTATTGTCACGTCGTCGTTGTAAATACTGAGATTAACCAAAGAAAAAAAATTATTCTTAGTTATTGGTTTTCTTTTCGTCCCCCACCCCCCCTGTTTTTTTTTCTTTTAAACTTTGCCCTAATTCCCTTCCATTACTCAATGTGTCCCAGCAACGACTATGTCGTTTGTTTGTCGCACAATCTGTTCCATCAAAACTGGCTGTGTCGGTACTATTTTCAGTGGACACTTTTAGAAGATCTTTTTCGTGTTTGTTTTGTTTGTGTGCAGTGTTTATTTGTTTGTTTGTGTACAGTAAACCACACTTAATACAGACACGCATAGTATACGTACACACTGTCTGTGTTGTTCTCTTCATTAACGACGACACAGACTTTCTTTCTTCTGCACGGACAACAAGAACGCTCAGCAGCCACTCACTTGCACGGCGCCAATACAGACTCTATCCAACCCGAGACCAAAGGGAGGGTGTTTAATAAAATAGATACGGACCAAGATGATGAGCTGTCCTTGCCTTCAGGCAGTGGGAGAAATATGAGTCTAATAACGATAAAGAGAGGGCGCTGATATTACAATAATTAATATCGACAGATTGATACGCATCGTGAATCCTCAGAGATCTTGTAGCCTGACTCCGTTTCACGTGGATACTAGACCTGCTACGGTTGTTGATGTACTGATAAGAGCTTCCGTTGCGAATTGTGACGATATTAATGAAGAAAGGGATGATGATGGTGAACTTCACAAAAAATTGGAGCATGGTCGTGCAAGTCAGTGAAAACAAAATCTGATCAAACAAACAAAACTGGATAATCATTCATGATCTTACTCGTGTCCCCTATAAAGAATATCCCATTCTCGATTTTTTTATTCTGGGTGTGAGATTATAATTAAACGAACGAACAAGTAAACAAACAAACAAAAGACGAAAAGCAACCATAAAACTGCCAAACAATTAATTCTCAAAAACACAATACATAATAAGCGGATTCACTGCCGAACTAAAATTCAGTGGACCTCGGATAATGCATATACCTTAGGACCGACCAATAGTGTACTTTTTAACAGAAATACTTATTAATCATACACATCCCCACAGTAAAACATGGGGACCAAAAAATACCGTACTCATTATCCGTGTGTACGTACTATACGTGTTCGTATTAAGTGTGGTTCACTGTACACAAAACAAACAAATAAACACTGTACACAAACAAACAAAATAAACACTGTACACAAACAAACAAATATGGAAAAGATCTTCTAAAAGTGTCTACTGAAGATAGTATTGACACAACCACTGTTTTGATGGAACAGATTGTGCGACAGCCCCTCCCCCTTTTCTCCCATCCCTCCCTGTTCTTCTTGTCCCCACATGCCCGCGGCCATGACAGCGAGGTGTCCGGACTCCCAGCAAGTGATGGGCCGTTTTAACTCGGTTCATTTCGCCATTCCCTCTCGCTCAATTGTGTAATTCTACTCTCACTGCGCGTGGGGCTACATGAACCCCTGTCCTGCCCTGGCCTTGCTCACGGGGCTATTCAGGTCCAGCCACGTCCAGGAGGGGGGGGAGGAGGGATGGGGGTGGGGCAGCAGCCCCTTCCGTACCAAAAAATGGCCGGTCAAAAGAGGTGTTGGAGCGAAAAATGATGCTGGTTATTGCATTGGCAGTTTGATGAGCAGGGGCTAAATTTAGACGGACGGGGACAGTGTGAAAGAGCTCGGCTAGCTCGGCCCGTTCTGGGTTTCTTCTTTGGCTGTTTGGATTGTCACGTTCGACACTTTTTACTTCAAGTTCCAACCCTGAATTTCTCTTATCATCTCTCTTTCTCTCTCTCTCTCTCTTTCCTCATCCTCTAATCTCTCTTCCCGTCCACTACCACATCGCATGTGAGGTTTTGACATGTTCTGAAATTGGTATGTTACATGTTGAAGTATACCTGGTCATTTATCCAACATCCATCTTAACAGACTGTTACGTACACTCAACGTCACTTATTACGAAAAATCTTTACACGAAACTTGCGATATTCCGAAACATTTTGCATAATTATCCCAAAGCGACGGTTAGGTTAGATCAATGCCATGCGAAATTCTAACCCTCTTACATTTTTAAACTATTCACATAAGTATCTATCATCATAGTCTGCAGAAAAGATACTGCGATAGTTTAAGAGCAAATAAAGATGAGAGTATTAATGCTAATAGTGTCATTATTTAGGGTTTTACCATCCCTTAATATGAAGCAGCTCAGGACATACAACTTAGTTCGTAAGAAGCATGTTCGCGTGTATTTTAATATCAAGGGTATAAGGATAACGGCAACTATTAAGAGTACTTCAGTCTTGATTTCCATATGTCATGATGATGATGGTTGCAAACGAACATTATATCACAAAGCATTGGTTCATGTTTTTTTTGTTTTTTTTATTGCTCGCCATTCTCCATCCTTCGGTCTTTTGAATATTTCCTTCTGCTTATCTCTCTGAAATAATATTTTAGAAAGCCTTTGAAAAATGACAAACTAACTTTTTCTTTCTCTGCATGCCGCTCTCATTTCACTTTTCACTCAAGGTTCTCAGTTATTGTTCATTATCTAAAGCAGGAAGAAAAAAACAACAACTAGTTTGTATCAAAATATCGGGAGCACTTTTCCTTATTGATCTCTACCAATTTCTTATGACTTTCCCCTCAAGCCTTTGCGTGTATTTCCCTTTCCACAAGTAGTATGTTAAGCTTCTCTCTACTTTGCGGCATTTTTTCTTCGCCTTCCTCGCCTCGGCGACTTAATTCATAAGAAATTACACTTACAGTAAAGTCCCATATTGCCCGCACTGCTGTTCGCTCAGACTTAAGGCTCTCTGGAATAGGAATTAAATCTTCCTGTAATTTCTCCACAAAGCGGCCCCACTGCGAACTGCAAAGGCATAAGCCGCTTACCTTCTCCCTCTTCTCTCACAGTCATTAATAAAAATTGTGACCCTTCTCCGCCGAATTAGTGGTCGAGGACTGTTGGCAAGAGAAATAAGAACGTGAAGAAAAACTCTTCCACCGAACAATATAACCAGCCCTTAGCGCCCGATGTTAGTGCCTTGGTCTGCGGAAAGAGTTTAAGGCACCTGAAAAGCCAACCCCGGGATGCAGTGCAGCATCCATATTAAGAAATCAACCTCGCGTAATCCGAGTCCACATAAATGCCTTATTCGCTTAATCGCAGCCTTTGTTTTTACTTATTATTTCTGGACTACACCAGAACAGTTTCTACATGAAGGTTTAAGATAAACAAACTAATTCTCTTTTTCCGAGTCTTCACGTAATCGTAAATTTGTTCAAGCACCTCTGGCATTGCGATTATGCGAAGTGTATTATGTTTTATTGGATGACATGCTCTTTCGGGGTCTAGAGTCTCGGGCAAGGTTAAAGGCTCAAAGACCTGGACCACCGCCGCCTAAGCGGTTTTCCGCATTTTAATTAATTAAATAAGAATTCTGATGGGGGAAGGGGTCTCAACGCAGTGACCCCTCTTGAAAACAAAAGGCGGATCAACCTTCTGCTCCACACAGGAGGGTAAATCTGATTAGGCGCCACCCTGAATGAGATGAGCTGCGGAGAAGTGGTGGAGGCGACCGACACTCGAAAGGAGCAAAGCTGAGTATGAATCAGAATGAGAAAAGAAGAGTTTGACGGAAATAGACGAGTAGGCCTATGATGAGGTTCTTGGATACAAGAAAGGTTAGCAGCGGAGAAGGTGCGAGGGCACAAGAGACATGATAAGGCCGAACACGTACAGATGTGCCATGCTGCTTGTCAGAGGCAAAACAAGGAGGAGGAGAAGAGGTGTTATTACATCTAATTTCAGGATTTCAGACCTCAAATCATAACAATCTCATTCGTGTCAAGTAGGAAAGCATTCGTGTCTTCCTGAAGCAGCACTTAGATTTTTGGATTTATTTTTCAGGTATTTTCCTCACCTTCACTGGCTCGAGGCAGAAGTCCTCGTGAGTTTCTTTTCACCAACCATAATAAAAACTTGTGGTACTACTACCACCCATGTTATTTTTGATTTTCACCAATCACGATCAGGCTTTAAGAGGACAGTAATGCTTTTATCCTCCACATAATCAATAATAATGTAATCAGAGTTGGTTTAAGGAGGAAAAAGATTTAGTGCAAACATCAATAATGAGCAAGAAAATCCTTTTAAATGCTTATTTTTCATATACGTGTATATAATGTATGCAAGTTACGTCACGTCAATTCATACTGCGTTGGGATTTTCTGTAATAAACCTCCTTTACATATGTCTCCACAGTTTTATTACATTTTCTTCTTGGCCTTGTTCATAGTTAATAGGGGTGTAGATTCCATTCAGAAATTACATATCGTTACGTATAGACTCAAATAATCTAATTTGTCACTAATCAGAATCACGACTTCTCAGATTTCAATAACAGAAAAAAACAAACAAGGCTCGGTTCTCCACATGCATTGTTCGCAATTTATTAAAGTTTTCATTCACTAATTTACATACAAATAGTGTACAGAGCAATAGAGCGTAAACGTTTCCAACTGTATAGACTGTCAGCGGTGCAATGTAGTCTTACTTTTTTAAAAAGGAATATCTGCCACAGATACTGAATGCTCAGGGCAGTCTTAATACATAAGTGTTTATATCACTGCCAACGAATGTTCACTATACTTAACTTCTCTGAACGTGGCAAAGTGGTGGAGTTCCGCCGGCATATTACTGTAGCTGCACTCTGGTCTTGTAGATGAATATTACATCCGAATATGAAATAAAATGGCAAAGTTCAAGCCTGAAATGGGATTATGGTTCAAAGCATAGTAATCAAGAGGCGAAGAACCGCACTTGCAGACCTGATAACCGCATCTATTAAGACCACTCAGAGGTCTGTCAGTTAAGCTTTAGGCTAATTATATTTTTAGGAGAAAGCAATGCACTTTGTGGAGAAAGCCAGAGAAAGCCTGCAATAAAATCATATTAGCACTTTAAATCCCCTTTCACTGTTCATGGCCACACGTTCGATGATGAAGAAATCGAAAGATAAGAGATTATATTTTTAATGGGGAATCTTTTCTTTCTTATAATCTTATTAATGTAATGTTGCTTTTTAAGCGTCATTATGTAAAGTTTTATGATTCGACTGCTCGCCAGCAGCACGGATTCTGAACCACTTTCAGCATTACTTCTGGGAAAGAAAAATGTGAGTTAGGGAGAGAGATTAAGCAACAGAAAAAGAAAGAGATAATAAGAATGAGTGAGGAGGATAGGAGAAAGAGTTATGTTCATATTAATTCAACTCGCTCCAACACATTTTTCTTACAACTTGGCTTGACTTAATTTTCCGACAATACATTTTATTAGGTTCATGGTCGGTCTAAAATTAGTTTGCGACATTTTGTTTTGTCGAAGCCCAGACAGCGACGAAGGAAGCGCCCGCCCTCACTACTTATTATATTCATGTTATAATAAAAAGAAGGGGATGCTTATTCAACACCTACACATTTTTTACGAGATCATCTATATTCATAAAATCTAACATGCCACCGTTTCGCCGATGCCAAGCTGTGTGGCGGGCCTTGCTTTTGCTATTTAGATAGGCTTTATAATATTTAAAGACCATTTCTATTTGGTAAAAGTTTATAAAACTGCCATTTACTTTTTTCTGAACTTGCCAAAACGAAAGTAATATTCCTTGATGTGTTATCTGCCGTCTGTATGCTCTATATGATCATCCCATTCGAAGAATGGACGAGACTGCTAGTCATAACAATAGTTTTGATATATACTGAGGAGGAAGTGGAAAAAGAAGAAAAATTTCGAATACTGTAAACGGAAGCTTTTATCGTCTGTGCCTCCTTGACACATTATCTTCCAATGCAAGGTCAAAATCGACATCAACGTCAAAAATGTGTCAGCGACACATTTCTCGACGGTTCTAATGTCTAAACGAAGCGCCTCAACTTTAACGAAACAAATGCAAGTCTGTAGGACAGGAATAGTAAAATGAATTTTATACGTCCCTTAATGTGAAGATAAGAGGCGAAATTTGGTGAATGTACAAGGAGGACTGGTGTTACTCTATTGTGGTGGTCACTGCTTGGGTCTATTCTTCCCATGGGCAATATATTTTTGTCTACGGGGGTTGCGTCGTAGTCGGAGTTTATTGCTATCGTTCTCGCCCAGGTTTTCCCTCAAATCGGGATTTTATTGCTGGAATATAAGCCGTGGCCACTGTGGCTTGTACTGTTTGGTGCTCGCTGAAGGTGGTCAGTTTCTTTTGATGGTTAGTTTGGGTCACCAAGATACATGCGAAGACAAATCTAGGGAAAAGACGAAAGGTGAGAGAAAGATAGGGAAAGAAAGAGGAAGAGAGAGAGATGGAGAGAGAGAAAATGAGAGACCGTATATAAATAGATAGATGCAGAAGTTACATAAGCCCTCCTGAACCCTCCCATACTGTTAAAGAGACCGATAGACAGACAGAAGCAAAAACTATGTAGGCTTCCCTGAACACTAACTATATAACATTAAATGACAAAGTTTCATTAATTACGAGAAATTAATAAACTTTGATGTTGAGTTAACAAGTACCTCATATTTCTTTGAACCAATAACAGATAAACAAACAACACAGCTTCAAAGACAAAAATAATATGAATGCTCCTCCCTGATCATTAGATAAGAGAACCAGAGACTCATGTTTCGAGGTGGGAATTCAGTTCGCTGTTTACTCACATTTAGCTATGATCTGACATCCTTACTGTTGTCAAAGTTACGAAAACATCTTCATTCCCGGGCATCCACCAAATGGAAATCGTGAGATAAATTCAGTAAATCACTGCCAGAAACCGAAAAAAAGAGACTTTGCTATGAGATCGTGGAGAAATCCAGATCGTAAGTTTACAGATCGTCAAGATCGAATATAAGTAAATCGTTGGCTTTATAATTACGTACTGTTCGTGTTGAATTTCAGAATCTATTCCACAAATTAGATAACGTGCAGATTTTGGCAAAGTTTCATTTAGTATCCTAAGTCCGTTCTTATTTATTTAAGGGCTCAAAAATTTTAAAAAAAAAATCCCAAAGACGACGTATTTACTTTTTGCGGAAAAGCCCTCCTGCAACGTGATATAAAAATTCTTTGCGAATTCGCACTTCTTCAAACTCCATTTATGTGAAATACGACGTTTTACGTTAAGACGTATTGACGATATAAAACAAATGTTAAGAGGTACGATGTTACAATGTTAGTGTTGGGTAATACATGTTATTATAGTGAACTCTGTACTTGCGCGTGTAACTAACATATTGTATTATTTATTTATGCGAGGCGTCATCTGAAGCAATTTACAAAACTTCTTACGTCCTCAAGAGATTGTTCTATATTAGCCGCCGCTCTCCAAGGATCTTTTTGTCAGGTATGATTTCAAAGTATATTGTGCAGATTGGAGACGCGCGAACGCCGGAGCGCTGAGTACCGCGATAGAAATAAATACCATTGAAATTCTGAAATACTCTATATCATTCCATTCACCATTACAGAGCATTAGCTACTGGCGTATTATAAAGATAGTTTTCCTTCAATCGTATTTCGTGCTCGGGAACAGCAGCGCGAACTATTTTTCTCCCTCCTTTTTTTCCACGGAGGGGATTTTTTTTGATCTTTATATATTTTTTTTCACTTCTTGTACGGGAGGAGGAATCCCGCTGCGCGATTCACGAGGCATGACGGCGAGGGTTTTCTATCCGGCTTGGCTTTGGGAGGGTTTTTAGAAGTTCGACCACAGCTAGATCTTCTGAGAGCAGGCGTCAGGGGGCGGCGGATTTGTGAGCCGGAGACCTTTCTCGTGGTCGAAAAACTGAAAGAAAAAAAGAGGGGAAAGAGCGACGTTCGCGAATGCACAAAACATTTTAACCATAATATCCCTTACCCCCGCGATCGGTCGGCCTCACGGGACAACAATCACGGAGCCCTTTTGATGTGAGCCTCTGAAAAGCTCGGAGCAAGGTCTCCTGCTGCCTCAGCGCTTGCTGGGTGATTTTGGATGGGTTTGTCGCAGCAGGGCGCCCCAAGCCGGGCTGTTAACTCCGCGGCCAAGCCTGGTTACCGACACTCTATGGGCTGGGCTGGGCCCATCCGGGCCTTTCTTGTCTTCCTGGCCTTCCATACTTTCTATGGACGCATGAGGACTTCGGAAATCCCCACGCAAAAAAATACGATGTACTGTAAATAATTTTCTCTTCATAACAGAAACAATGATGGGTGACTCGTGGAGTGCTCATAAATTATTGTTGATATTGGATTTTGACACCGCGCCGTAAATTATCCTTGTCGACAAAGTTTGGAAACACTGATTGAAAAATTTAGCAACACCACGATCGTCATCTAGTTGCCCCTCCCCCTTTGAAGAATATAGACAGAAGCAATCACAGTGCAAATAAGAATGTCACTGATCCAAAGTTTTTGGTCGATCAAAATGACTTCAAGACCATGAAAAACAAACCCAACCAACCACTCTTATGCTATCAAGAGCATAATAATATTTCGATCTGGGAAGAAAAAAACAAAAAACAAACGATATTCCGTGGACAACTGTCTCAGACGTTTGAGTTGTAAATATTCAATAATATACTCAGAATGCTCCGAGATCGTCAAAATTACATTATTCACTCACCCATGCATGTTTCCATCCTTTTATAATTCTACCCCCTCCACCTCTCATAAGCCGGCGCAATTCAAGAATGTGACACATTTTATATCGGCATAGCGCCGTT
>JAWQUT010000016.1:1844685-1856522 GCA_033807755.1 Ellobium chinense | reverse complement strand
GGGGGCATTAAATTAACTTTTTTTGCAAAATGTCTATGCAGTATAGGATGTTTTACTCGTGAAATTCCGAAAAACAGCGCTTGAAAGTGAAAGTTGCGACTGACTTCAAAATGTCTCTCCTCACCTTTTAAACCCCTGGAAGATCTTTAAATGCTGAATTCAGAGGTAATATAAACATGGACCGTCTTGCTTCTGAGATATGTTTGTTGAACGACCATGCCTGTACTTTAGACATAAGGGGATAAACATTGCGAGGAGTACAATGAAATATTACTGGCAAGCAGAATGAGAATAAAAAGACCAATAAAACAGTATCAGGGTGACATTGCTGAAAATAACAAACAGCAAACTGTAAACTACAGCAACAGATAGCAAAGAGTAAACATTACAGGAAAAGATGATAAACACTAAGCTCAGCAACAACGACGACAAAAAAAAAACCATAAATGGAGATTCTTACGGAAATGCTGATAAAGGTGACAGCAACGAGAACAGAGTATACATCAAGGCAAACAAACAGCAATAATATAACGGAACAAACAGATGAAGACAAATAAAACAGCATCTACTTGAGGACAACAGATCACTAAATCATGGTGCAAAGACCACAGGTGTTCCAAACAGACACCAAGACAACGATGAAATCTTGTAGTTTATGACGATACTAAAACAGACAAACTACTTTACCGGAAGAAAGTCAACGTTTTGGATTTATCATGTCGCCCTGAAAGGAGATGCTACGGGGAGGATGAGCATAAAACTGACTATGCACTTGGGATAGTTCATGGTTTGGCTCTGCGGTTTAGTACACGCCCTTCTCAATTTTTTAATGAGCTGGCCTAGATGGTAAACGTGTGAAATCCGCATCGTGGGCGGGTTTTTGGGGATAAAAATATTATCTTTTTTAAACATGACATAATTGGTAAGGATTTCAGGATGGTTAATAATTTTTCTGTTTAGTTTTGGTCAATCAATTTTTCAGGACTGAGCTGGTGAAAAGTGTGTGGTGCCCCCTTCAAGACAACTGCTCAAAGACATATAAGTAATGAGTAAAAAAGGAAGGAAGGAAGAAAGGAAGGAAGGAAGGAAAGATGGAAGGAAGAAAGGAAGGAAGGAAGGAAGGCAGGCAAAAAGGAACAAGGGAAGGAAGGAATGCACAGATGAACAAACAAAAACTAGTGGAGAGACTGATCATGTAAACTGCCCTCGTTCCTCCTNCCCCCACCCCCCCCCCACACACACACACACACACACACACACACACACACACACACACACATAAACCAAACCAAACCACGGTAAACGCAATTCTGGAAGCGACACTTATCTGGTCTACAACAGAAAAAAAAAAATCCATGTGCGCGAGAGACCACAAAGAAAATTTAAAAAAAAAAGGAATCTCGCATATTTCATTTTCACTCCTTGGATTAAGTATACACCCTATAAATGAAATTGTAAGAGTGATCTAAATTCGTAAGAACACAACAGCGTTGAGCATCAGACCATAATATAAAACTGATCTATGTTCGGAACTTTACCCCGAGGATCAACATACTCTTTCGGAGTATTTATTGAAAACTCTACTGCCCATCAAAAATAACTTCCCACTAGTTCCCACATCAAAAATGTTGACATAATTTTTGATAACATACAGGTTTAAATATCGGTCTGAAAAAAAAAACACTAAAAAACAACAAGTGTGTGTCTTTTTAAAAATCTGCAAACCGACGACCGAAAAATGTTTGAATGAACAGATTTTATCCAAGCACACAATGTATAATCCCCATTTCCTTCACTTTCTGTTTTTTTAACAAAAATTTGTCAATTAAAAGAAAAAACAAAACACACAGTTGCAAGTGGGACTGTAAATGGAGAATTATTTATAAGGAGCAGTATGCAGATGAAAGCGTTATCGAGATGCCGAGATTGGTGGTGTGTTGCGTAATGAGATACAATCACACCGAATAGCAAATAGACCTACTGTAGAGCAGTCGTTTAGAAACCAGTACTTTGTATGTATACTCTGAACGTTTTTCATATAAATGAGTAATAATTTAAAAGTAATTGCCCTTCACACATATCTGTATATTACTGGATGGAATCCAGATTTCATGCTCAAATCTTTTGGAAGAATTAACATGGAAATACATCTAAGCCAAAATGTAGGTACTGACTTTTGGGAAGAAAACAAACAAACAAACAAACAAAACAACAACAAACCACTGTTCAATCTCATATGACAATGTTATTGCTATCATATCGTCGGTGATGGCGTAAAACATCGTATTTCACAAAATTTAGGTCGGAGAAAGACTGGATCGCGTAGACTGCCAACGTTTTGTTAGCACCAAGAGACCTAGCTAAATCCTCTTAAATGAGTTACAAACTATAAATTTTGAGCTCCCACATGAATTCCAATCATGTCATCAAATCTGACTGAAAGTTCTGAAAAAAAAACCAATGAGATCAAAGTGTACAAAAGACTTGATTTGATGAATACGATCTTATAAAACATCAAAATGGATGATATTACCTCCTTATACATTTCCTCGAGAGAAATAGTTTCGCATACTAAAATACCAGCTACTGGCGAGCTATGTTGTACCAAACTAAAATTTTACTACTGATGAATGAATGATACTAAAACCATGAAAATTCTGTGGTGCAGTCAAGGCCACGTCACGTATCAGTTTTCGGCAGATGTTCACTAATGGCATCATCAGGATTTTATCTATTCTCCTCATCCATTTGAGAACACAAAATGCAGCTTGCGCGCGGCCTTTTCGAAAGTTTCGATGTGGCGTTCGACAGCGCTGCTTTAAAGTTGGCCTTTCAATGGTTAATTAGTAGGATTCATAGTAGAGATGGGCCGATCCCTGATTTGAGTCGTACGAAACAGGCAACTCGTATACTGGGACACCAGATATCACAGAAACATAACTAGAACACTTTTTTAGTAGTACAACAATGAAGTCATATTGTCACTGCTTGTATTCAATAGTTGGTTTTTTTTATTTGAAAAAAAAAACAAACCAAAAACAACAACGGTTGTTGTTGTTTCGGAATTCCATGTGTACATAATCTATTTGTTATGGTGTTTTCATTGCTTGCCATCTGTTCCTACATACTATTTGACTGACCATATTCTGTTACCATTCTGTAGTGTTGGTTCAAAAGAAATTGAGTTGAATTTTAACCTTGTAAATTACACTCTAAAAAAAAACCAAACAACTCTGTCATCGCATCCGGGGGTTCTAAAGTGGATCTAGTTTTTAAGGGCAACCAGTGTTATTTATAAAATGGAGACTGCGTGACAGGTGGGAGAGAACAGAAACCACAATATGTATAAAAACATGTCTCAGAGAATAGAAAATAAAAGGTAAAACAGAATGGATTACAAGTAAAAATCAGATGGGGCTAGATACTTAAAACTAAAAACCATATTTTCAGTAAATAGCCTTCGTGGAATAAAATCCTATCAAACCTATGTGTACATTGTTACATATATAACAGAATATAAATAGAAGAAAAAAAATATAATATGGAAGAACGCGAGGAGGGCGAGAAAAAGGAGGGGGAAAAGAAGATGTATAATAATAATAATAATAATAAGAAGAAGAAGAAGAAGAAGAAAAAGAAGAAGAAGAAGAAGAAGAAGAAGAAAAAGAAGAAGCAGAAGAAGAAGAAAGAGAAGAAGATAAAGAAGAAGATAAAGAAGAAGAAGAAGAAGAAGAAGATGATATCCACTCAGAAAGCTGGGCCATGTCAAAAGCACAGACATCAGCACTCACTTCCCGCTATACCCAGATCCTAAAATGTCAATAGAAAAAACAACGCAACAGCTCCGATATATCATAACATTAGCTAGGACTAAATTATGTCCGTCTCCATGTTGTTCCCATCGACAGCTTACGGGTATTAGCATACGCAAGAAAAGGCAAGATGTGAGTGCGGGTTGTAAGTCTCTCGTAAAGCGATCAACACTATCTTTGTGTTCTCTGGTTTGTTGCTGTTTGTAACCAAGAGTGTAGACGACGCAACGCCATAATGCAATCTTATTCATTAACTTGTAACAGCCTGTTGCTACCTATGGGGCAGCCAATGCAAAAGGCATAGACACCTCTACTATTGTTCTTATCCGCTCGAGTTAGCACATTGCTTCGCTTCAACGCCCCTGACTGTACAAGTATAGGTAACCGAGCCCCTCAATTTATGTAGCAAGTGCACTGGCCTGGAAAGGCTCGATAGAGAGAAGCAAAATTAAGAAGTTTTCATTTTGCTTTTCACAACAGCTTCTCGGATTTATCGTTCAGAGGGCCCGGTGTACCGCCGTATGCATAACAAACGGAAGAATGAGCATGCCTCAGTGAACCGCATGCACTGGCTCCAGATTTTTCACTCCTCTGTTTTGATGTTGCGTTCCTTTTGAGGGTTTTACGTCAAATATATTGAAAGTCGTCTCATGTTATTTAATGCCTGCGTGGGTTTATGTTAGGCTTATGGATCAAGTGATCCACCCCCGATGCACTATTTTGTGCCAGACACTTACATCATGCTTGTAGTATTAATTGTAAATCCCCCCTCACTTTGTCGCTCTCTTGACTACCTTTATGTTCCCTGCTTTTCATGCAGCCATTTGTTGTTTCTTTCTTTCTTTCTTTCTTTCTTTCTTTCTTTCTTTCTTTCTTTCTTTCTTTCTTTCTTTCTTTCACCGCCTCCGTCAACACACCACACTCTAGTCAGCAAAAGTAATTTGCCATGGGCGATGATTGCTTCATCCGTATCAGATATTAACGCTCATTAGTCCAGCAAAATCATCCCTATCGTAGAAACAAAATAGCCGCCACATTTCCCCCATCTATTCTTCCCCCCCTCCCCCGCACCCTCCCATTTGTCCTTCTGTTCTATCTCCCCGTTATCTCATCCCCAGAGGACCTGTGCGCCCCTCCATGGTCCCGCGCACCCCAGGCAGTTTCCCCCCTCTCACCATCTGATCCATAATTAATGTTTAATTTTGATAATCTCGACGTGTGTTGTTGCTGGCCTCATGAATAACAACAGTAACACACTCGCAGATTTTTTTTGGACATCTGACATAGTAGACAGGAGTAGACTGGTCATTTTAACCATTCTTTTATCAAAGTAAATTCCTTAACAAAATGAGATTAACTAATCTATATTAATAAAACGCTTCAGCAAAATTTGTGTCACGGATTTCTTGAGAACTACGTAACGTAAAAACATGCGGTTTTCACCTAAATTCCTAGAAAAATACACAAAAAGTAACTATACACATCAGTCCTCTTTATTTTTTAACCCTTTAAAAAAAAAAAAGAATGTGTATAGCAACGAAATACAATCTCCGATAGATCTTTTCAATCCGCCCGATTCGCCAATCTTCCAACTTTTTCACGGAGTCTGATGCATCCGTCTATGATGCCTTTCGGTGCGCTAGGTATTCTTTCGCCGCTGGTGCGTTGCCAGCCTGCCCATTTGTAAAATGGGGTGTTAGTCTTGTTAAGATAATATATCGTCTAGCCAGCCCCCTCCTTTTTTCCGCACTCTCCAAAATGTTTTCTTAAACTCAAAGTTTGATAATTTCAGTATTTGAACTCTATTTTAAAACTGGCACACACTGACAACTAGAAATTATCTTTTAATGCTGCATATTTCAAATATCACAGTGTTTTGAAATGGTTTTGTCATAGCAAAAGACAAAAAAAATCTGCCTCTGACATGTCGATTTTTAAAAAATATTCTTTACCGTGACAAAAGTATAGTATCTAATTCAATGAAATTTGCACTAATCATAAGTTAGCTTCTGTCTGTCAAAACGCCTACAATTTCACGTTAGTTTGTTCCTGAGTCTTGAAATTATTGGATTTTGAATTAAGTAAACATTATTCTGGTGGGCACTCTGTGGATTAGGTTTACAGGAACTCGAATCTACGGAACAAGACAAAAAGTTTAAATTTTGTGACATGACCGAGTCTGTGGGTAAAACTTTTTAAAAAAAGAAAATCAGGATAGCTAGCCGGATGCATAATCCTAACCATAGGTAACGCAATGCGGTAACCACAGGAAACCCCCAAAACATTAGTAGTGTTTACCGTAGTTGACGCAGTACGTTCATTAACGTATGGATTATGCATATGGCCACTGGCCATCACAGCAGTATGCGGGATTGTCGAATGTATGAGGCTGGAGGTCGTGATATCCTGATGTATTTTAGATTGATTTTTTTTTTTTAGATCAGTTCGAAGAGAAAGTTTTCTTAAATGGTTCTAAGAGGCTTTTACTGTACAATTTGGCTCCTGTAACCTTTAAATTGGTCTAGACTCTCACCTCGTTTCCTCGTAGGCTTCTTGGCCGCATTGGCGCTTCCTGCAGTATCGGGGCTTTGACTGTTGGGGGAGTTGGCATGGGACGAATGGCTGTGTTCCTCTTCTGAAAGAAAACAAGTAATGAGGACTTATGATTTGCAGATGAAGGACCGAAGAATAATTGTTTCCTTAGTTGATATGTTCGCAATATATACAGATCTTACTGCCTTTGGGTGGTAGTGTAAGAAAAAAAACAAAAACCAACAACAAAGACATGCTGTTACATCAGAAGACCGCAAATATAATTTTGATAAACATGTAGTATTCCTTTAAACCGTCTCATTTTTTCAAACGTCTGGTTTAACTTCTCAGTATGATCTGACATAGTATGCCGTTCCCGCCCGTCGTCTTTTTCGTAAAAACAAAGTGTCAAATTTACTGCTTTGAAATTTTAAATTTATTTTTATATCATGATATCAGTCAGTTTTATGCTTGCGCAGTTTTGTCTGAACCATTTGCTCTCTGACAGTGATAATAGTTGTAATGATAAAAAAGTAAGAGATAGCTTAAGTAGTGATACTGGAGCATTTTGAATCATTTACATTCAGCCAGTTTAGAAATAGTCCAATGAAGGCACCAATTAACAGATGAAAACAGTGCTCCCGTCATTTCTTATCATCCCTGTGCTCCTATAATGACCTTAATTATTTTTTGAGGTCTTGAAAAAATGGGGAGGAGGAAACATTTTATTGCAAAGCAAAAATCAATGGGCGTGTATCTTCGCACCTGCAATTTTGAAGGAGAAAAAATTGGCACAATGTAATTTTTAATTTTTTTTTTTGACATGTCAATGTGGTCCTTCATCTAAAAAAACAAAAAAAACCTACAATATTGATGCTCAAATTCCATTTTGGATTTAGTCTGACTTAGGCCCTTATGGACGCACAGTGCCATTACGAAATAATGAAAACCTAAAACGAATTTTACACTTTAAAACTAGATGTTGATTAGAAGGAGACCAAATTGCTTCATGAATGACTCTTTCAGTAGTATTGTTCATCTTCTGAACCCGGAAACTGCATGATTATTACAATCCTGCAGTCTTCAGCTGTTGTTTAACTATCTTCTATAGATTTTTGGCACATGCATGGATTCACTTCTTGAATCATAGTTAGATCAAGAAAAGTACCCAGCTACCATCTAAGGTATCAGGAAATGATTCTAGCCAAAATAACATCCTTCTTACTTGATATTAGCAAACACAAGATGAATGCCTAGATCTTTGTAAGCAAACCCTCTTCAAAAAATGATAAAAGATCACAGATTCTTTATTGTCCTCTGTTGTAGGCACAGCAAGGTATACAATACAAGGTGTCCAATAGAGCAAGGACTCCGTAAAGAATATCCCTAGAGGTCTGCACGTAGCCTTGTGCAAAAAGACGCAACTGAAGAAGAATTTCAAGCGACCTGCGTCCTCATCTCCTTTCACAGGATTGAATACCTCCAAAGATTTCACGAAAGTTTACGACCATTCATTCAAGACCGACAAATACAAACTGAACGTGTCCTATCTGGCTACATTTCTTGTAGTTCACAGACACGTTTTAAGCCAACACAAGTAAGAAAAAAACCAAAACCAACCAAAACAAAACCCGCCAAACATTCTCACTACTAGGCAGACATTATGAATGATGCTGAGGGAGTATAGGACAGCGTGGAAAAACGAACCAGATTTTTTTTTCCTTCGTATCTTCAGGCCAACCAAACATTGACAAGATGGAGAATGGGCAAGGTGGCCATTTGTTACCTATCGTGTTCAGCAGCTTGACACTTGCTAGATTTGGGAACCGGCAGTGTGAGAAAAATCCATTACTCTAGTATACTTCACTGTTGGACTTGTTCACCCCAGGAATATACAGTCATCATTTTCTAGTTTCGCATTTTTATAGTCTGGGGTAGACTGTGAATTCAGGGTCCCAGAAATGCAGTAGAGTTTTGGACTTAACAGTCTTCCATTAATAATAATAGCCGTAGCGATGATCTCATAGGCCTAGATTTCAAAGCTGAAGTCTTTCCTGGTGGTAGTGCTGATGGAAATGGTGATGCATTTGCCACACGAAAATCATGATTTGAGAAAGCGGCAAGGGGTCACCCCCGTGCAGTGGCAGGCAAAGATTTTGAGAAACTGGCGATCAAAGAATAATTTGCACAATATAAAACATGTAAGTTACCTTGCACGTATTATCCAGTATAATTATGCAGTTGCCCATAAACTTAATATTTTTGTTTACAGAACTGATTCAACTTTCAATTTCCGCTACAAACAAATCTCGATACTGGACTGCCCCTATCACCTTCAGAGTGTGATATTTCAGTTCCTGGTCTGGCGACATAATTTTCATTTTGACTGGCTGCTATACAAATACATTTACACACATAAAACAAATCCTGTCAATCTTAGATATATAATACAAATAAACAAGGATCAAAATAAAAGGTTTTCGATTACAAACAGAGTTTTATTATATTAAGCTTGTACCGTCCAGCTCAATGTTCTCAAATGACAATGCAATCATATTGTTTTTCTTGAAGTTTGTAACCACACATTTGATGTTTTCAGGTTGATCTTTTCAGGTCTCGCTTGTATTTATTTCGCAAAGAGCCATGGTCACGTTTCGAACTCAAGGGGGTGCCCGGAGAATCCAGGATTTTGATTGGTTTACGAAAATAGATGTCAGCCGCAGAAAACAGTTTGGAAGAAGTGAGCGAGTCACTGACCCAGTTAAAGTGGCGTAAGCGACATGTGTGTCCGGTAACATGTGCATAATAAATACAAAGCTTTTGCAGTAGATGCTGTACCCGTTGTCCAAAAATGGCTATTGCTTTAAGGTACGGCCAGCAAAGCCAAGCAAAGAATGAATGAATGAATGAAAGAACCTGTTTAAGGAACAGGTTCCTACGCTTGTACTACTATATAGACATGCTTTCACACAAGCAAGCTTAATCATGCTTTCTCATGCACGTCAGGTAAGCACATGTCAGCACACATTTCCTCTCTGTCATTCACGCGCAGAATGCATCCTTAGTCAAACTGTTACGCCAGAATACACTTTCCCCACGCATACTCACACTCACACGTACATTCAGTAATTTCAGATCACATCAGATGAGATGACTAGTCTATATGTCCACTAAATACCTGTTCCACATACTATATATATATATATTTTTTTGTTTTGTTTTGTGGCAACACACCAGGACCCATTTACACACGCATTGATTTCGACTCACAAGGTCAGTCTCCCAACACTCTACTAGGGATGGGCGATTCCACAGCTTCTGGAATCGATGTGATTCCACGTACTTAGGACTCAGGAATCGGACAACTGAGCACAATCCGAAATACTTGGCAGACTTAAAGACTTAAAGGTAAACTTTGAGCTGGGGACGCTGTATATCAATCTGGATTAGACATATAATATTTTACAGGCTAAGCGAAAACAAGAACATTTCACGTTGTAAATACTTAGTGTTCATTAAACATTAGTTTACATGAAAACTAATGGGATCGGCACGGTTGGAAGGGACAGTCTGTGCTTCATTGGCTTGAAGGAGTACGCAAGGCAAACCCCAAGTTTGTGAGTCCCTGATGTAAAAATGTACAGATTGGGATTACAGATGAGTGGAATGGTTTTTGCACTCTAAATCATACATCCTCTGACATAGTTATTACTTAGTGATGCTGCTGTCATCAACAACATTATCATATCATAACCTCCATCACCATCATCATCCTTACAATTACCATCATCACTGTCTTTGACGTGAAAGAACAGTATCAATAAAAAAAAACCCCAACACTATTTGTAATAAAGCCATCCGCATCACTAACAGTATACTATCAGCAACAGTATAATATCAGCAACAGAAGTAATAAAACTTTGCGTTATATACTGTCAAGAGAAAAGAATGCCACTCAAAGGTAAACAAAGTCAATTGTAGTCAAAGTTCTGAATTAAAAAACTATTAAAACAAAATTTTATCACGAGAATAATATTACTTAAAAGTCAAAATCTATCAAATATTAATATTATCATATGTACACGTCACAACTGTTAGGATTCAGGAAGATGAGATCTATTTATTATATAAACACTCTGAATCGATCCAATTCTAGTGTTTGTAATCGATTCCAATCTATTCTTGACTAGTACTAGAATCCGAATCCGCCCAACCTTACACACCACTCTAGCTACTCACTCAGAGCCTGTTGTAGTTTTTTTTTTTTTTCCGACTCACTCTTCAATTCATGCGCATAACAACGCAGTATTGATCTAGGCGTGAAAACTGCTAAAGTACTACCCCACGAGGCAGAAATAGAGAGAAAACGGAAAGAAGAGAAAAAAAAACCCAGCAGAAAAGGATTTTGAAATGAAAGGGGATTAGAAGGTAAGGGGAAAAAGAAGCAGACTATAACGATGGCTTTCTAAATAAACTGTGCAAGGTATGGGAAGGGGGGACAATGGGAGTAGAGAATGAATGGTTAACAGTGACTTTGCGGTACCCATAATATTATAGGGAACAGATTTCGCTGTGGTCTCAGTGAAATCGACAAGATTGTTGCAGGGACGTGGCGTCCCCCTCTCTCTCTCTCTCTCTCTCTCTCTCTCTCTCTGTGCGCCTATCTCCTTTCATCCGTCTCACTTTATTTTTCTCTCTTTCCTTCCACCATCTTTCCGCTCCGAAAACGAAATGTCAGTGTGTTTGTTAAGACGTTCTGCCTTGCTCCTTTTGTTCATCTTTCCCTCCTCCACTTCTTACTTGCTTATTTTGATCAAGGCGTAACCAAGGTATAATCAGGAGTGTGGATGTGGAAGGAGGGTCCACTGAAAGAGTGATTTAAGGTGAAACGAAACAAGTACGCGCCATTTTTTTTTGGGGNGGGGGGGGGGGGGGGGGGGGGGGAGGAGGGAGATGGTGAAATATCATTACTTGGTTCAGCACCAGTACAGACGGAGTGCTAAGCAGAAGGAGAGAGAGAGAGAGGGAGAGACAGACAGACAGACAGACAGACAGACAGACAGAGAGAGAGTGAGAGAGATGGAGAGAGAGAGAGAGATAAAGACAGAAAGATACAGAAAGAGGAAGAGAGAGACAAAGAGAGAGAGAGATAAAGAAGGGGAGATACAGAAAGAGGAAGAGAGAGAGAGAGTGAGAGAGAGACACAGAGAGAGAGAGACAGACAGACAGACAGAGAGAGAGAGATGGAGAGAGAGAGATAAAGACAGAAAGATACAGAAAGACGAAGAGAGAGACAAAGAGAGAGAGAGAGAAAGAAAGGGAGATACAGAAAGAGGAAGAGAGAGAGAGAGTGAGAGAGACAGAGAGAGAGAGTGAGAGAGAGAGAGAGGGAGGGAGAGGAAATAAATCAAAACACAAGTATGATGGCGTCAATTAATAACCCAAAACGCAGATAGATGCTTTCTACCCCGCAAACCCACCCACACACGCACC
>JAWQUT010000016.1:1827733-1844658 GCA_033807755.1 Ellobium chinense | reverse complement strand
CCCCCAACCAACACAGAGACTAGCTATCGACGCCCCTGGCTGGCCGAGAGTGGCAAAGCGTGAGCAGGGCGTCTCTTGCAGGAATTGCGGGATTGTCGGAGTGAGCACACATCAAAGACCTATCAATCAGTGACGGTTTTATTGCGGGGTAAATAGGGGGTGTGACAATCGCGACAGTTGGAAGGAAGAGAGTGAATGAGTGAGTGAGAGAGAGAGAGAGAGAGAGAGAGAGAGAGAGAGAGGGGGGGGTTGAGTAGTAAGGAAGTGAGGATGGGAGATACCGATAGATAGATAGATAGATAGATAGATAGATAGATAGATAGATAGATAGATAGATAGAACACCTCAAAACTGACAATGAAACAGACTGTAGATCTATCTGAATTAGTTTTGACTTAAAAAAACCATAGAAAACAGATGGGATAGGCTAGGCATTGGTGGTGTTATCGGGTGATATTGATTGATGAGGAATTACGAGAGAGATAGTCCACGTACACACAGAGCGATTCTAATCGCTGAACATGAAATTACATTACATGGTAGAGGAAAGTGGCGATAAGAAACAAAACAAGGCAGCTCTTGATTAATAATTGATTATTTGTGTGAAGAAATATACTTTCGATAATAAAAAAAGTATAGACTGGTTTAACATATGATAGAAATTTTAGCCTCACAACCCAGACCAACAACACATTCAAACTATTCACACCAGGAGAGCAAGCAGGTAAGCAAGCAACTGACCAGGCAGTCAGCAAGCAACGAGCCAGCCAGCCAGCCAGCCAACCAACCAACCAACCAACCAACCAACCAACCAACCAACCAACCAACCAACCAACTAGGCAGTCAGCAACCAGCCAGCTAGTCAACCAACCAACCAACCAACCAACAAACCAACCAACCAGCTAGCCAGCTAGCCAGCCAGCCAACCAAACAACCAACCAAACAAACCAACCCCCTACCCAACTCCCCACCCACCCCCTCACTCACTCCCTCACCAACTAACCAACCAACCAACATCGCACCCACCACTCATCCACACACCAACCAACCAACCCTCAAAAACCACACCAAGAAGCGGAAGAGAAGAAGACAGTAAGTTTTGTTTATTATTGAAATCATAAAGTAATCCCCCACAATACTGGCTGTAATGAGCCATGAGCTTTTATTGTCCCACCGGCCACTGGCGAGGATTTTCGGGGGATTCCCGTTTGATGGGGCGTATGAATATTGAGTCGATTGGGGCTGATAGGGACGGCGGAAGGACACAGCGCACTGCAGCTCACCCACGTAACGCAGTGCTAGTGGACGGAGTGGACTTTTTGCGGAAGACATTTTGGAAATGTTGAGAGTTTGTGAACGTGTTTTGTTGTGTTAGTGTAAGCGTTCGTATGAATTGCAGTGTGCAACTCTTACTATGCGTTTTCTCACTCCCTACTTTGCACCCACCTGTCTCTTCCCCTCATCTCCGTTTCGTATCACACAGTCAGATATCATGTGATGTGTGCTCAGTGACCTATAGATCGCGAAATTGTTTCTCGATTAAAAAGAAATCGCCATCTACAACTTTCAAATCTCTCTCCCCCTCCCCTCTTGTCACCCCTCTCCTTTTCCACAATGACTCGATTTGCGGATGAGAAAGAGAACGAAGAATATAATCAAGACTATGAAGAAGAAAAAAAAAGACTGACATAATAAGTTGAATAGGAGGGAGAAAAAAAACAAACCAACAATGACAGCAACAGCAGCAACAGCTACAACAACAGCAAAAAGAGCAACAACAACAGGAATAGATGCAAAGGGTATATGAAAGAGGAAAATAATCGACTGGGAAGAAAAAGCAACAAGGACAGAAAGAGCAATATAATGACAACACCACCACCACCACCACCAACAACAACAATAACAACAACAACAACTATGACGAGGACGACGACAACAACGACGACAATAACAGCAACACCACCAACAAAAACAACAACAACAGCAACAACGTCGAAACGTACACGAAGAAACGCGCAAGCTGAAACATTTTGCCTCACACATTCCTCTGTCTCTCATTCTGTCACTGCTCGAAAGATGCGCCGAAGAGTAAAAGAGTTTTTAGGGCCGGGATGCGCCGGCTAGGAGACAGCCATCTTAATTACGGGCAGGCTCTAACTATCATTACAGTGGACTTAGGGGCGAAAACGTTGAAAATGTATGAGATGGGCCAACCATCGAAGATCGACGGGCGAATCGGGCCGACCAGGGATTCGCTGTGTCAAATTAACGACACGGGCCGACAGACAGACATATCATTCACTCTGCTTTTCTCTTTTTCGGGGGGCGTCCTCGTCTTCACAAGCTCGCAATACTCTCTCTCTCTCTCTCACTCTGTTTCTCCATTTCTTTCTTTTATTCTGATAATGTTAAAAGACTATCTGTCGCTGTCTTATTTGCCTGTCTATTTGCATGCCCATCCATCCATCCATCCATCCATCCATCCACCCATCCATCCATCCATCCATCCNTGCCCGTCCATCCATCCATCCATCCATCCATCCATCCATCCATCCATCCATCCATCCCTCCGTCCGTCTGTCTGTCTGTCTGCCTACACAGAAAACCTGCCTGATTTGTTTACTTCCTCTCTCCCACTCTGCTTATCATTTGTTCATCAATCAATCTATCTATCCTATCCAACTGGCCCCTTCAGCTCACTTAATTAACAATAAAATATCACTATAAAATTATAATAAGGTCAGTAGATGAAAAAATACATTTGTAAAACTCAATGTGTATGGCTTGCACACTTAAACACGCCTATAACGAATAGCTTACACACAAAACTAGCGCTATTCCGAGACATCCTATGACATTCCAAAGTGATGTTACGTTTAATAAGTCCTGTGGAACTTCATAATATAAATCTATATAAAGAAAACTTTCACTCTTTCACTGACTCGTGAGTCACTAAAATTACTAAATCTAGGATGTAGAAATAATTAACTGTTTAGGATTGAAGATCTCTAGATACATTTTGGGATTTTTGATATAATCTAAAGTCTGTCGTCGTCCATAAGCTGGGAACAGCATTTTATAATAGCATTTCTGAAAACGCATCTTCTGCACCCACAAAGGACGACAGTTCCTTTGTCATCTGGGTGTGTCAAGGGGAAGCATTACCCGTGCGTAAAACTAAATGCTGGAAAGAAGGTGCAGGACCTTTTTGGTACTCAACTTTCATTTGCTTATCCTATTTTTGCACTGATCTGAAGGGCTCTCGGGTAAGCTTGTTCTTAATAAGAAGAAACAGTTTGGAGTGTGTGTGCATTCAGCGCTATCGTGTTTGAGTATAACTTAACTTCATAAATTCATGATATAGAGTTATCCAGTGTACCCTACTTTGTGTAACGTTGAAAGTGAAATGAAGTATATAGTTTATTAAATTTCGGACCACTCCTTATCAGTAGTGAAAGAGCTTTGAAACGAAGCTGTTTAATGTAAACTTAATAGACATGAACTGAAAAATATCAATGTTACATAAGGCAAGTGAACACAAACGGAAAATTCAGTCACATACATTTCTGCAGCTGTTATAAGAATGATCTGTTTGTCAAAATGTCTCTCGTATTTTCCTTGTTCTGTTCTTTTGTATCTTCTCTAGTCCTTGTTTGATATCATGGTTCCTGCTTTTCCTCCATCTATCCCAATGTCTTTCACTTTCCGCATAACCCTGTCTCATCACACGTCATTATGTATTTATCTTTCACCTTTCTCTCATTCCTCCTTCTCCCATACCTTCATCAAACTTCATTCTTCTCTTTCTTCTTTCTCACTCTATACCCTCTTTCTCCAACTCTTAGCATTTCTTTCTCCCACGGTCAACCTTCTCTCTCTTTTTCTCAGCCATTCCTCGTTCACTTCTTCTCACCATGTCTTTCTTCAATATCTCTACCTCTGTCACTCCCTCAGTCAATCTCTAACTCTTAACATTTTTCTTTTCCTCAATAATTCCTCGTTCCCCACTTGTCACCGTGTCTTTTTTAAAATATCTCTCCCTCCGTCAACCCTTCAGTCAATTCCTTTCTTTTCCTCTCTCAACCTCCCCCCTCTCTCTCTATCCCTATCTCTTCTTCCTCTCCCTCTCTCATCAACAGAAAGCTAGCAGCTACATTCGGCAATTGACCGACGCCGGCTTGTGAATCCTCGCCGGTCAGAAGAGGTGAATTTCCAGGGAGATAGCCATCTTGCGGAGATTTTCGGGGAATTTTATGAACAAGGGTAGTCGTGCACGCAATTGTGGACGTCGTTCAAGTCAACTGGTGCTTGCTCAAAGTGTGGTTGTTGTTAACGATACATTGTAGTTGTTTCTAAATGATAGCGGCGGATGTTATTGCTATTGTTACTATTGTTGTAATTTACATGATGCAATGATAGTTATTGCAAGAATGAAATTTGTATGTGATCAAATATGTTATAAAAAGGGAACAGAAGAACCTAGAAAAAAATTTATGACATGTACAATAGAAAAAAAGGACAAAAATCCAAGCAGTTTCTTGATCTGATGTAAAATAGCCTCTGCTGCCTGAAAGACGACATTCTCTGATTTCAGAGAATTCTCTAAAGCCTGTTATCTCTGATAGCCTATATGAAGAATGAATTAAGCATGTTCAAGAACTAGACTAGAAATGACCAAACTTTTTGTTGGTGCACGAATTAAGCATGTTCAAGAACTAAACTAGAAATGACCAAACTTTTTGTTGGTGCACATAGGACCCTGATAGATGGATAACACAGAACAAGCTTTCATACATCAACTACTGTTGTAATATTATGCTGTTAATACAGGTGATGATACAATTTGCTATGATTGGCAATGAGTCAAAAAAGAGCATTATGTCGCTATACTAGAAATTGAGATATCAGGCTCACAAGGCGATTGTGTCATCGGGTATTAAAATTTTGTTTGCTGCTGAAAACAAGATAATATCAAACCTGTACACAAAATTGTTTATTTTATGGATGAATGTTTGATAACTGTCAATAAATCAGAGTTCTTGCCAGACATAGTATTTATGATTCCTACAGGGTAAAATTGCTCTTCAGTTATGACTTTTCCTAACAATATTTTGCTAAGTGCATACGGGTGATACCCTGCCACTTCGAATAGTCTATATCTCGGGCCGATATAACGTCGGGTCATTTTTGTTTTTCACGTGATTGAATGTACATATAAATTAAGCCGCCATTTCACGGCAATAACTCAATGTAATCAAAAAGAAGTTAAATCTCATCTTGGAGAGTTGCAAGACATGTTAGTTATTAATGTCTAGAGTTGTCATATAATCTTCCAATAAACGTATAATCTTGCTAAGTTGATTTTCATGGGATCCATCCATACTTTGGAGGTTTATTTCAGGAGAGAAATATGATATAGCAGTAAGGAATACAAGATTGAGCATTACAATGATTTTGCGTAATTTCATAAGGTGAAAGGACCGGGCCGCCATAGTGTACTTCGTTCTTGCCTACATCTTAAAACTAAAATTTTGCCGAAGTTTATGGGATGACGTAATAAAAAAATGGAAGTAAACCACATCTTAACTAGTTATAAGACAATTTTGCTTTTAATGCCTATAATTGTCATTTAATCTTCCAACATAATATATATAACTTTGCGAAGCTGATTTTTAGGTGATCCATCCGTAATTTTGAGCTTAAGTTCAGGCCAGAAATTTGATATAGAAGTAAAGGACACAAGACAGAGCATTACAATGAGGATGCGGTTTTGTTTTGTTTTTAAATAAAAGTTGCAAGGATCGGGGTGCCACAGCCATTGTACTTTGTTCTTGCCTACATTTTAAAATAACTGAAATTTTGCTGAAATTTATGGCAAAAATAAGGACCCTATAATGAATCTCTCAATCTCGTTCAGTTTAGATGATTCTCAAAATTTGGATTTGCCAATGAAAGTAGCGATGATAATGGAACAACAAAATTGAGAAAAATCATTGAAATTAGGATCAATAAATCTGTGAATAATTCTGGCATTTTGAAACCATATGGACCATTGATTCAAATCCTTTCATTCCCCATAAATGATACCTGAAACTGTAAGACTGGTATTCTAAACTGTGATAAACGCTGCATGACGTTCCACAAGCAAAGCGCACAAGAAAAACTGCGTGATATGTTACTCTACACTCATATAATATAATATTTTGACTGAACTGTATTTAGGTCTTTCTTCTATTGAATTTTGAGTGGCTCAGGGCGGCTACTTCGTCACTTGCACGCCGGCTACAAAAAAACGTTGTGTGCCATAAGCTGTTTGGCTCCAAGATTCCTTTTTTTTTTTTTGGCCTTAATGTTAGTGTCCCCGTAGCATCCATTTGCAATTTCATAAATGGCAGCATACAACCATATTTGTTTACAGTAATAATGTTTGTATACAATTTTTGTGACACACATGTTGACTAAGGCAAAGCCCCTCAAAGGAACGTCAGTATTGAAGCACTGATGATAGTTGTAATGCAGAAGTTGGGAGGTTCAATGTACCAACACCTGTGTTTCAAACGAAAACAAAACCAGCAATGGAGACAACAGGAACAAGAACAAGAACAAGAACAACAAGAACAAGAACAAGAACAAGAACAACAACAACAACAACAACAACAACAACAACAACAACAACAACAACAACAATAAAAACAAGAACATGAAAAAAACACCAAAAAAGATCAAGAACAACAACAACAACAACAAAACAACAACAACAACAAACAAGAACAACACAAATACAGCCTTCTTCACTAACAACGTGAACACCATCACCACCATCATTATCATCACCACCAACAGCAAGAACATCCAGCAACAGCTGCATCACCACAATAATCGATCTTACCTTTAGCAGGCATATTGTTAAACAGCTTGATCTCCAGTTTCCCAGTAGAAGCAGCTACAAAATCCAATGAGGAAGTATTCCCGAACTCACCATCAACAGTACCACCTCGTTCTCTACCGAAACTACTTTTACCACCGCCACTAAAACCACCAGCACCACCACCGCTGGCCGCAGCGACAACAGCGCTTCTGGCTGCTGTCACCGAACTGAGCGCACAGAGCGGCAGGGTTTCCAGAATTGGCGGTCTCCTCCAGTGGAACGCTCCAGATTTTCTTATCACTGTGCTCGACGTGGTTAGTGTGTCTCCAACGGAGAAGTCTGTCCTTGTGGAGATGATCTACCCACGGATGTAACAGCCAGAGCTGAAACACAAAGTCTTCCCTTTTACTGAGATCGCAGGTCGTGTTCCTTATTTTCGTTTCAAACAGAGGTTATCTAAATCTAGATGACCTACCACAAATAAGGCTATCTTCGCAAGCCCAGACGCTTGGATTCCGAAAGCTCTAAACTTATAAGTTTAAACACGTTTCAGTGATTTTTAGAAATACATTTTCTGGCAACATCCTCACGAACATTGGTGGAGTGAGCTGTCAAGAATCAGGGTTAGGTGTCCTGTAGATCCTGGTAAATTCGAAGATTTGATAATTTGTTCGTCGTAACACCAGAATGGCTACACCTGCCAACTGCCACTTTCCCCTCGAACCTGGAAGGAATCAAAAATAAGATTATTAATACATGACTGAAGAACATTTATTTACGAATTTATATACATGCCATCCCTTAGCAAGTGTAGTAATGCAGACTTTCAGTCGCGTATTGTTTGTAGCAATTTTGAAGTTTTCATTTTGTACGTGAGAGGATGCGTAAACGATCATAAAGTTGATAAAATATAGTGGAAAGAAACGCAAAAAAAAAGTAAAATGTAGGACCTGGGGATTCCATTAAATACACGAAACAATTGTTAAGCAACCGACAATGAAATCAAATGGCCGCTGAATACTTTGAAGCCATTAATAGGGGAATTGGAAATTTGTCCCTGGCGTTAAATTTAGAATATGTTGTGATATCAAAAAAAAAAAAAAAAAGTGATCACTATTACAATAAAACTTTATAATAAATTAGGACGTAACAAATTATCTAATATCCTTACTAAATATACATGGTATGTGTTACATGACTACCAGAGAGTAACAATCATGATAAAAATATAATATACTTAAAAAAGCTATGTTTCATATACATTGCTTTTCTGATTCGAAAGACACTGATATAAATCTATAGTATGTCAAAAAAGACACACACACACTCATACATTGTGCAGATGACACAGCACCGGTAACAACAGCCTAATCGGAGCAGCAATATAACAGCAGCAGCAAAAGAAACAACAACAACAACAGCAACGACACATACTTTGAGTCAAATTTAAAATAAGTTTTACGTGTCCTCTGTCTTAAAATGGGTTATTTCATAAATGACATCTTTAAATAGTTTAACCTTGTTTAAGTCTGGAAAAACGGTTGAGAATATGAGAGTGTTCCTTCACTCAGAGAGGTAGGGCTGTCCTCCCGAGTGTTCGCCAAATACTAAAGAATAGGTATATAGTTAGTTAGAGTACTTGTGATAAGTAAATCTAATGCCTTGTGCAAAGTCTGGTGGTACCAGTCCAGGTACGTATTTTGTAGGGTACTTAAGACTCCGGTAGGTATTTAATAAAGTCCAGCTGGTCTTACTTCAGTTAGTGTTCGAACTGGCCGCTGGACAGAGGGCTGGGAACGGTGACTTTAACAAGCACCGTTTTAAAGAAAATCACTTAAAGGCCAGAACAGGGTATCAAAAGAGAGAAGAGGCAAGACGGGACACTTTACTCATTTGAATTCAATCGCATGCTCACATCGAAGAGCTATTTGTCCGAAATTCAGTAGTGAAACATTCCATTGTGCATGGAAACTTTGCAGATCGTTACTTGACTGTCCCGTCAAATATCACGAATAAAGAAAACTGATACAAAAACGTCTAGTACTTGAAATATGAAAACACATCCATCTGAGTCGAAGCAGTGTCTAGCACCATTTGTAGACGGGGGTTACTTTCTGAAATAAAGCTTGGATGCGCTGCTTTAATGAGTAGTGAGACTGACAGTGTTCTTCGTAGAAATATCAGAGCTGACAAAGTTAAAAGAGATACTCCTAATGATAACAGTAACTCAGCTAAATACAAAATTAGAAAATACATTCACGAAATAAATAAATAAACCCCCATCAGAGGACCATAAGTGATAATTTAATAATAATAATGATAATAATAAAAATAACCAACAAAACGGCATGCTAGTTATATTACAATACTTGGCGGTTCGTGCGAAGATTCTTAGTTTTGTTTGGCGCACTGAACCAGGACACATTCAAGTACCGCCAAAGAGGTAGGCTATAATTCTGGAAAGTGTTCCCGGCCCACAATAAAATATCTCCATTTCCTTTTTAAGAACCATCTTTCGGTCATTCGAGCCCAATCTCTCTAATTGAACACAGTAATACATACAAGGCAAAAAGCCAGAATGGGTCAGCAATATAAGTAGACTACGAACGATTTGCTAGTCGCCTCCAGGCGAGGATTTCGGTCCAGAAACTTCTCTGGGTGATTTTTTATCCCCTGTTCCTTCTATTGTGCTGGCGGACCGCAAACCTGCCTTTCACATGAACCCAGCAGTTCAATGTCCAAGACCTAACGAACAGAGCCGTTTAAATGCCCAGTCAGGAATGTCGCTATGAACGCCTGGTGATTTACTTAATATGAAAAAGGACCTTTCCTACTAGCAGGCTTATTATAATAGTGTGGCCTCAAGTCCTTTAGTGTATATAGGTTGTTTCCCCTCTTCCCGTCCCCACCCCCACCCCTTAAAAAATAGCTTACTGACTTTCAAATTGTTTTGAATAATTTAACTTTTTTTTATGCAGTTAAAATTTGGCACACATAAGCAGATATTAAATATTGCCTGCTTTTGGTGAAAATTTCAAACATCTGGGTGCTATGGCAAAGTTACCACCGTTTGATAGGGTGTGCATCTAACACAGTGGCATTTTATTTTTTGACATTTAAAAAAATTTCACCGTGAGAAAATGATGCCTGTTACCACTGTCTTTAAAATGGTGTCATAGTTTCATTTTGAAATTTTCAAGTTACTGAACTTTGAATTTAGCAAAGTTCCTTTTGGGAGCCATCTGGTATATTATCAAAGTGCACTCATTTATTCGAACAGTTCATAAATTTGAACTTATAGACTGGTTTCTTACACTTTAAGGATCAGGAGGTTGAACTGGATCAAATAACCCACATATTTTATACATATTTTATTTAAGACGCGCTTTCTTCGTAAGTTAGGTAATGAAAACTATAGGAGGCGTTGATAATTAAACTGCACAGTATTTAATTCGTAATTCTTGAGGATAGATAACTTAATGCAACGTTGTGGAATATTGGCCCATCCCGAAATTAAACTGTATTCCAATAAAATTCTAAGGTGTGTCTGGAATGGTCGGCGCTCCAGATAGTGAAATGGCCTTTAAGTTATGTAGACATTTACGTAGACAAGAGGCAGTAGAACAGAAAGCGTGAAAATAGAGATGGACAGACGGCCCGTTTCTTTTGTCTCCTTTTTTTTTCTTTCCTTTTAGAAAAGTATTATCGTCTCCTCCTCAGGTTGTGTAAAGCGAACAAGGCTGGAACATGAACGCTGATATTTTTCTATTCCGCATTCCTGCCTCGCCACCGTGTCCCCTTATTCTATCAAGTGTTTTGAGTCTTGGCTCCACCTGGAGGGCCCTCGGTCCGATTGAGCTGATGACCCTCGAGCCAGCATGGTCCAGGGGGGTCCCAAAACACATAGTCCTTTACCGGTTACAGGCTGCTTGAGATGTTTTCAGAGAAGTTAGGTCATCAAAGCCGGGGCGCGCGGGTTTGACTAGAATGCAAAAGGGGGTTGAATAGAGGTGCAAGCTGATACGAGAAGGGCGGACCGTAACGCATGGTTGAGCTTGAGAGAATGCTTTTATGAGAAATATAAATAGAGATATTGGTACGCTAAAGGGCTGTTGATACTTGAGATAGATCCAGGAGGAGGTAAGTAGTCAAAACCTGACCTCAAAATATGTCAAGAATGGTGGAATTCCCCGCTCTCCACCTCCAGAAAGGGTTGAAAAACCGTTGGAATCTTCAAAAGAGGCTTGATACACAAATAGATTTTGTAATGGAGTTGAGGAGGGAATGGCCCAAAAGACTGCAGGGTGCCGGTTGTTTCAAGACTTTCGACAAATGTGTATGAGTGTGTTTGGAAAAGAGGAGGGGNGGGGGGGGGGGGGTATAGGAGAGAGTGGAATGGGTAGTAATGGCTGAGATTAAATAACAATAAACAAACAAACAAACAAACAAAGAAACAAACAAAGAAACAAACAAAGAAACAAACAAACAAACAAACAAACAAACAAGCAAACAAAAGAGGACAGAACATATATTACGTGAAGCTCATTCCACATTAATTTTATCCAAGTCATTTTTTAAAAATGATACTAGTTGTTTATATTACTATGATCTTCATTTATAATCTTCTTTTTCCTACTAAAACAAATGTAGAGTTTTTAGTAGTTCTTATATCTCAGTCTTACAAGCCGAATCACATCTGCCTCACTATTTCGCTTTGAGCAACAGGTTGAGAGCGCTAAATTTCTCAAAACTTCAAAACTTGACATATGCAGATGTATAACAAGCATGACGGTTATGCTTTTCACGGTGCTGTTTCGTTGTAAATTAGAAACAAAAATCACATAGAAAAAAAATCACATAAAAAAACGAAACAAAACAAATAAAATTCTAAGATTTTAAATAAGCTGTAATTACTGGCTTTGTATTCGAGAACTTGATGAAAACGTCAAGAGAAACTGTCGCTAGGGTATAAACTAATGTCTCTTTCAAATGCAGGCCAATCCTTCTGAATTGCGAGAATCTTATGATATACAATTTTACTTAATATTATGCCGTGTAATTTGCATCTTTTTATTTCCACGGCGTGGGGTCTTTGCAAAGATTGAAATCAAGAAGGTCTGAAGTGTTCAATAGCGTGTTTGTAGTCCCTCCATTTGCCATGCAAATTCGACCCGCTACGCTTTAACAGCTGTGAAGGGCTGAGGCATTTGTTATCGCAAACTTCACAGATTTCAGCAACCGCCTAACATTAACTTAACAATGGAAACATTGGTTTCAAGTGACATAAACTGTGTAGATACAACTACTAATAATAAAAAGAACAAGTCAACAGAATGAATTACACTAGATCTATATCGACAACTAAACGAAACTACAAGTTTGTCTAATGCATTAGGATTGTTAAAAAAAAAAATGTGTTTTTCTTTTCTACAGTCAAGTATAAGAAAAACCAGTTAATGGTTTCTGAGGTTAGAACTTTTGAAATAAACGCTTTGTCTAGTGCATTAGAATTGTTCAAAAAAAAATTGTTTTTCCTTTCTACAGTCAAGCATAAGAAAAACCAGGTTTTGAGGCTAGAACTTTTCAAATAAACGCGTTGTCTTGAATGTGCAGATCAAGTTCACGTGCGATTTGACATTAATGACACTTGGCAAACTGGACAGGCACACTGTTTTACCAAAGTCCGATTATTCTGTTCTATGTTACTATTTAATTAAATTATCAAATTATGCTTATCATTATCGTTGATTAGCAGAATTATCGATTGGACTGTTGACACTATTACAGTGTGCTCCACTTAGTCACAACTTTCGTATAACTGCAGAGTTGTTGTTTCTGTATTTGAAAAGAGATAAATGGGAGAAGAGGATAAAGTGAGTCCTTTATTGACATCCTCCATCACATTTCTATACGCCTGTAAAATGCCAAGAAGCCAAGTCGATTAATTTCTGCGAACATACTTTTACTAGTATGAACCCCGATTCTTTGAACAGAACCTTGGACGGTTAAGTGCCAGCTTACAGACACACTCAGACACGTTGAAAAAAAAAACCAAAACCAAAAAAATAAAAGTTTCAGTTTAAAACCCTAGAAATAGAAAACATGGAGATTTTCCATTTCCGAATGTTGAATCACAGTCTTGAACAAGAGTAAAAAAATAATGGTATTGAAAGCATGCTAAATGATTATCGCGAGCCAAAAAACTGCTGGTGGTCGAGAAATACAAAAGGCGACTTAAATTCAAATGGCAAATTAATAAGAGAATAAATTACAGAATGGTTTTAAAATTTAAATAGTGTGCTTTTGAGTACAGACTTACATGAGAATGTGTCTCGCCGTTTTTGAGAACAATGTGTTTCGATTTTTCACTCCTATTAGTTTAATAATATAATGTATATTATTATGATAATACTACTCCTTTTTGTTGTTTTTGTAATATAGCCGTGTTGATTACTACAGCAGCGCAAGGCTATGATATGTTTGTAGATCAGTATGCCGACACTGTTTTCTTGACCATAGCTTTCGGTATAATGAACTAAATCACTCCTTGATTTTTTCGGTCTGTCCATTATTTGTTCATTTTTTTCTTAGTTTGTTCTTTCAATCAGTCACAAGGCTGTCCCTCTCTCCAGTCATTCATTCATTCATTCATTCATTCATTCATTCATTCATTCATTCATTCATTCATTCATTAGTCCTTTTCCTCTTTCGCCGCTTATTTCCTCGCCTCTGCTCACTACTCTAGCTTTCCAAATCGATGGTTCAAAACCCGGAATAAATCGGATTGTTTTAAGTACGTGCAAGAGATTGCGTGGGATATGACATAATTAGCTCCCTTTATAGAAAGAGTAACTGTTCTTTTCAATGCTCATACAAACTTAATGTCAAGGCTTTTGTGGCTGAAAATAATGTGACCATGCGCACAATCTGCCGGCAAAAAGACAAGAGAAAGTAAGGAGGAAAAGAAGACAGAGCAAAAGATAAGGATGCGAAAGTAGTTTATGTAAGAATTCCCGCAAGGGTGTTGTTCTGACATTATAATCATAATTATATATTCACTTGCCTTTCTTTGTATGTCTTTAACTTGCATTGTCAGTCTTGAAAAAGTGTTTAACACGAAACGTTGACCATTTTGTTAATAAATTCATTATACATTTTTCAGAAAGTTTTGTGTCATTGGGCTGAATCATATTTAGTTTTGATAATTATATGCACACAACTGTATTATGCTCTTACAGCTACATAGTAAAAATCTGTTTTATGATATCGTCATGCTCATTTCATTTTCGCCTAAGTCATTTTCTAGATGATTTGAATTGTTTATATTACTGTGATGTTTCATTTATCTTCTTTTTTTTCCAATCAAAACAAATGTAGAGTTTTGACTCGTCATTACATCCAACATTTTTTTCTAGCTAAACCACATCTGCCTCATTGTTTTGCTTTGAGCAACAGGTTGAGAGAGCAAAATATCTCAAAACCTCAAATGATGATTTAGGCGAATGTGGAATGAGCGTGAAGATATATAATTTATTCCAGATGTTCTACATCCAGAAAAAAAAATATATTTGGGTTTTAGAAAATCTTAGAACTGGGCAACCGCTCTAGATGACCCCCCCCCCCCCCNAAAAAATAAAAAAAAGAACAAAAATCAAATAACCAACCAGTCTCACACTTGCCAATTTGAAAAAAAAAAGTTCTAGACTAGCTTTAACTATAAAAATGTATTAACTATACAGATGACTGTAGAAGACCTAAAATTATGAAAGGAGACTAGGAAGAAAGATACAAGTATTCTACTAGAGACCAAGAATACACTGATAACTGCCTTCGATCACGTACTGTTTATTTATTTTTTTTTTGTTGTTGTCCAAATTTTCCCACTGTTCAGGCTTACTCAAACATTACATACAATTAATTTCTCCCCTTTCAAAATGGGGAAACGGAGTTAGACAAATTCATCTTGCACCACAACATGAACATCAGATTCAAGCTCACAAGAGTACAAAGCAGACACGAGGATTCGTGCCAATCTGTACAAAGCTCTCACCTCATGTTGGATGAATCGAAGTGACGTCACCAACCAATTATCCAACTCTGCGTCACCGTTTCACACTAAAAAGGAACAACAACCCAAAAAAATAAAAAAAACAGGAAGAAAACCGAAGGGCTTAAGATCTTCGGAGAATGTAGACATTCCTTGTATTTATCCATCATGTGTCTGAAGGGCTGGAGCCACAGTGTGAACCTGCCGTCACGAATGCACCAGGGCGACCAAGGACACATCGATATTTACAAAAACATGGACGCGGCGGTGGAAAAGTGAAAGCACGACATATATTAGTCTATATAAAATTGAGCACGTAGATAAAAATGCAACTTTGTTGTTCTTAAGGTGTTTTAAGATCCGAAGATTTTGGAGGATTTCCATATGTGGTAACTGGCGATAAGGAGTTACGCTCGCTTCGACTGATGCTCCTGTCTCGATGGGCATTAGTGTTAGGGTTAAGTGTAGGGTTAGGATTATGGGGTAGGGTTAGGGCTAGGGTTGTATTAGTACGTTATTCGGAATTAAAGTACTGACCGTAGTCGTAGGAGTTACCACATATGGAAATCCTTCCGAAGGTTTAGATCTAATTACGGAATATTAATGATTCAGGAATAAAAAAAAACTGTTCCGTAAGCCACAGATGTTCATNTGTCTGAAGGGCTGGAGCCACAGTGTGAACCTGCCGTCACGAATGCACCAGGGCGACCAAGGACACATCGATATTTACAAAAACATGGACGCGGCGGTGGAAAAGGGAAAGCACGACATATATTAGTCTATATAAAATTGAGCACGTAGATAAAAATGCAACTTTGTTGTTCTTAAGGTGTTTTAAGATCCGAAGATTTTGGAGGATTTCCATATGTGGTAACTGGCGATAAGGAGTTACGCTCGCTTCGACTGATGCTCCTGTCTCGATGGGCATTAGTGTTAGGGTTAAGGTTAGGGTTAGGGTTGTATTAGTACGTTATTCGGAATTAAGGTACTGACCGTAGTCGTAGGAGTTACCACATATTGAAATCCCTCCGAAGGTTTAGATCTAATTACGGAATATTAATGATTCAGGAATAAAAAAAACTGTTCCATAAGCCACAGATGTTCATCCGGATCATGATAAATGTCATTCTGCTTGCAAACTGGAGTTTTGTAACGAATTCAAAAAAAAAAAAAGTCTTGTTTCTTTGTTCGGGTTGTCAAAAGGTATTGATTCCTAAAAATTAAATTAGATATAAAAGATTTTCGACAATTGCAATGACTGATCTCATAGTTAAATATGCAGTTGACGAATTTCAAAGGATGAAAAAGGTAAACAAACACAGTCCAGAATATCACAATATTTTGACGAAAGACCTAAAGTAAGTCACTAGTGAATGTCGCACCTGAATGATAATATAGTGAATATTCTACATCTGTGATGTCGGAATTATAACAAATGCAGCTGCCAGATTTAATGTTGGTGTGGTCTCCATGTGAGTCCACAGCCACATTATACAGACATAGTTTGGAGTAGAATGTAATTCCTCCTTATGTAGGCCTCGCTGAATTATTTTTTTTTTTACTTAAAAAAATAATCTAGACCTGACCGAAATTAATTTTCTAATTATTTTTATTTTTGGTTCACATGCAAATTAAAATTAACGCATGGCTATGATATCCATCCACATTAAATTTTTGGTCACGTCTAAGGAACACACTTATGTTCTCTTCTCTTCACTTTTAAAAGTTTCGTGGAACCATAACACAGTAAGATTTAGAGAGGCATACAAAAAAAAAAAAATGAACACGTGTAAATTTGTCCCACTGCGTTCACATGACTTGTAACACATTCCCTTGTCGTGTCCTGAGCTCAAGTTATGATTTTTCAGGCTAGCCGCGGCGTGCGCATCATCGCTTAGCGAAGCGCATCACTGGCCAAGGGGGGCTATTCCGACACTCCTTGCGACATCAAGATGGTTGAAGGAGCTTGAAATCGCCCGTAGAGCTGAGGTTGATGGTCGTGGGTTGGGG
>JAWQUT010000016.1:1804387-1818352 GCA_033807755.1 Ellobium chinense | reverse complement strand
CACTACAACCAAACGTTGAAGCCAGGAAATTAAAGTCAAATTAGTTAAAACAATTTCACGCTTCACGAGGCAAATAGGATTTGGTGCATCGATTTGGCGAAATAGTCACACATTATGTGATGTGTGCATGGGTTGAGGTGTATTAGAGTGTGTGCATGTGGTGCGTATGGGAGTTGTGTAGTTTTGGGGTAGGGAGAGACAACACTATAGTGTAAAAATGTATATGGGATAGCATGTAGACACACAGATAGACAGGTGGACGATAGGTAGATAGATAGATAGATAGATAGATAGATAGATAGATAGATAGATAGATAGATAGGTAGGTAGGTAGATAAGTAAATAGGTAGGTAGGTAGGTTGGTAGGCATGGTGGCAGGCAGGTAGATAGATAGATAGATAGATAAATAGATAGATAGATAGATAGATAGATAGATAGATAGATAGGTAGGTAGGTAGGTAGATAGGTAAATAGGTAGGCAGGTAGGTTGGTAGGCGTGGTGGCAGGCAGGTAGATAGATAGATAGATAGATAGATAGATAGATAGATAGATAGATAGATAGATAGATAGATAGATAGATAGATAGATAGATAAAGAGTGGAAAGAGAAAGAAATAGAAACATTGAAGATAATAGAGACATTTAGGACTTCATACTTGTTTCATTCATATTATATACATGGGAGAAGCGCAACACAAAGAAAAAAATGAGAATGAAAGAAGAATGAAAGAAAAAAGAAATAAAAAATGAAAGAAGAAAGACTGGTTAAGAGGCTGGTTCAATGAAGATTACACTATAATGACATCACAAGAGTGTTGAGCTATTCCATATCATCAAGAGATGAGATGTGATTAAGTAGCAGTGTTCATTGATTACTGTATTACGCAGGTAACACTTCGCCTCCTCTCTTCCCATTGACTCCAGCAGGCCGGCCCATTGATATGTTATGCTATGCAGTGTTTGAAAAAAAAACAACAACGTCATGGTTTCAAAGGAAGGTGAAATCCTTTGTTATATTCATAGTGGGTTTTTTTAAAAAATCAAATACATCCTCTTTGCATGCAGGATTGCTGATACAATAGATAGGAGTAAGCAGAAAAAGAAACAGCCTAGAAAAGAAATATAATTACTTTGCCCAGTTAGAAAGGAAAGAAAGGCCAATAGTGTGGGTTTGGAGATAGAACTTGAATATCGTCTGGCCAGTGATAAATCAAATGGCGTAATTTTCTCTAAATTTAATTTGGCACACAGTTTTGTTGTGGAGTCAACATAACCACTTTTGTATTAATATGACAAAGAGAATTTTCAGTGAATTATTTACAATGTCCCAGCTATAATTTGCCAGGAAAACTAAGGATACGGTTAAATATTGAGAGAAATAATTATTTGCAGATGTAATAATATCATGCTTTTATTTTCACAGTACAAGCTCATTAGTATAGAAGTACCTTATTCAATACAAAATTTCAAGTTGAATGATTATTAGCCTTTGAGATATCAGTGGCAGTGAGAGTCAGGGAGGTATGGAGAACAAATGAGTATAAGTTAGAGAGGGAGAGAACGAAATAGAGCATGTGAGCATATCGGGGACTGTATGTATTTAATATTATATTTATCAACTAGCCCTCCTTCTATCGTTGACTGTTTTATTTCACACTGTGCTTAAAATGAATGTGATCCCACCTTTAGACCAAATATTGTTTACGCATTCTTCACTTTATGACACGTTTCTTCTATTTAGGAAAAATGTCATTACTGCAACTTTCTCAGAATCCTCTCGCAACCAGGTAGCAGCATTTGTCAGCATGAAGACTCTATGAAAGAAAATGTAAGTAGGAACTTTGTCGAAATGATAAAACAAATATATACTGCTGTTTATGCAGATGGTCTGTGTGATGATCTAATGGAGTATGTAAATTTTTTAAATCTCTTTACTCTTAGTGTATCATAACCGGTTTTAATGCAGGACTTACATATATATATACATGTATATACTGTATTTTGAATTACCTCAGACCTACATAGGATCCTGCACTATCTGAGCTTTTTATTACTGATAATTTCCTTTTACATCTTACATTTTGTGGTGTGCAGGTCACAGGCTTTTTATCATATTGCACTAAAGGAGTATTTTGTAATAGTGCAGGTATAACGTCATACATTTGGTTAGCGAATAACAGAAAACAAGATTTCCGAAAGTTATACTATTTTCTGGCAAAAGTAGGTCTTTAATTACAGAAGAGTGAGGCAACCACAAGAATATTAGGCAAGAGGCTGGAAGATACCAGCTTCACACTCGGAGAAATATGGCCTAGTCTGTGGGTAAGATCACAGGTTTGAAACTTCATCATTATTGACAAACCATTACTAAAGAAAAACGTCACGTTTCAGTTTGTACCATATGTGGGTGGTGTCTAGGTTTTCCCTAAATTTTGGTGAGCTTGTGCAATAAAAAAATGCTTGATGTAAAGCCTTATATTATGTTATGGTTTCACCTATCGTTTGAGTGTGTCGTTAAAGAATGTTGTGAGTAAAACTTCGCCAGAATAAAGGACGTAGGACAAGAAATTCAGCAAGGGGTTGTTTTAAAATAGACTCCCTTCCCCCCAACCCCCTCCAACTCTCCCTCCTCCTTATCCTCCCTCCCTCAGTCTCCTNCCACCACCAGTTGTGTGTCTGTTTTGCAAGTATTTCAGTTAGGTGTCATGGCATAGATATCCCTATCAGTATCAGGTAGGTCGGAACAATGTCAAATAGACTAAAGGAATGATGGCTCATATTAAGAAGGTTTAATACTCTGAGAAATGAGCCGTGAAGGATAAGGATAACTTTATTTTTTCACAGAGGGAAGTTTTATTCATCCTCAATATTATGTTATCTCCAGAAGTCCTTGCTGTGTGAGTCAACGATTTAGAAATGGCTTTAGAAAAAGTCGACACAGGAACATTTCAGAAACATCTTTTCCCTTATCACATATTTTACGACTTCTGCTGCCATTTGGCAGTGTAATTTGCTTATATCTTGGAAAACGAAATCAAAAGGAAATCCAAATGAGTGGTATCTATTTTTCTGTTATGTTGATTTTACACTTCACTTTTGAGAAATTCAGATAGTTGAAAAATATAAAAACAACGAAACAAAGCAAAGAATATCGGTAAAAAGAAGTTTTGAGAATCCTAGCCTATTTAAACAAAAATATTTTTCAAGACCGACAATGAAAAATAAAGTTTGCCTAGTTGTGAATACTTTTGCTTCATTATGATGCCGCTGGTAAAGAGATGAGGAATCATCAGGTTTTTCACAGTAATGTAAACATCTTTTTCAACGTCTTTGTTTATTTTGAGTTAATATGATTTTGTTTGTGAAGCTAAAAAACTCCATTCAATGAAAAACAAACGGCGAAATATAAATTCAGTAAATGTAAAGATTTTGGTCTTTATTCCTAAGCTGTTTGCGAGAAACATGTGCTTTCTTTCATGCAAATCATTCAAACTGGTCCCAGTTATTTGCCAAAAAGAATCAATATATACCGCCTTGGTGCAAGCAAAAGATTAGAACTATATTAACAAAAAGTGTTTTAGATTTTCCCTTAAATTAAAAGTAACGTTTTCTGGGAAGACAATTTGAAACTAAAACAAACTCTCTTCATAACTTGACCTAATGTTGTTTTAATATTACTGATAATATATAATTCAGTCTTTGTCTTTCTAATAACAACATTATAATCTGTTTGCTGGAATTTGGGATGTAACATTTATGTTAGCCAATAATAATTTAAGATTGAAAATAATTTGTTTTCCGAAGTCGTAACATTAAAGTGTGCAACAGACTCACTACATTCATATCTTGATTTTAAACGTACGAGATCTGAATCCTAAAGTATTCCCTACCTCACATCAGAAAAATGCTCCAAAGAAAAGAAAAATAAGAAAAACTTAAGCAGCCGACATTTAAAAAAAACCCGAAAATATGTTCAAATCAAATGAAAAAAAAACAACAAAAAACAATTCATCAAACTTGGACTATATTATGTTACCAGCATTTTATAGTTATTGGTCTCCATTTTATTGCTACCTCCGACGAAACGATTGTCAATAGTCAAGCGTATTTAATCATTACCTAGAGTTATCAAAACTAGGTAATTCACTGGATTTATTCCAGCGATAAATTTACAACATTAAAAAGTCGTCAGCTTATGCCAGTGAATCGTGGCACTTTTTAAACAATTTAATGCTAGCAACGTTACACTCGAGTTTTTCATACCAGGTAACGGCATCTCAAACCTGTTTATTATATGCTAGAGCTTAAATCATATATTGTCCAAAGATGTATTTTTGCTATGTGCGGAAGTATTAAAAAGAACGGTGACATAGTGAATCACTGTTTGATAAACAAGTACATACCCCTGTCAACAGCTGATTTCATATCGTCTTATTTTATTCTTCAGCTGTGCTATACAAGTCCAGGCATATTCTTATTTTGAGTGAAATATCTACAATAACATTATCGACGTATGTATGTAGATAAAGTGTTAGAATTCTAATTCATTTTTTTTTTTAACAATCAAGAGTTCTAAGTGCTTGAGAGAACTAGTCTTCATCTCCAGGTAGATTGAAGGGTTTCTCTGAATCCGTCACATCAATTTTTAAACTTTTAATTAGGAAATATTCTTTGAAACCACTAGCTAGAGTTTCAACAAATGGAGTGTAATCCGTGAAGATTATATTCATGGTCTGTGATGGACGAAAACAAAAGATAAAAAAACGGAAAAGAAAACATGAAACCTTTTGTTTTTTTTAAAAATGGGATTCAATGTTTTTTGAGAAAATTATTTCAGAAATAAAAAAAAAACACCATAAAAAATACAGGTTTACAGTGTAGAGATATAATATTACACCAGGTTTTTCATGCATTGCATAATTTACAAGCATCTGCTGCTCTCGGATAATTTAAATACTGTTAAGTTCCTAAACTAAATCTGGTGGCCCCCACAAGAATGTTGCCTTAAGTCATAGTTTAATAATTTCAAGAGTTCAGAAGAAACTGGAGTAAAATTATAATCATATTAACAAATGATTTATATAAGTTATATTAATTACAAATTTCCTTATCTAGGTATTATTTTCTTGTCATAGCAAAATAAGAAAGAAAAAATATTCAAGCTAAAATGACTTAATGGTGTGTTAGATCCACACTCAGCAAGCTTTTGTTAGACACGTGTTTTTAAGTTTTTAGCTGTGATATAACCATAGCACCGGGACCTGTGAAAATATGTAAAGCCCTAGCACACAATATCCATTTGCTAATGTGTTGAATTCCAACGGCATAATATTTGACTTATTGAAATAATATTAAGTAATTTTTTGTTCATTTTTTCGGGCTCATCCGATATTGTCTTAACATCGGATTTGCCGTGAGCGAGGGAGAGATTGCTGCAGCTTACTAGTCCTCGCCTACCGCTCTAGCATTTTTGAGCGGGCACAAAGAGAATAGAAAGCTAAGCCGATTTTGTTTGCAGCATACGCGTGTCACATTTTATTGCTGTTGACACGATGGAGTTTGTCATACATCATTATCAACAACACATCCGATGTACTCGGGAATTCGAAATTTGTTGGGCACAGGAAGAGTTTTTGGAATCAGGGTTTAAGTAAGGTTAATGAGTTACCTCAGCTCAGGTATCCTATGCTGGAAGTGTCCGGGCGGCGGGGAAAGTCGTCAAAAACCGACAATGACTGCACACTCCTCTATGATCAAAATCTAGGGTTCTGGCCCTAAGTGTCGTTAGGCCAGGCAGAAAATATATCTTGTCTTTAGGCCTTGCCGAAAATGATCTATTTTAGGCAAAGTCCATGACCCGGAAAATATTACACTGATTGAGTCAGGCAGGTATCTTAAAACATTGTCAAGCTCGTACAAATTGGTGACTTTGGCGAAGCTATGCTGATTCCAACGCCACGTTCCAAGCAGGTGAAGGCGACCCAACTGTCCCACTTTGATACGCACTGCTGGAAATTGATGTCAAAAATTAATTGTCCACGGGGCAATTGAATGTGAAAGTAGTCCGCCCCAACTCTGTTCCTTAGATTCCGCCTTCTTGGCAAGAAATGAAATTGTGCATAATAAAACGGCGTTTTATTCTTCAGATTGAAGTTCTATCTACGAATCTATCGGCACATTAATCCAAAAAAGCTCTCAATATCCGACGAGGTGCACTCTAGCATTCTACTGGCGCAATCGGCCGTCCGTGTATTTCGGCACTGTGTGAGACACTATTTAGCATACGGTCGTCCTTCTCTCTCACCTCGATGTACGTAATCTGGCCAGGCGCGGTTGGTCCACTGCGCAGTCACTGAAGCGACAGTGTATAGAATTACTCGCTCCGAGCTCTGAGAGAGACGAGGGCATCTAGCTGAGCATGAGGACCCCAAAACATTGGCTGGACCGTCCAAGTCACCTTTGCCGCTATAAAACACATGTTTAATAAGCCGCGGTCGCTTGGGGCGGAGCGTATATTCTCGCTTCCGTAGGCAGGGCTCGGAAAGTCTGGAGGTGCTGGCAACAACAAAACTAGAGTGGGTGGGGATCGGGGAGAGCTGCCTTTTGCCAAACCAAAGCTGAGAGGGGATGTAAAGGAAGAAAAGAAAAAAAAAGCCGATCGCTCCGCTGGCAGCGACCATTCAAGAGCCGTGTGAACCAGTTATCGATAATCCGTCCATCTTGGCCGCGCCCACTTCTGAACCCCGCGTCGATTCCACGCACGCCATTCGCGAAACGTCCGGGCTTCACAGCAACGACGGCGAGTGCTCAATGCCAAAAGATTCGAATCAAAGGCGGGGCCAAAAACCCTGCTGGAAACGCATCGCCTGAACGGCACACAATGTTCGGCTTTTCTCTTCACTTTTTTTGCTTCCTCGCATTTGACAGCTCGCAACTCAGGATCGGTCCGAGGCCCTGGACGGGTGATGGTGTGTGTCACTGCAGATTTGGTTTCAAAGTGTCGCTGCGCGCGTCAATCACTCTTAGTATTCAGATATTATCGTCGTCGTCCGCAAGGAAGAAGATGCTGGAGTATCTGTAGTATACTTTTCACCAGGAGAAGGGGCAAGTTTCGCACAAAATTTTTGGCAGCAGCAACAACAAAAATATCACAACAATATGCAGCAATAACAAAACCTTAAAGAAGAACAACACCACAACAACTGCGTCAATGACAACGACAGCAGATGAAAGGACCACAGCTATAACAACCACTACCACAACAACAACAGAGCCATTTCAGCAGCAACAAAGACAATAACCCCCATCGCAACCAACATTGAACTCGCCGTAAAAGCAGATCATCAATTTCGTCATGAATATTTATCGCTGTTGTCATCGACAACATGAATGACTGAAAAAAACAGGGAGAATTACCATAATCATAGGAACAAGAAAAAACCATTTACCCGACAATCATTTATTTTATGTCACTTCTATACCTCGAAAAAATGTACCTATAATGATAATAATGATATTAGACAGCGTGCTCTGAAATTTGATATATTTTATAGTTTTATGATGAGCTAGAAGTCTAAGATAATAGTAATGGTAATAATGCCGTTTATAAGTCTCGTATTAGTCGTATCCAGGTTAATGCCCGGTCAAGCAACTTCACACTATTATTACCTCAGCAGGCTACATCATTCTAGGACTTTCTCAGTTCCCTGGTGAGTATGCAATGCCGCGGCCATTTGGAGGCTCTAATCACTAGCATGTTAACAATATTTCTCACTGCCTGAAGCCAGGTACCCATTTTACAGACGGGTTAACCGAGGAATATGAGGATGAAATACTTTCCCAAGGCACTTACAACACAACCGTGATCGGGAATCAAACCCGCGACCTTTAGATCTTGAGTCCAATGCCACAGCCAAGGGGCCACGCTGTTCGGTTATATCAAATAAGGCAGCCCAATTTATGGAATCACGACATATACCGCGAAATAAGCAGCCAAAAATGGTATTTCACCACATTCTGTCCTCTGTCATCCTCAATATGAGGCTGAGAAAAAGTCGTGATGGAAAAGAAACAAAATAGTGAACTTTTTCATTGTCATTTTCGTTTTACTCACTATTACTTCTTCATTAGTGCTAATAATTTCGTTAAAATGGTCATCGTTGCCATCAGTGTGATCTTCAACTATAACAACAACACCACTAGCTACTTTTAAATTTGTTTTGTGTGGAAACGTCTTTTATATTACAAAAAAGACGCAGTATAATGAAAAGGCCGTGGCTTGCATGTAAAGCAGTCCAATTAAAATATTCCCGGATTCGCCACTTCATCATTATAGTGTTTGTTCCAAATCAGGCCCAGTCTGTCCAAATTTTATCCAGATATGTTGGTAACAAACAGACACACTCCAATCAGAACATGGCTGAGGTAATTAAATGATTTCGAGAAAATGCATCCATAATGAATATAATGACGATGAGTTAATCGAGGGACATAAATCCGAAAATTTTATGGATTAAATGTGTTTAATTCCTTCATTAAAAATTTTCTTTTTTTTTTACCTATTTATGTCCAGTGCTGGACTATTGTTTTCTAAAGCAATGATGATGATAATAATAATAATAATAATTATATTAACAACAACAAGTCTAGTATCCAGGAAATGTACCAATGTACACTCAAGAGGCTTCACATTATCATTTCCCTAGCAGGCCTAGTCAACCAGTAACATCTGCTGATCACTAGAATGCGGACATCACTTTTCACTGCCTATAGCCAGTTGTCATTTTTCAGGCGAGTGATGCGAGGAAATTTGGATGCCCTGCGTTCCCAAGACACCTACAGCAGCATGACAGTGCAGGGGAACATAACGTGCAAATTTTTTATTTTAAGTAAATCGCCATAACCTTTCGCCACACTGCTAAACAAAGTTAACAAACGGACATAGTAAAACATGAACAACATGCAATGGTGTGAATTTAGTAGTGATAATGCTTTAAATGTTCATGTGCTGTTCCATCGTATTTTGTAGTGTAGCCCATGTACCACAGCTGTGGTCTGGGCCTGTCCCAGTATCAATGATTTATATAGTTTATTGATGTGTCTTGCGTAACAGTTGATGGCGCTATCAAACTGCGTGCACAAAATTTTATATTAGTCCTCTGCTGGTGAACTAAAAACTCTTAAATGTTTTCAGAAATATAATTACTGCATACGTTTTCAAACTCTTAACTTGAACCGAGTAATACTACTGTTAGCATTTGAACCTAGTAATACCACTGTTAGCATTTGAACCTACTGTTAGCATTTGAACCTAGTAATACCACTGTTAGCATTTGAACCTACTGTTAGCATTTGAACCTAGTAATACCACTGTTAGCATTTGAACCTAGTAATACCATTGTTAGCATTTGAACCTAGTAATACCACTGTTAGGATTTGAACCTAGTAATACCACTGTTAGCATTTGGCCTGAATCCCTGGAATCACTGGATCTCTGATACCACAATCACCTTTTGAACCAAACGTTTGAGTGTGTTTAGAAGGTTTATGTATTTTATAATGAACAAAGCAGTTAGGATAGTTAAATAGGAATGTGCTAAGCAGAGAATTGGCTTAAACACTGTTTGTATTAAGAGGTTTCACTGTAAATCAACAGGAAAGATGTGGGTTCGAACACTCCAAGGAAAGCATGGTCATGCTTCGTAGGGTTTAAAAACTGTTCACTGTATATCAAAATTAATTCAGAATGTTACATTATCAAGACCAACTTTTAGTAGGCTAATAATTTAGATATTCTGTGGACTTCAAATTTTAAAATAACCACATGTACATCTCTGATAATCTCATGTATTCTTACTTTGCAGAAATGTCAAGCAGTATTGCATAATCTACAAAGCATAAACTTATAAAAATTAATTGCAATCGTTACAAATCTAGGACGCGTTTTAGGTAAATTATAATCAACAGTGGAACGAACAGATAATAAAACTTAACTTTGTTTAACTTTGGCACACGAAAGTGAAAACATTTACTCATGGAAGCTCAGTTTGAAATGTCCTATTATTTGAGATTAGAATCAATTACTACAAACAAATACATTTCACTGTGATTAAAAGAAAAGAAAATGCTCAAACACTGACGATCATACACTGATACACACTTTGAGCCAAAAACTGATTGCAACAACTTTATGTTAACATGTCTGTACCTTATGTGACAAGACCAAATTGACTTTGATGTCTCTACTGCATTTATTCATGTTTACAAACTGCCAGATTTATGGTACCGTAGGGATAACGAAACGACATCAGTAAATACCGGCGTCACCTACAGCATCGACATTTACGACGACAACAGCAGCAGCAGCAGCAGCAGCAGCAAAGCATTACCGGCCCGGCGACATCTACGCCGCCATCGACAACATTCAACTGAGTCAAACCCCCCTCCGATTAATGCACTGTAATTTCAGAGACAATGACACAATCACCAGTTTGGCAAGGAAAAAGAAAAGACAAATATGTTTCGGATTTTTTTTAGAGTTTTGGGGCACATATTTTTATGCGCACGATAAAGTTTTAATTTCTTGCCGTGGGTATGTTTTCCAACACAGTGGCTATAAAGTTTTCTGATTTCAACGCAGCGGCAATAAATTAAGTAAGAGTTTTAAAAGCAACAAACGCAATAAATAATGCCTTCGTTTAAAGCGTTTTACAGATGTAAACAAAATGTCATAGTTAACAGTGTCGCTATCCCTACGCTGTTTTGCAAAGGTGAAATGATTTCGTTTATTTCTGTTCCAGATATATTTTTTTTTCTTTTGAAAACTGAATTTAACTGAATGTTTAATCCACTTGCAACTATAATCAACAAAAACGATGACTGACCCTTGTTGGGCATGAATGACACGTATCTTTGTAATGTCTGTTTGTATGTTTGCCTTGTTCCTTGTCTATCAGCTCATCTGAATATTTTGCCCGCCTATCCGTCTGTCAGGGTGTTTCTACCGTGAGCTTGCATTGTGTTTGACTGTCTATCTACCAGTCTCGATGTTTGTCTGCATGTCCATCTGTGTATTTGCCTATCTGAATGAGTCACTGTCTCCTTTCCCATCCCTTTCTGCTTGCACTCTTTGTATCCCTTCATACGTGTGTGGATGAGTGTGTGTGTCCGTGTCTCTGTGTGCATGTATGTGTGTGTGTGTGTGTGTGTGTGTGTGTGTGTGTGTGTGTGTGTGTGTGTGTGTGTATGTTGTCCTTAAATGTATGCTTGATCCTACGGAGTGCATGTATAATGTTTAACCATTTTTATGACATTCAAAACAATGATTTTTTCTGGTTTTGTTTTGCATGTTGTGCTTGTCGTTGATACTGTTGTCATTGTTGTTATTGTTGTTGTTGTTGTTGCTGCATTTGCCTCTGTTTTATTAGCATGGCTTGATATTAGCTTTGTAATGAAATTACTGAAAATTCACAGTGTACCCCATTTCACCCTAGTTACTATACAGTTCTCCTGTGCAGTGACAAGAGAAAACTACGGTCTAGTTTCGCTCAAACAAGGAAAAATGATTAGAATACAGCAGCTGCTGTCGCATTTTCGCAGCTCTATAAAAAATGACTAAAAAGTTGCTTTTAAAAGGAGGTTATAGTAAGGTAGGCGTGTATATTTTGAATTACATAATACATTAGCTTTGTTCTTCTCAACAATGTAAATAAAGGAATAGAGCGATTAAACGAACTACATGATTCTATTCAATTGTACCGGAGGTGTATTGAAGAGAAAGGTTAACATCTGGTGTCGATCTCAAAAGGATAGTTTCTCTTACGTAGCAGAAGAAAATGTCAAGAGAAAGTGAAGGGCCCTGGATTATCATTTATTAACTGGGTGTTATTGTTTGTTTAGGTGAATGTGTGTGTTGTGTGTGGTGTGTGTGTGTGTGTGTGTGTGTGTGTGTGTGTGTGTGTGTGTGTGTGTGTGTGTGTGTGTGTGTGTGTGTGTATGTGTGTTTTGTGTGTGTGTCTGTGTGTTCATGAGTGTGTTGGTTGGTTGGGGGCAAGAAAAGGACGAAACGCTGAACGATAGTTCTTGATGAAAGACGCCCTGTCAAATAAAAAAAAACAACCAACAAAACCACTCAGAAAAGTTAAGAATTATAAAGCCAGTCCAGCATTCAGCAAACAGGGCCTGCAATTACACACGGTGTTGTCACATTCAGATTTAGATTCACAAGTTATTTCCACGTTACAAAATATGAACACACAGCTGCCAACGGATAGTACAGATAAACAGACAGTTGGACATAACCAGACAAATCGACGAAAATCAAAAGGGAAAAAAAAATGGACAAAATCTGATAATCAGACAGACGATTAGACATATCAACATCCTACCAGGAAATATAAAGTCTACATAAATCAAAGACGTAATCGCCAAAAAAAAACAATGGTTAATGCTGATGACAATGGCTTGAGAAGCGCACTTGGGAATTCATGTACTATTTCGACTTTTTTTCTTTCCTTTTACTAGAGAGAGTATATTTTATGACGAGAGTGTTGCTTTGATAAATTTCACGGTGTTTTGCATTACACGGGAATAGTTTGAATTAAACGGATTATACAAATTCATGAATACTGAGTTGTCACATACCTGGTCAATACATGTCGATTTCCCGCAAAAAATGACAAAAAGGATGTGGAAGAAATTCCGTTTTGTTATAAACTCTGAGGCAGGAGATGTAGCCAGGATCTGTTGGACTGTTGGTGTCCTTTTTTGTCTTCATGGTGTCTTCTTAAGTTTCTTCCATGATGACATCCAAAATTCCCCACAAACAGATTAATTTTTTTGAATATTGGGTTGCCAGTACCTGGTCAGTAAATGTCGGTACGCCGCAATACTTAAAAAATTGAAAAAAAGTCGTTTGAATGTGGAAACATCCATTTTCTTTGAAACTCCAGATCTCCGGAGATGTTGCCACAAACCGCTGGTGTCCATTAGCCTTTCATCATGTCTTCTAAAATTTCTCCCGCAATAACTTCCAAAATTCCTGACATATTTCTTTACACAAATAAGCTAGGGGGACCACATAACCTTGGACCAATATCTGGAACCATTTTCCCCTAGCATACCCTGACTCACGGACCGGGTTCACACGTGGTTTGAATTGGTCAGCGAAAACAGAGGACTTATGAGTGAGACGCGTGTACGGGAAACGTGAGCACTCCAATAATAAAACCAAAGGAATGTGAGCCAGAAGGGATTTACTCTGTCAAAGCTGGGTTAACAAGATAGGAGGGGGACCAACGTTTACTACATAGTATTACTGTGTATGTGTCATTACTACTGTGACCTTTTGCTCGTTTTGGTGCCAGCGTGTTCGAGGTCGCTGATGGAAATATGAATCACTGTCGTCAGTCGAGCGTGGTTATTTGTAGGAACAAAATATTTTTGAAGTTTGGGGATCTCTGATAACAGCGAAAGATACGCGATGTGTTTTCTTAAACAACCTGCTTACCGAAGCTCACTAACAAGAACCTCATGAGCGTGAACATAATTTGTCAAAGATGTTTGAAGACTCACTCAATAAACTGAGTCATTAAATCCTGTCATATAAACTAGACAGCTTGTATTTTGAGGATCAGTGGTCGTATGCATAGTCCATACCATAAAACATACGATATGATAATTTACGTATTTCGTAAACCACGATGAACACTGCTAATGTTTTGGGAGTTTCCCGTGGTTACCGCGTTGCGTTAACTAACGTATGGATTATGCATACGGCCACAGATCTCTTACGGGTCGTTATGGCAGAGGCAGGTATGTGTTCATGGTATTTCGCAGAGCTACGATAATACTATGTGTTACGAAATAGATGTGAAGTTTACATCTGATTATATTTATTAATGTGGAGGCCAATCTTACCCACAAAATGAAAAACAATGAGATGTTTTTTTGCATGCGGGCTGGGGGT
>JAWQUT010000016.1:1788396-1804243 GCA_033807755.1 Ellobium chinense | reverse complement strand
GATATTTTTTACAAAGGAATCTGTACGACAAATGGATACCTAGGAAGCAGACCGGTCTAACTTATAATAATATTGAACATTCTGAAGGGCAAAAAACCTCTAAATGCGATTTTCTCGAAAGTGAATCTGTGTAGTTTAGATCAGTCTGCATCTGAGGTATCCAACTTGAACACCAAGAAATGTCATTTATGCGCATACGTACTCTGCCATTACGGTAAGAGATCCAAACTTGCGTCCCTTGTGTGTCTTTCGTAAGTCAAGCTACACATCGTGTCCATACGGCTTTACTTGGGTCGCTAGTCAGTGGTGGGACAAGGTATCATAATGTCTTGGATCGATATATTTGCTCCTCTCCACTCTCTCCTCATTCCCCTTCTCTCTCTCTCTGTTTCTCTCTCTCTTCGCTCTGAAATACCCCATCCCTCTTCTTTTTTTTTGTTACATGCTTTATTTGTCTATCTGCCTGCCTGCCTGCCTGCCTGCCTGCCTGCCTGCCTGCCTGCCTGCCTGCCTGCCTGCCTGCCTGTCTGTCTGTCTGTCTGTCTGTCTGTCTGTCTGTCTGTCTGTCTGTCTGTCTGTTTTCAAAACTTACCACTCAGCCTTGCCAATTTCTAAATCATTATCATCATTCTTATAAATGTCAACACCAAATCTATAACGATGAGGAAGGGAGTTTTGCTCACAACAATGTAAACATCTCTGACACTAATTTCTTTTCTCATAACAGCTCAAGAGAATGTTGCCAGTAAAGCCCAAGACGATTCAAAATCTATAAACCTGAAATACGATCCGTAAACTGTCCTTTCGGGCCAGAACAAGAACGCTCGCTATCTCGCTTAGTTGTATTTCCTCTACAAATGTGAAATTTCTCACCTGATTTAACATGTCTTTACCGCTCACTGGGGGTTCTGTCTTCTCCGTAAATGATGACTATAGGTATGAGGCAAAGAGAGTGATATTTAAGGGACGTATTAAGATACGTAAAGGCCTGGGGGAGAACGTCCAGTAATGGGCTTACTTGGTTCCCTCATCCCTCCCCGGTTAATTACTTTGCTTGTTTGTTTGTTTGTTTGTTTGTTTGTTTCTTTGTTGCTTTCTCTCTTCCCACTTTTCTTTCTTTCTTTCTTTCTTTCTTTCTTTCTTTCTTTCTTTCTTTCTTTCTTTGTCTTTCTGCCCACCTGTCTGTCTTTCTGCCTGCCTGCCTGCCTGCCTGATTGCCTGCCTGCCTGCCTACCTGATTGCCTATCGGCCTGCCCGCCTGCCTTCTTGCCTGCCTGCCTGCCTGTCTGCCTGCTGCCAGCCTTGAGAATATTCCAGTCGATCTAAATTTTCATTTCACTTCTTGGATCATGGGCTTGGCTCACGGATCACACACACAGGTACAGACACAAATACACATACACCAACTATACATACAATAAAATATACACACATGCAACAAAAATGCACACAATCATATACACATACACATACGTCACACATACATACATGGACATAGCCCACGCACGTGCGCACGCACGCACGCACGCACACACACACACACACACACACACACACACACACACACAACACACACACACACACACACACACACACACACACACACACTCACATACACACACACTCACATACATACACACACATACACACACACACACTCACACACACACACACATCTTGCATTGTCCAGAATGTGCTTCATAAGGAACTGCAACGACAGCGACAAAAAAACCCCAAAAAACAACAAAACTTTGAAACTATTTATTATTGAAAAAGAGTGTCCCTAAGAGGGAAACCTCGCAAACAATAACTATGTCAACAGAGTTTCCCTGTAAAAAAAAAATTATATAAGTAAATTACTATTATAGTAATGGTGGTGGTTTATTGTGTTTCTGAGGAGACTGACTGCAGGGCATAGGCAGAGAGGAGGGGAATTGGAGCTTATTACCGATTTTGAACGAATAATTTGAGCTGAATCATTACGGTATTTTAACTCGAAGAGGACTCGAAGAGTCTGTTCCATCCTCACCCCTCCAATCCACACACACACACAGCATAAAGAGTGTATTATACTATGTTAAATTACTGTTTTTGGCCTAGTGCCTACAATAAACTAAACTGAAACTGAAACTTTAACCATTCCAAGCAGCTCCGGCATCAGCAGCAACTCGCTCACTGAAACCGACATAAACGCAGGAGTTGATAATGACCGTCGCTAACCGATTCCTTGCTAAATCAACACGCGTGCGGTCGTCCGCACCAAGCAAAACATCTCCAATTTCCACACCAGATTTACTCTTCTCTACGTTCTACGCCACGACGATTGACGGAGAAAGAAGGTGGCAGTGTCGTAGCCAAGGGAGGTGGAAGGGGTGTGGGGAGGGTCTCGAAGAGTCTGTTCCATCCTCACCCCTCCAATCCACACACACACACACCGCATAAAGAGTCTGTATAACTTGGGGATGCCCCCCCCCCCCCCCCNCCCTTTCCAGCTGAGTTTAACTGTACTCCCATGACAAATATTAATACAGCTTCAATATTATGTCCTCATTTCATAAGTATGCTTTGTTTTAATGACTGAATTTCACATGCAAGGATTCATTATTATTATGATATTTCATTATTCGGGTGGATCTAGATATTACGTAACTTCAATATGATGTAGTGTAAGTGAATTATTCCGTTACATGAAGGCAGTACTTAATATCGAGGTTCTATAATTAGTTACTTTGTATTATAATTCACGGTATGATAATTTTCTCTCCTCCCCCCCCCTCCTCCCCCATTACGAACAAGCACTGTGCCCCCATTTTAAGAGCCGCCTTTCATAAATATCCATTTGCTACGCCACTGAGCTGAAGCCTCATCCTCAACTACATAAATTCTTCCAGTTGAAATCGCTCTTCAGAGATCTTACAAGATGTAGGTTTTTCCCCTTTTCTCCTCGGCACTGAGGGGGGTTGTTTTCTTAAGTCTTCCACACACTGTACATCGCACTTGTTAGACAAATGGGGGGCCAGGCCTGGGGAAGTCTACAGGAAGAAAAAAAACAGAGGAGAAAAAAACAACAACATAACATGATACTGAACTATCGAGATTTTCACGGATGGGTAAACCTGACCCTCCCCTTTAATTAGATGGTTGAGTCCGGTGCACGAGGCGAGAGGGTACATTCCTCTGGCATTCCACTGTGGGTGCGGTGCCGGTCATTTGGTCCGACCCAAATGGACAGGTTGGTGGGTGGGGCCAGACTGTCATTTAGTGCTACATTGGTCTGGGCTCAATATAAATCTACTGCTTTTGGGTTTTGTTTTTGTTTGTGTATATCAAGTTCTAAAACAAATAAACAGAAAGACAGACAAAAATGCTCACCTGCCATTTTAGTATTTTACACAACATCATAATACAGAGAAAGAAATACATAAAGAGAGAGAAAGAGAAAAGAGAAAGAGAGATAGAGGAGAGAGAGAAAGAGAGTGATGAGTGAGAGAAAGAGGGAGAGAGAGAGAGAGAGAGAGAGAGAGAGAGAGAGAGAGAGAGGTAGTTGGGACAGTACAGCGGAACCGGCTCTATTCTGCAGTCAAATGTCAGGAGACTCGTAGGTCTGTTAGGTCATTGTCACTAAAGACTCATTAAAAGACAGCAGATAAGTTATCTCGCTATTATAATCCTACAGCTATGTAAAGATAAATTGTTTGACTACGATAATAAAGAAGATAAAGAGATATAAAATGATAATAATAACAAAGTGTTTAAACCTCGTTTCCAGGCAAATGGACACTCACACTACTTTACATCATTCTTACCTCAACAGACCAGATCATTCAGCAGCTTCCTCATATTTCTAGGTCACAGGCGCTGATCACTAGCACTAGCAGACTGACAATAGAGAGCTTATATTTTCACGTTCGGATGTTTCACGGAGAATTCTCTCAGAGGTGAGCATGCGCATACCGTATGTCTGGGTATTATGATAATACTGAATAATAAGATTAGATGATTAGAGAGATTATAATTGTTACGTGCAATATGTTCATAACACCACGAAATGCCATACCTGCGCCATAAATTCCCAAAAGAGAATCGCACCTGAAAAAAAAAACAACAACAAATCTCTATTATTGTTCGCTGTCGATAGTTTTTTAAAAGAAGACATTTCATGTAAAGTGCTCAAAGCCCCCCCCCATCCCTTTTTTTTTTTTTGGTCGTATTCTGAGATTATCTTTCGCTAAAAACATCACCTCTTTAACAGACATTCTGATAATGATAATGACATTAAAATTGGGACTATTTCCTGGAATGTGAAGATTTTGGTCTGGAAAGAAGCAAATACATAGACAAAAAGTCTTTTTTTTAAACCGAGTATTCTAACATATATATCGAAAAATGGTGGAATTAAAGATTATTCTGAATCTAAAAGGACTGTTGTGATTAAAATTGTTACTGCTACTATTACTACTACTACTACTACTTCTAATACTACAACTATTTCTACTACTACTACTTCTACTACTACTACTACTGCTTTTATTACTACTACTTCTACTAGTATTATTACTACTGCTGCTACTACCACCACCACTACTACTACTACTACCACCATCACTACTATAACTACTTCTACGACTACTACTTCTACTACTATTACTACTACTACTACTAGTACTACTACTACTACTACTATTACTATTACTAGTACTACTACAACTACTACTACTACTGCTACTACTACTATTTCTACTTCTACTCTACTACTGCAATAATATTACTGCTACTACTATTACGACCATCACCACTACTACTACTACTATTACTTCTACTACTACGACTACTACCACCACCTTTACCACTACCACTCAACCAATAATTAAGTAGCACTGTTTATATCACTTCTATTGTAATGTCTCGTCAAATGTAAGACATTTTGTGTCCACATGGTATTGTCCTAATATAGACCTATTTAGATTTACGCTGTTTAATAAACTTGTTAGAACTAAAAGATAATAATGATTAAAATTAATATTGAAATCATTCTGTCACTGAGAACAGGAGGAAAAAAAAACATATACAGAAGAACGAGGGTCCACACAAACAAAAGCAAAGCGCACACCCATAAAAGATAATTATGTAACACTTTTGTTACATCACTTCCGTACGGGTTTTTCAAAAACAATCACGGGGTAATCATGCAGGCCTATTCCCCCCACTTCACGCTAAACACAAGCGTACTGGACCACAGCGCACCGAGTGACCCCCCCAAAAAGGTCATCGGTTCTTAAGTACAAACGACAACATCTGTCATTTCAAATATTTCCTCCTGAATTCCCCCGCCCCCAGACTTTTTCCACCCTTTGCTTATGAGATCTCAGTATCACTGCTGTGTGGATTTCTTTTAGCACCCGTCTCACGGGGTGAGAAATTACGGCACTTTAGCTCTTCCGTGCTCATTTCTTTTTTAAGCTGGTGAAAATGTATTCTTCATCGACTCACACTTTGTTATGATAGTCTCCATCAATTGTGTTATTGTTGCTACAATTACTACTACTACTACTATTACTACCGCTACTATTACTACTACTATCACTACCACTACTACTACTACTGCTACTACTACTATTACTACTACTATTAGTACTACTATTACAACTATTACTACTACTAACTATTACTACTACTACTATTACTGCTACTTTTACTATTACCACCACCAGTATTACTATTACTATTACTGCCACTACTACGACTTCTAGAGTACTACTAACACTACCACGGCGACGACCCCCACCACCGCCATCATTATTATTACTACCATCACCTAGTGATGGCAGCATCGTTTCTGAGTGTTGATATTTCCGATACTTAAGGAATTTCAAGTAAGTATAGAAATTTAAGCTCTGGAGTTTCGGTATAATCTCGATACTTTAGATTAAAGTGCCAAGCTTAGTGGTATTGAAATGTATCAATAGTATCGAAATACCTATCAAGAACTAATATCAGAATCGAAACAGAATCGATACATTCGATACTTAGAGTAAGAAGGCTGAGTATCGCGCTACCTAGAAATTCAGGTATCGGCCCACCACTAGATTTTGCATATCTCCTGCTCATACTAACTGAGGTATGAAGATGCCCAAAATACCTGGCACAAGGGTATGCAGTTTTGACAGTCCCTATCGAAACATAAAATTGGCCATAGGGAGGAGAGAAAAGGGTTGGATTGAATTTTAAAGATACAAATACTTTTGTAGATTCAGATTAAGTGGGGTTTGCCGCTCAAGTGTAAACTGTATGGTTTTGGCTAGGTGGGTAAGATTTTATCTGTTTACTGTGCGAAAAGGCTCAAACTCATATTTAGTCTACTTCGCCGCCCAAGCTCTCAAAATCTGATTGGTCTTGGGACACATTTCTAGGTGTTAAAGTTTGGAGGAAGAGTTAAACAATATGTGTGGAAAGTATTTTGGCTTGGGACACCTTGATGAAGGATGTAAAAGATTATTATTGGCAGCAGTAGAAAAAAGAATATTGACATCATACCTAAACACTACCACTGTTATTACTACTATTCCCACAACTACTACACTGCTACAAATGCGATCACTTTAACTACCTTTAAAGGTGACTAAAAGTAGATATCACCATCGTCATTATCACTATTATTATCATCATCGCAAAGTAATCATCCACTCAATCCATCTACTCCCTCTGTCATAGAGTCCATTCACTATTATTTTAACCCTCTACAAACAGCCCGAAGCTTATGCAATCAGCCATGATAGATACCCTAGTATCGTCACTATGAGAAGCCACTTGCCCTGTACAGTATATCAAATTTTAATCGCTGTGGGCGGCGGTCTGCAAGATCAAAGAGACTGGTACCTGCTGCTAAATTGGCTTGGACTGGAGCTCTGGTCATTCCCGGAGGGGGGATAACTGGGAAAATTAAGTTAGTGGAACCGGGTGTTATCCAATGATGGTTTTCTCGTGTAGGGGAGGTAATGCGTCCGGTTTTAACTAATGAATTGTCGCCCTGGGCCTTTGGGTGGGCCAGTGATGAGATGACCGATGATGAAAAGTGACCGGAACTCTGGGGCTAAACGCAGCGGACATGCGCAAGCTTGTCTGCATTGTTTATCTTTGGTAACGCCGTCTAGAAATAGGATAATCTAGCCCTAGCGTTCGTAAAATACCATCAAATCTATTATCACTTACTTGCAACATCCGTTGTTATCGAAGTAAGCTAAAATTCATTATCCAGATTTGAGAAAACACATCTTGGTTATTTTAGTATTTACCATGGAGTAAAATAGTAGAGATATTACTTTACTTCCAGTTTTGGGTCTATTACAAAGAGTTATGCCAGAGGTAGGCATATGGATTCGGTTTTTCCTAGAGTTACGATCATATTGCATGCACATTACAATGTAGAATCAGATGTGCACTGCACAAGTAGTTGGTAATGTGCAATATGATCGTAACACAAGGAAATGCTATTTACGCAGGCCTATTTCTGCCATAACGGTGTGGTAGAAGATCAGAACTTAGAAATACAAACTCTCTTACAATGACCTGGAGTCTATACTTCCCAATTCACTCACAAAATAAGCCGCGCTTGATAGAATACCAATATTAATTTGTACGGCAAGGGAACAAAAGAGATTATCCATTCATAGGGTGAATTTCACAAGTAGGAATATTATACTGTATGTTACTAAATACATCTTTTGACATATTAATTTCTTTTCGCTCATATTAGTAGTTTTTAAATTTCACCTACACACATCGTCAACCGTCGTTTATAGGTAGGCGTATTTCGATATACTGATCACAATCAAAAGTCAGTATGAACATTTTGAATGTGTGTTAGTCTTAAACTTAATTACCCAAGATGGTTTCGGAGAGTGGAGCGTTTATTATGTTGTTACCGTCTCTTACATGCTACCTCGCATACAGCAGAATTCGCTCAGAGTTAAGGCTGTGTGCAGTAATAATAATAATAATAATAATAATAATAATAATAATAATAATAATAATAATAATAATTGAAACAAAACAAAATAAACCAAACCAAATCAAACCAAATCAAACCAAAACAAAACAAAACAAAACAAAACAAAACAAAACAAAACACAACAAACCACAACAAAACACTGTTGGAAAGTTTTCTTTATTTCGTGCTATCAAAATCTTGGCTTTGTTCTATTCTTTACTTGCCTCATCATTCAATTTTGGAAAAAAATTGATCGGATAATTGGACAACACGGGACTTCTGTTTGTGAAGGTGTTGTTGCACAAATTTCACAGGAGAAAAAAAGCAACAACGCCAACAGCAGCAGCACCACCAGCACCAACACCAATAGTACTACCACTACCTGCAGCAAGAGCAGGAACTACGGCAACAGCAACAGGCGGAGAAAGGACAGCTACATTTCTTTCACCTATATCCTCCCCTCCAAACCATTCATCTCCGAGCATTACTGCTCTCCTCAAGAGCACACATTTTAACACATAACTCTTCTAGTGGCTAAGACCTTCACGACAAAGTATTAACAACAAAAAGTAATGTCCGCGTCCATGGCTCAAGAAGAAAAGACACAGTCGTAAAGCCGTAGGGTAGCCCGCTGGGTAACTCCTGTCCCCCGGTCACACAACACACTGTGAGCCCTCGACGTACTCTCGTTCACCTCTCTATTTAACCGTCATTTTATGAGATGTTTCGGATTTTATACCGGCAATTCAAATCTACTGCTCGTGTCCGCAATTCTATCCGAGGCTCGCCCCGTGTATTGTCGACTAAATCTCGAAAACCTGCCGACAAAAACCACGAAGTGGTTCGCAGGTTAACAGACGACGATTGACGAGCTGAAGAAAAAGACGAGGAGAAAAAGAGTACGCAAGGTAGAGGTGAATAGAACTGGCCCTATTGAAATAACGTTGCCATACGGGGGACAATGTCCCCGGGCCTAAATAAAGTTTAGGAAATGGAGGGCTTGTCGAGCTGGGGGAAACTTTTCATTATGATATCGTCACCTTTACAAGTAGTTTGCCATCAAAACCTCCATTTGGTAGGATGCAATTGTAACATCCGCCGCGCGGCCAAACTATTTTGCGTACCGTCGTATGGTTCTGGCCAAGGTAACTTATATTATCCCCCTTGATTGTTTCCTTCTTTTTTATTCTAAAAAGAACATTTCATCACTTCTTCCCTTCCAGCAACGGAAACCTCTCGTCTTGTCAGTGAAAAAGTATACAGACTCTGAAGCGCCGGCGTCTTTTCTCCGGTATTTACGTTGAGTTTTCCTCTGCCATGACACAGACATGGCATTGTTCAGGGAGGTGTTTGTGGTCGTTGACTCCTCAATGAAGGCTCCATCTCGCTCCAATGGCTGAATGCCTTGACACTCCAGACCAGCGTCCCGACTGTCTGCAGCTTCAAGTGCTCGGCATTTAGGTGTCCACTTGAGAACTCTGACGGCTGGCGTCGTGACTGAGTTTTCGTCATTTTGACCTGGACGTTCAGTCGGACGCACGGGCTGTGAAGGTCTTTAAAGACACTTTCACTACTATATTGACGTTCTGAATCGTGGGGACTAACATCCGTCTACGAACTCTGGGCCTCAGTCTCTTAATATAATAACTAATTCACATCCGCGGGTCGCACTGACGTCTCAGGATTTCGAATTCAGACTTGTTGCGAGGCATATTATGACTAACTCGCTTTTATTAACATTTTTTCGGTGTTTGATTCAGGGGATCGGCATTTACGCACTTTGCCAAAGTTTTGTAGATTGAACCACAATGGGCAGCAGTTTGTCTGAGAAGAAAGCGAAGAGATGATGTCAGTCTACAAAACAATAATCTTGTCAGAAATGGAAGTACGAAGAATGTTAAGAAGAGATCCAAGCAAGAAGCAAGACGATGTTAATTTAACTTCAGCCGTCCTGAATGTGAGACACGACCTGTACCAACGAACACGATCTTTGAATCACTTCCTTGTTAAAAATAGTATTCATTACCGCGAGTCCTATTTTGACGTCTATGGTTCATGAACCTGGATCCCATTTTCTGGGTCTAATCTGTGGAATCAGATCGGCATTTAAGCACGCTATTGAAGCATAAAAGAAAACAACAAAGAGATGACCACAGTCTGCCATCCATTTAGTCAGGGATATAACGCAGTAAGTAAGAAGAATATTGGAAGAAGACCCAAGCAAGGCGAAGTTAATCTAGCAAAACCTATAACTGCCATTCTGAATCCTGCACGTGAGTTAGACTGAAGAACTTCCTGGATCAGTTTCTTACTACTGTAATAAAAATATTATAAGTCATATTAATTTCATAACTACAGGACCTAGTGACAACATTATGGATTGAGAATCCGGATTTTGATATTATCAGATATATATGACTAAGTGACATTGTACAAGCGTATTTTATGTGCGCATTTGATTTGGGTATCTGATGGATGAGATAGGCCTTTACGCATCTAAGTGACATACTGAACAGGGAAGATCGTTATTTTGACTAAAAAGGTCATCAGAAGCAAACAAAAATGATGGAGCCTCTCTCTGCCATTTTAAGGAAAAAGAAAAAATACTGTAAACGTAAAAATCAGAATTCATAGGAGAGAAAAAAAAAGTTTTGTTTTGACCCTACATTTAAAATGAATGAGCGGAAGATACGATTGGCTCTCTTGGAATTTATGACTCTGAGAGAATTACATAGATAGGAAATATTATGCTCTCTCCAAATATGTCAATAGCTGAATTTAACCTAACTTGGCTTATACAGCATATTTCCGTAAAATGAAAGCTCTGTGAACAATTTTTCTCAGCGGGGTAAGTGACAAAGTAAGTAAGAAAGGAAAATTGTTTGATTCGAATTTATGTCCATTACTGTTGTTAATTGTTGAAAGAAAATGTTTGGGTATCATTAAACTAAACAGAAAAAACGAAATAAAAATCATCATGCTAATTCCACTTTTGCCGAAATCTTATTTTAAGGTTTTCGGAAATCAAGCACTCTGAACATTGTCAAAGGCAAAATAATGAGGTAGACGTAGGGTAGATTGAAATTTGGGAATGCAACATCAAAACAAGAATTTACTTTTTGGTTAGTCTAATAGTTAAAAAGATGAACGAAAGATCAGAGTAGTAGAAACACAAAGCATTAAAAAGATTGATTTAAGCGAATGTGGAAAGGGTATGACAAAATGATCCTTTGCTCACATACATACACTGTGAAGTGTATATATATAGTAAAGCTGAGTGTGAGTAGACTGGCTCTGATCAAAGCTTGACTCACTCCTCTCTTGGCATGTCTGAGTAATTGCCCGGATGTCAATGTTAACTATCCGCCTGGTCCCTTTTGCTCTACTTTAAGTTTGCAGCGCCCCTGGCCTATTCCTTGAGGGTGTAATTGGTCATTTGACCTAGATTGTCCCATTAATAAAACATGGAAGAACAAAAAAAAANAACATGGAAAAAAAAAAAAAAAAAAAACCTGCCTACAAGGCCGGTCTCGTATTCTCTCGCCAGGAGCGAGATTTTCTGTGTACACTGCCCACGTGACCATAAAGAAGAAGGAGGAACTAGGGATAAAATGAGCTAGCAGCACTCGATCAATATTTCAATAGCCCGCAGTTTAATGCAGAATTGATTGTAGTCAAGTTGCATTGTTAATATAAAAACGTATTATGAACAGATCATAAGGCATATACCTTGTAGCCAACATAAAGGAATCCAGTATTATTGCACACTGCCCACTACCTCGCAGATGGGCAACTTTACAATATACAAGATGATTTATCATTGGCCACTACATAGCAAATGGGCAACTTCATAATATACAAGATGATTTATCACTGGCCACTACATAGCAAATGGGCAACTTCATAATATACAAGATGATTTATCACTGGCCACTACATGGCAAATGGGCAACTTCATAATATACAAGATGATTAATTATCCATAGGGCAGTGTCTGAATAGCAAAGGCAGAATAATATTAAACTGGTCTTTGAATAAATGTTTTATATCGTTGTGACATAAAATGCTCTCCGCTCCGATCAGCAGTGTTTTTTTTTTCTCCTAAGAACAGGATGAAATTTTTACAAAAAGATCCATTGCAATATGTCCTTTTATTACGCTACTATTCGTACATGGCGAAAAGAGTGAGAAAAATGAAGACTAGCTTAGGAACCGATGGAGAGTGTCATATGTGAGGGGGTTCGGGAGGTTGGGGGGGGGGTATAGGGGTGAGGTTGACGACGAGAGATGTCGTAGAAGACAACGAAAAGGTGCAGTGGCCGCATGCATAATCCTTGCGTTAATTTTACGCAATGCGTTAACCACGGAAAACTCCCAAAACATTAGAAGTGTTCACTATAGTTAACGCACAACGTTAGTTGACATATGGGTCATGAACACGGCAACAAGTCTTCAGCTGGAGCCACAAACCACGAATGGAAGAGAATGAGAAAGAAGACGACGTAGACCAAAGGAGGCAACACAAAGACGACGACGACAACGAAGACGACGACGAAAGCAGCAGCGACAACAACAATAACATGGCCCCTCAAAAGCGAGAGCCTAAAAGGCGAAGAGCGGCGGCAGCGGCCGTAATTATCCGAGACGAGAGGCTACTCGCCTACCCCGTTATGACGACTCACGCGGAAAAATGTACGTGCAGGCAGGGCCCCCTTCCATATCAATCACTTTCATTAGGGCTTGAATTTTCCACCTTATTAGGCTCGTTCGTGGAATTAAATTGTCCCCCTCGTGCGGAAAATTTCCCCTCCGAGATGTGAGGTGGTTTGGAGAGCCCCTCCTCCAGACCAGTGTAGGTTGACATGAATGCATGACCCCATCTCTCGTCCCTCCCTCCCTCCTTCCCTCCTTCTTCTTCCGCCTCTGTCTCTCTGTCTGGCTGGCTGTCTCTCCCTCTTCTCTACTGCTAGTCGGATATGTGGTAATCTCTGCTAAAGTTGATCCAGTTTCTGCCTGTATATTTCAATAGTGTCTCTGTATCTCTACCTCTTGGCGTTCTCTCCCCTTTCCTTCTATTCCAATGTAGTAATAGCTATAGTAGAACATGCTGGCAGTGGCTCGATTGAAAAGGAGGATAGGAGAGTGCAAGAACAGACATACAGACGGACAGACAGACAGACAGACAGACAGACAGACAGACAGACAGACAGACGGGCGACGAGAAAGATTGATTTAGTGAAAAAGAGTAGGCTACTTTTGTACGATGATTATGTGGAAGTTTATCATATATTGTCATTGCCCTTAGTAAAATGATCTTGATGTTGACACAAGACCCTCATAAATCGCGGTGTAGAAGCAAGCCTAATACGATAGGAGCAAAACATGTTATTTCAACTATTCCTAGGTTAGATTAATAAATGTCGCCATATTATCAACAAGGGTACAAGCGTGCAAAGGACTGTGATGAGGTCATTTTGTCGCCATTTTGTTACAGAAGTTATTGTAAGGCCCAAAGATGACGTCACTCAAATTCAAAGTACGCCGTCCCAATGGCAGACGGTGAAACTATACAGTATACTTTCAAAAGGACTGGACTAATATTAGACTATCAATTCAACCACCAGACATTAGAGAGCTTTTATTTCAAGTTGGACCCCTTACGGATCGTTATGATGGAAGTAGGCATGCGCAAATGGCATCTCATGATGTTACAATTATAATTCGCGATACGAACTAGATAAGAAATTTACATCTGACTCTACAGCAATATGATCCTAACATATGGAAATGGCACATGTAAGCTAAATTATCCAGATGGGATCCAAACATGAACATAAACACTGTCTTATATTACAGCAGCTTGCTGTCTCTGGTCTGGGTAACTCTCTATCTCTTGATTTGTCTTTTCATGAGACTGAATTTACATCTCAAAGTGGCCTCATAACAAGCCATCATCAGCTAACCCAAACTATTTCAGAGCAATTTTCAATTAAAAAAAAACACCAAAATGAAATGACAATTAAGGGCAAAATAAGAACGGTCAATAAAAATAGATTTGCTAGGGGAGGTTCAAACGTACTCTTAGATAGATAAAGACAGATCAAATTTAAAACAAGGAAAAAAAATGATAATCTGGAAAAACCTTTCCAGACACTTTGCCTCTTTTCTGGGCCTCAAGCGATGAGGAAGAAGTGTCTCTCCGCTCTCTTTTCTTCGATCGCCCATCCATCTTCCCCCTCTATCATTTAGTTTTTCATTTGGGTCCCTAAAATTCAATTTTCCTCCCACTAATCATCGTTCTGGTTTGGGGGGTGCCGGGGAACATTCTTAAATTTTTCGAAAAGACACGATTCTCCTCTTTACAGTGCCGAATAGGGAAGGAAGGGAGCGAAAAAAGCGGTGCTTTAGATGGAAGATTATTTCCCCTTGACCAAGCACATAAGTCATTGCGCTTTTCCTTTTTGCCTCCTAGGCTTGATTGCTCATCCGTCTGTTGGTCGACATGTTTGCTTCAGTTGTACACAGTCTGTCTTGAAACACAAAATCAGGGCTGGGCAAGTTTGCCGAAAAAAACCTTTGTTCAGATCAAGCTCAGTTCACCAACGGAAAGAATCCCCGAGATCAAGTTTAGCTCAGTTCCATGAAAACTGAGTAGTTTTCAGATCAGATTAACTCTCCTTGGTTTTTTTAAAAATTGGCATTCGATTCTGATTTTTGAAGTAGATTCGAACTGAACTGACTGAATTTTAGGTAGAAAACCTAAGTTCAGATCAAGCACCCAAAATAACTACAATTCCGATCCGGATCGTTTCATGCAAAATATCGGTAAAGTTTAGACCACGTTCACGTGAGCTGAACTTAAATTAATGATCCATGTTCACATGATCTCAGTTCTGCCCAACCTCGCACAGAATACAACAGTTTCAACTAAGATTGTGCCGCTAAATCTTTCGGTCTAAAAAAGTTCTATCCATAAAACCGGTTGTTCTCACCCAGCGATCTACAACATCCTGGCTACAATAATAAGTCTTTTCACCTAAGATCTCGATCTCACTAGCTATGATGATGTTTTTTGTCCTTTCCTCCTCGACGGGGTTGCTCATTTCCACTGATAGAGTATGGGTCTCATTGCGATATTCTTTGTGAGGTCTCGCCTACATGATTGCGCCATACTGTAACAAGACGCGAGTAAGTCACAGCCAACACAACCTGGCCCTTCCCACTGGCAGCATGCTCTTTGATCAACGATGTCGTCATTGGGAACTATCTCTAAGACCATAACCAATCACAGCACCACCACAACAAAACCAATAACAGACGAAAAGGAATGAGTTGAGTAGCTTAACATATTGTCGTTCACCACCACTATCACCATTTTCATCAGTCACTGTCACAAGATAGAGATGAACACAGTGCTAATGGCAAATGTACTATCAACCAGCACCATCATTCTCATCATCCTCGGTAGCATCATCATCATCATCTTCATCATCATCATCATCATCATCCTCATCATCATCATCAACATCATCATCATGGTCAATTTGCTTAAATAAGAAACCTACGAAGCAGGAAAACGTAGGATGCCTATGAAGAGAAAGTGAGGCTAAATTCGATATATCGTCGGCGGAATGATAGAATCGGCTAACTGCAAAATTTTTGAAAATTTTTTTTTTGGCTAAAATGAATCATCATGCAACCCTTTACATCCTATAAAAATCTCAGAAAACACAGGGCAGTGGAAAAACATTAATTTTGATAATTTTATAATCGGCTAACTACGCGCTTCGAGTAGCCGGGAATGATAGGATCGGCTATCTGAAACCTGAGCGGTGGGACATGTGTTATAAGCGTTATATT
>JAWQUT010000016.1:1730562-1782615 GCA_033807755.1 Ellobium chinense | reverse complement strand
TTCTATCTGTGACGACAGGAGATCCAGATAACATAATTCCGTTGCCTAATCCTCACTCCATGACGGCAATTGTCAGTAATAATCTTCTTCTCTTGGCCGGTAGCTCGTCTCAACAGCTTTGCCCTCTTTCCCCACGATCATTCTAGGAGAAGTATCACTGCTCTATCCATGGAAGGAAAATCTGTTCACGCCTTCACGCCTGGGCCTTTCTAGGAGCTGGTAGAAAACTATCTCATCACGCTTCTTTTCCATTTGATTTGCTGCTCATTCGCTCTTCGTATTGAGCCCTATTGTGTCCAGCTCATGGCCAAATGAACGGGTTAGATACAGGGTCACACCCAGCCATACACCGATGATGCTCGCCCTATTAGCTGACCATCACACCGTCTCCTAAAGCCCAAAGTTGCGTATCTTATTGCTAAAATCCCCGTCCATCATTGTTCAAACTGCCGTTCGTTATTGCTAAAATGTCCGTTCATGATTATCTGGCGATTCCTCGCCCCCGTTTTGTAAGCGATCGCCAAGCTTGTTGTCTTCGCAGTTATGTGAATATTCAAGGTACTAAGGCCGGTACTTCTTAACTGCTTGGTAGATTATACATATGTTATTGCCTGATAAAATCTCAAATTAGTTATTTCAGATCCGTTTGGAGGTGATTTTATTGGAACATTTATGGAGCTGCATTCCGATGGGCATTGACGTTTCAAGTGTTTGGTTGGTAGGTAATACTACGACTGCTGCTTCGTTAACCTTCTCGATTCCATTACGCTTTGAAGAGCATGAAAGAAGAGGATCTTACTGAGTGGTTTTCCTTAGGAACTTTCGTGGAGTTGCTGGAAACACAACATTGGGCGTCTTTATAATAATAATATGTTCTCCTAGTTTATAGTCGCTGGTGGGTGTTGTTGTCGCTTTTATTGCAAAAGTTACTGGCCCTATAATTATTATATATTCTTTAAATTACACCTTTAAAAATCAGAGGGGTTCGTTCTTTCACATTACGCACCAAAATATTGTCACGGCCCCTGTTTTTTCATATATATATGTACACACATTTTTTTTCAAAACAGCATGTAATTGTTTGAGTCAACAAACGAAAGAAAGAACAAACAAACAAACAAACAATCAAAATAAACAAACAAACGAACAGACGAATGAACAAACAAACAAACAAACAAAGTTGAAGATATAAACCACCTTAGCTAAGGCTTTTTTACTTGTAGGCAGTCCCGGGATTTGGGGAAGGTGAGAGGCACACACAAGATCATCAATTCCCATTTCCAGTGATTAGGATAATGGTAATCGTATTTGATCAGTTTACCTAGTGGCTTTATTTTTAGCTAGATCTGTGCTTTCTAGAATTCGCTTGCATGGCTACATAGAGTATTTCGGAGAATGAGTGGAGGAAAAAAATACTTAAATGATAAGCAAGGGTGAACTTTTTATCATAAAGTTGTTGACTGCCGCATACTTTCTGGTCTTCTTCCTCTGGATTCATTCACATGCTCCATTCACAGCGTCAGGGATTTTGCCTCTGGAAATTCCGCCGTCCTCTGAACTGAATCCCCTGCTACGAGCCCCAGAGGTTTGTGGCTAGTTGTATTCCCTCAGGCCATGCTGCATTTTTGAGTTGGGGGTTTGCTGATCATGTTTGTAAAATGTGGTTTTTTTTTTTNNTTGGGGGGGGGGGGGGTTGGGAAGCTATACAACTACAATGGCTCAGAGGAGATTATGCCAACTTTATTGCTTTGTACGAAACTTCAAGTTGTCATTTAAAGGCATTTGTCTTCAGCAGCACGGAGGTTATCATTATTCGTATGTTGCTACAACATTATCGATCTCAAGAAAGAACTAGTGCTGTTGCAGTTCTTCTTGAAGTCGGTGGAGGTCTTATGAGTCGAGTGATTGGTGGTAATGAAACCAACAGCAGCAGCAAAATTACAACAATAACAACGACGACGTCGACAATAACAACAACAACAACAACAACAACAACAACAACAACAAAAGCAACAACAGCAGCAGCAGTAGCAGAAGCAGAAGCAGCAACAGCAACAACAACAACAATAACAACAACAACAACAATAAAAGAAGCAAAAAAACCATTATTATCATCATCATCATAATAATCATCATCATCATCAACAACAACAACAACAACACAACAACAACAACAACAACAACAACAACAACAACAACAACAACATATTATATCTATGGAAGAAATTGTGAAGAATCCATCATAATTATAATCAATTAGTGAAGAAATGAAATAAAATATAAATATGGCTCAAGTGGAGTTACTATCAGTGAACCTCCTAATAAGGTACTAAGAAGACAGCTATGCTTCCCGAAATAAAAACAAAAAAAAAAATCTAAAAACTCCATAATCCTGTAGTTCAGGGAATCTTATCCAACCATTTAAGTAAAAAGACTTATTGTCTTATGTGTTTGCTGAGGAAAATGTCCAGTGATCCAGTTCTGACGTGGTTTCAGTCGTAAAAATGAATAATAACCGCAGAAACAATCTGACAACAATTCAACACCAGAAGCAAAGGGATCAACAACACTAAAACAAACGAACGTTACAGAAAAAAACAACAACTCTCAAAAAAAAAAAAAAAAAAAAATAAATTCCAAGCCCAGGCGAAAAGTTGATACCAGAGAGACGAAATGGAGTGATCAGGCGTTATCATGACTCAGATCCCGCGGAGGCTCAGCCGCAAGACAGACGCCCTTCCTATGTTTCGAGATTTCCAATTTTCAGACATAACAGGAAAATTTGTTTCCTTATTTTGCCTCGCTAATCCAGGATCAGCGAATCTTGAAAGCTTTCATTTTCTAGAGAGTTGCCATTTAATTTCCAGTCTGCGGTGAATTTTCTTACAGTTATTTCTCAATATCTCACATTTCAAAACCGCTCCTTGATGTCTCCTCGCCGCCCGGGTGCATGCTGAGCCCTCGCCTCAAGTAAATCAAAACAACGGGATTTCCCAATTTGTCAGAAACGATTCTCCACCCCCTAGTGCAGATTTTGTCCGAGCCTCTCCGAGGAAATCGCCGACGGAAGTGACGTCACACCCACTAGGTAAGCCCGGGGGCTTCCCGGACGCCGCGGGTGGCAGACTAGACGTTGACTTTGATCACGGTAATCCCGTAAGTGTTTGCAGATCTGCAAGGATTCACTCGGTAATATGGAACATAATCCTTTTACTCTCAAGGCAGCCTGCACGATACGCGTTTGGTATGAGTTACGCTTAACCTCACAAGTCGATGGTATTGAAGAAAGGACGCATTAGTCTGTTAGTTCTTGCTTAGTTTCGATGGTGCACTGTCGCAGCTTATTAGTGTTGATGTTAGTTGAGAGAATGTCAAGGTTGCTTTGTCCTTTTTTATTACTAGCGATGGTTGGATGGGTTACTGAAGATGGGGTGTGAGGATAAATGACATCTCAGCGCGGCCCCCCCCCCCNCCCCCCCTTTTTTTAAAATTTGTCACAAACGAGTGACAAAAGTGATAATACAGTGAGGGTCTATAGATGACACACATACAGGAAGAGGGACGATTTCTACACAATATTTTTTTTCCTCGGTGTGAACACAATAATTTTCTTCTTTCTGACAGTTTATTAATCTCCAAGTGGATTCGTTCGCATATAAACGTGTTACTTAATTTTACGGTGTATGGCATGAATGTGTTATCTTACAACTCAGTGTATGCTCTTGTAACAACATGAACACGTTTATTCAACCTTTTGTAACCATTGCTCATAATTATTTTGTATATTATTCTGAATAAATGTTGAAAATTGGGTATTATATTATAGATTGCTCGAGTTTAGATAGCAAATTGATTAACCGTAGCAAAGTAAAGCGAGTATGGAAGGTCTCATGTAAACAAACGGAGAGAAAAGTTGTCTAGTGGGCCAAAATTGAGGAGACACCAACTGATCCTGTCAGTGCAGTGCGGTAGGCATTCGACTGTAACCCCTAAGTATATGAAATATATTAAAAATACGACGCTTATTCTAAGCGCGTTTCGGCGCTCAGGTGTGCTCAAACGTAACCCACTGGGGTTGGGAATGTATCTTTGGGAGTGGGGGTGCAGAAGGGATGTGAATCTTCTTATCTGGTGGTTGTTGGGGTACGGGTTATAATATAAACCATGAAGCACAGACAAGGTATACAAGGCCTTCACCTCTTCCTATTCTTAAGTAGATAAACAAAAAAAGTGTATGTTGTAACACATGCAAACGAAGCAAAGGTAATTCTGTGAACGACTGGGAGTCTCATATAAATTCAACTAGAATCGCTAAGACACTAGTTTAAGAAGATAAGGAAAGACACGATTTATTATCCAGACTGGTATAAACTTGTTCATAGATGGCACACGTGCAGGCCAGAGATGCCACCTCTGCCGTTGAAAATCTCTCTTCCTCTCACTCTATAACTGGATTAAACATGATAAATTATTTATTTGAAAGTATGGAATGGCTGGATTGAACAGAAATGGAATGAGCGAGAACGAAACAGAAAGAGGAAAAGGGCAATATGGATGACTGAAGAAGAGAGCAAATCTCCGCCAGCCTTTCTCTATACAACATACCAGATCTACATACATTCATCACTTAACCAGTATAACACCCGACGCTTATCGGTCCAACCATGTGAGGACCACACAATGTTTATGGACCGTTACGAGGGGAACGAACTCCTCAAAAGGTTCGCACAATAAGCAAAGTCTGATTCTTGGTACGTAACGTAGAAATATCTTTGCAGCCATTCACTCGTGGACCCTTTGGTCTTCGAATTGGACTCAAAAGGTCTTCTGCGATCACCCATCAACAGCAACTGACACGCATTTGTTATTTTTGGTGATTGGATATTGAGTGCTTGCTGCTCAATGGAAGAGGTGAATAATGGAGACTTAAACGGCCAACTTGACTTTCCATTGTTGGACTTGAGATTATCGTGTTATCATCCTAATGGATGATACTGAAGCTAAAGTGTTGTGGTATTGGGAAGCAAGCCCCACTCTTCCTCCACTCCTACATCAGCTCCTCCCCATCCCAAACACGCTCTCTTTCGGAAATGGAGTTTTGCAGGACGAGTCGTCGTTAGGCATTAAAACAATATATTTCTTGTCGGCCACTGGCCAGTAATGCAGCATATCAATACAAACCTAGCTCTGATTGATCGGGGTGCAGAGTATGAACTCAGAGTTCAAGAATTTTGAAAACTCACCTTGTATTGTCAACGCAGCTGAAAGTCAACTCTTTAATTTGAAAAAAAAAATGCCTTTAAAAAATCAAATATATCGAGCCACTGTTGCAACAGAACATTTTGTTCGATCTGCTCGATGTTCTTTCTTTTAATCAAAAATATTTTTTATGTTTGTCTGATAACACAGATAAAGGCACATGTTGTTTGTTAACAGTCCACAGTAGCAACTGGGACAAATACATACAACTGTATAACACAATTCACCAGACAGTTCCATTTTATATTGAAGTTAAGGTAGCAGTGTATTTGAAAATGCCTTTCTGCAATCTCCATTCATTCATTAAATTCAAAATTGAACTTGAAATCTGAATGTCTCCAATAGTTTATGACAGCTTGATTTTAAGAGAAATTATGGAAACACATAGTTGTCACATGATTCGGATCCCAAAAGACCCGAGACATATTATTATATACAACGAAAATACTGGAAGAGCCTCAAAACTATGAGTGAGAGATATTGTCACGTTTCAGAATTTGAGATATAAGATTAAACCCATGGATGTTTGTGGTTTACCAGTGGATTATGTAAATTAGGATTTCAGTTCTTTGGCATCTGGAAGTGCGCAACATGTGTCTCCAACATGATAACGTCTAAAGTAAAGTTTCAGAAGACAGTTTGTCAAGTGAACAATAAAAGTTCTTGAGTCAGTTAAACCGGGCTTGGGAATACATCTCAATGCAAGTTGCTTACGATGGACAACCGAGCATAACTTCAGCCAACAACCATGTAAAGGGCCACACTGTAGCACCACTTCAGAAGGAATAGCCAATGGACGTGAAGAAGTCAAAATCCAAAACATACACGCCCTGGAACCGTCCTAAACAATAAGCCGTCTCGTAAGCCCTTGGTCGTAAGATTAGGCTTATGGCTTATCGTCACCGTGTATGCATGAGTTATTAGCTGGAAAAGTTCTCAAAACTAAGTCCACTCCTCCCCGATTACGCCGCACACACTCTTCACCGCCATAACGTGCAAAAACAACCGGAGGTGTGTTTGGGGATTGTTTTGACCGGATTGCTGCCACAGAAGAATGGTCCACAATACAGTGGGGCAGTGCTAAACGTGTAGTGATGTACTTGAGAAAAACTGGACAATCGTACCAGGTTATAAGTCCCACTGCGGAAAAGCTATTCACCCGAACATTTGCTGTATATGTAATACTATAATACACGTTTCTTTTACATTACGTTTTTATCAATAGAAAGATTTACCACTAGGTCAATTGCTCTATAATACCTTGGGAAATAATTTAAAATTTTGATGAGTCTGAAACAAAACTATCTTTGATGCAATTTAATTGTTATTTAACAGCGTCAAAGAAGGTAATCCGCAAAATAAATAAATAAATAAATAAATAAATAAATAAATAAATAAATAAATAAATACAAGAAGGGAAGGGGGCTAAAGTCGTCAATGTCTCGTATCACTTGAAAAGTGATGTTCAGTGATTTACACTTATAGTACTAATTAGAAGAAGAATGACAGAATACGAAGAGCGAAGAAGTCACACAGGCGACAAGACCAACAAAGACATAAACAAAGAAACGCCATCTTTCTCTCGGGTAGTGATGACAGATTTTTAAGTGCTCGGCTTCCCCGGGGAGGAATAACATGTTATGGCCGCCATATTCTTGCTAGGGCAGCTCGGAGTTTCTGGGTCGTTGGCTTCATGGACATAAATGGACATAGACAGTTTTTAACGGGTTTCTGATCCCACCAACGACTGACCAAACCAGACAGGCCGGACTTCTTGTGGCGTGGGCACTCTCTCTTTCTTCTGAACGTGCGACTGGTAATGTGATGAACTTGCAGAAAGTACCGGCAAGCATTTCGGTTAAATTTGGGAAAAGGATTAAAAAAAAAAGAACAAAATCAACATGGCAAGAACTGTTGAACAGCAGCAGCAGCAGCAGCAGCAGCAGCAGCAGCAGCAGCAGCAGCAGCAGCAGCAGCAGCAGCAGCAGCAGCAGCAGCAGCAACAACAACAACAATAATAACGACGACGACGACGATGACGACGATAACATTAGTAACAATAACAATCTGCAGCAACGTCAGGAGCGGTAAAGGTAAGAAGTTTGAAGCAGCAGGCTCAACATCTGCAACAGCACGTGAATGTAACAATGCATTGTGAACATGTATGATGTTCGTAACTGTAGTGCTTAAAATGTCCATGTGCTGTCCCGTTGCATGCTGTATTTTGCCCATGTGCAACGGCTGTGGTCTGGGCTTATTCCCAATAAACTTGTTAAACTTGTTAGCAATAGCGGCCGTAACATCTGCCGTTGTATTGTGGGTAAAAGCATGAGTATAGACATTAGCTACACAGAACCAATGGCATCAAAAGCAGGTGTTGTTGCAACAGTGAAATTGGACACGTGCAGAAATGTCCGAAGCTACAGAGAGTTATATTATGTTACATGCAGGTCTACCTTATTTCTTCTTCGCCTATATGTTACTTGCAGGTCTTCCATATTACTTCTTCGCCTGCAATAATGAAACTGATTAATTCCCTTTACTGCCAGGAATCAGATATATGTTTTTCAAATTAAGGCATAGAGTTTCGAGGATCCAATATCATTTTAACATTACCAATTTTCATCAAGGGAAGGCACATTACTTTGTCAATAATAAAGTAACATGTAGTTTTTGTAATGCAGTTTCTTCCATTTCTTTTCCTATAAATTAATGATATCATAGGTCCAGAATTTTTCTCGAGCATACTGCAATCAGAAGGTTAAATATTGGGGGATATGTGAAAGTTCACATGCGCAAGTTTACCCCGCTGAAAGAAAACGAGAGCCTCCTCCAGATACTTTCGGACCTTTGCTCAAGCGCGTTGAAGTCTTTAGTAGAAGCCTGACCAAGTGTACTGAAGCGGGGACTCGAACTCAAACCAACCGCAAGAGACACAACACGCACCCTGCCATCCTGGCGCAACATAAACACATGTAGAATGACAAATTATCAACCTGGGTCGTCCTCAATAAAAGGGTAGAGATAGCAAAACTCAGGTCTAGTCTATCATTCGGACCACGGTCAGCCGAAATTCTTTACAACAATGGACTGGACAGGACAAATCATTGGCTTTACCTCGCTGTCGAAATCCGACTCTGCAATGCACAAACGCCGGGTTTGGGCACAATAAAGGGGAAAATACAGATGTCAGAGCCGGAGAAAGAATTCGGAACGTTCTCATCTCGAACTTAAACATCAGGGTACGAAGCTGGTCTGTGACAGTTGAACGCGTAAGCGGTATTCTCCGGAAGGAAATGAAACGTGAGGGATTTATTCTCAGGGAGCTATGAAAGAAGGGGGTTTTGTAGAAGGGGGAGAAGACTAGTAGCTGAGACACCCTCGGCGTAAATTGCTGGAGTCAACGACCACTTTCAGAAGATCCAAGTCGAAAGCTGCATGCCGCATTAGGTTTGGTGCAAGGCGGCTTAGAAATTTGTGGGCAGCTTGTGGAGAATGTACCACGTCAAAGTCAGAATTTCTTCAAAAGGGGAAAAGTTATATGGAAACTACAATCATTATTATGACTTTCAGTAAATGTCATTTTAGATGGCGTAGAGCGTGGCTCGTGTGGGTATTGTGCTGCCCAAATGTAGCGTCCATTACCATCAAAGTTCTTATAAGCCATTTAGGCTGGATTTTAGCACCTGCCTTCCTAAAAATAGACATTGGAGATGCTCTGACCAAACTGAAAGCATCTCAAATGATTTACACGATTTTAATAGCGTCTTTAGTTTTTCTGTGTATCTATCTAGCCATCCGTGTTAAAAGAGTCTCTTGGTTTAGCTCTCAAAAACGAGGGTAACTTTTCTCTGAAAAAAAAGAAATCTTAGGTTCAGTGAACCTTTATTCAATATCATTCTCATTTAGTATTAATCCACGTGTGGTAAGAAACTGCTTTGAATTACACTGCCATTTGTACTGCGTATCTACTTCCTTTCTTTTGGGAAACTCTTTTATGACCATATGCTATAGAACGTTATATACACCTGCCACGCACACACGACCTGGTTATTATAACAGTATTAAATGCTTTCAAATATTTTTTACTTGATAATTGAGTTTCAAATGAACTTCTTGTAGCCTAGAGCATTCATGTAATACAAAGAGGTAGCGTGGCCATGCAGCTTGTGAGTAATTCTCATGACTGAAAATTTTCTCGAGATGGGTGGTTTACATTGCGATGCCTTAGAGAAAGACACTTTACCCCTTATATCCCCATTGGCCTCGGGTTTGAATGAGTATTTGGCTCTCGAGCTACGTGGACTAGGGCGCTGTTCTGCGCCGACCTGCAATGATTTCGTTATAGATTTTGTTTGTGATAATGCAGTGGTATTATATATATTATAGACACTGTACGTATATTTGTACAGTCAAGAATGAAATGTGTAACACACAGGGCTAATAACAGCAGATTTTATATTAATCTTCAACACTCTGACACTATATTGCACCATCTGAGAAACCACACAGACTGAATCACTGATACGGTGGTACTTCACAGTTTTCAAAATTTCAAGGGGAGCAGGCCATCGTATGGATTTTATGAGATGTGTGATTGAGTTCATGAGCAAATTCGATATATAATATATTGTAAGGAAAATGATGGAGTTGGAACCAGCTGAATACAAAGAGTTTATAGAGTTTCCAATACATTAGGTAAAGTCTTAAGGTGCTACTGATAGCGTTCATATCGACGCCTAGCTGTAACACACGTGCGAAATTTTACAGGACAACAATATTTCATCCTTTTGTATCAAGAGAAATGTTGTGAATGTTAAGAATCTTGGGCTGATGCTGTTTCTTTCAACCGCGTAGGTCTTAAATCTTAACATGTGTTCTTCCAAGGTAAAACCCTGCAGGCTGGCCCGGGTACCTGCGTTGCGGTACGTCTGAGCTGTCGAACGGTAAGTAGTTTCATAAAGAGCTGAAAATTCGAAAATTGGATTTTGACCAATTTGCACCGGATGTCAATTGCCGGCGCGTTACAGCACTACCACGACACGATATTTTTCCTAAACAAATAAAATCTGTAATCGTTTCAATAGTGGATTATCGGGAACAAAAAAAAAAGATAAATGCAAGAAACAAAGAACTCTCGACTTCTTGCGCCAGAGCAACAACGCCATTGTTGTGCGATACTGGACCGTGCTCATGCTCAATCAAGGACAATCTCTAATCCCGAGCCCGAGCTGTCGAGGTGGGGTCGCTGGAGTCAACAAGACAAAGCTCATATGCATTTGGAGCGTTACAGCATGAATTTTGAAAGGTGTGGCCGGCTCTTAGCACCTTCCTCAGTGCCCCTGTCGCGCTGAGTGTTGAAAAGTCCTTCCAGTTTCTTCCAGCTCGATGCAAAAGCTTCTTGTCCGCCTGTACGCTCATGCGAACGGACAGCTCGTTCAGCTTATGTTAAGCCTAATCTGATTCTAGATCGTGGGCAGTAGAGGTTGTGGTCAACGAGTCCAAGTTCATGGACAATGTGTGTGGTATCTGTGGAAAGTTAAGAAGCGAAAGTTTCGTCATGGTCAAATGTACAGCGAATGAAAGAATCTTGATGGTCAAATTGTATGGTACTACTGAAAGGCAGGAAAAGTAAGCTGTGTTACGGTCAGTTATTTTTTTTTGGGGGGGTATGTATGAAAGCTAAGTAAAATTGTCGTGTACAGCAAATGAAATAATCATCATGAGTCAAACTGTGTGGTATTAATGACAAAAAGGAGAAGTAAACTGGAAAATAGGGACAGTGTTTTTGGTTTGTGTTAAAGTTAAGTGAAAGTATCGACATCGTCAGTGTGTGTTGTATCTGCCCAAGCTGAATGAAAGATTATTATGATGGTCAGCTTATGTGGTATTATTGAAAGTCAGAAGAAGTAAGCTCTCGCTATGGTCCTTGTGTATGGTACACATTAAGAGTCGAAAGTGAAATTATCATCATTATCAGTCTGTGTCGTATGTACGAACGTTTCGTAAGTGAATCGTTAGGGCCAGTATGTGTGATATGTCTGAAAGTATGTCATGGTCAGTCTATGTGGTATAATTATTATATACATGTTAAGTGTATAGTCAGTGCGTACCGTATATATGTACCGTATGTGAATAAACAGTCAAGTATGTTTGGTATGCATGAAAGTTACGTGTGATGGTCAGCTTGTGGGGTATTATTGAAAGTCAGAGGAAGTAAGCTCTCGCTATGGTCCTTGTGTATGGTATATATTATGCCATGGCCATCATCGTCATGGTCAATGTGTGTGCGAAGTTAAAAGAACGGATCTCAAAATATGCTGACGTGCATGCTAGTGCTCTTTGCTTCTCCTCTAATGCATTATTGCAGTGTGATGCTTCGCTGCTGGAGCGGAATGAATGACAATCGCCAGAAGAAGATGGGCTCGTCTCGTCGGCCAGCAGGTGTATCGGCCTTTCAAAGTCCTTACGCCTGCTGGAGCCAGAGAACAACTGGGTCAGGCTTCCCAGCTTGTCAACCACCTCCCCTCCTCACCTCCCTCCTCCCAGCGCACACACACACACACACACACACACACACACACACACACACANACACACACACACACACACACACACACACACACACACACACACACACACACACACACACACACACACTTCACTAAATTTTCCTGCTGCTAACTGGAGCTGGTATAACTATTGATTAGGCTTCTCTGTCTTATTATCGTCAGTGTCATTGCATGTTATGTGTAATGTCCACTAACATTACAAGTGGATAATGATGATGATGATGATGATGATGATATTGTTCATGAATTCGTTGACAAAAATGACAATATGATAATAGTGAATTAATAAATTACGTCTTTGTCAATCTGCATGCCAAAGCCGAAGTCGAAGAGGAAGTAATGTTTGTGTGAAGATAGTGATATCATAAAAATGCTTGTCGCCTACGAAGCATGACATCACATTGGTAGCTCCAGATACAGACCGCGGTGTCCCAAAAGATCGCAGGGTTTTAGCCGGGCGAACGAAAGTAGAGGGCAGACCTACCCAACTACTTACTGCGTAACAGTAAAACCCTGCAGGCTGGCCCGGGTCCTTGCGTTGCGGTACGTCTGAGCTGTCGAGTCTCTTGAATGCGCTCAATGATTCGTGAAGACTGTTATGCTAAACTCCCCAACTCTCTCACCGAAAGACTCGGCTGTGGTCACCCGACACAATCATGCGATTAGGCCAACCATTCTTTACAGTAAATCGAAATAAAGTGATCCCTTCACGGCCTGACCCCCGCTGGCCACCAAGCAAATCTCATCCGCAGACAGTCCGGCGCCAAAAATTTCCCCGTGAGCAGCGAGTCCGGCCAACAACTTTTTTTCCTCAGCGTTTTCACCGACAACCGGAGCGCGGACACACGCAAGCTTAGCAGCCATTGTATCCGAGCGCTCGCTGGAACTCGGAAGAAAAACAACTCCGTCCCAAGCCGAGCAGCCTAGCGAGAGAAACAACCATTGATCCTCGCGAATGGTTAATTGATGTTTATCTTACATTTGTCTACCTCGACCTCCAGGCCTAGCGCCCCGAGGGGACGGTCGCGTATTCCCCTCTCCATGTTTTCTTCTCATCTGTTTTGATAATTTTGTTTTTTACCTCCCAAGTTTTCAGGAAAAATGTATAGCAGATCGTGGAGGTGGCCGTCAGGGCCGTCTCAGTTCGTCACCATATCATCCTGTCACCTCTAAGAGCATACGTTTTCTATTGCAAACATCCCTTTCGTCACTGATTTATTTGGACTAAAACTTCAAGCCACGAGAACAGTTTAAGCCATTGCGTAAATACAGATACTTGTCGTGAAAAATGTTTGAAATGTTAAAAAGTTACTCAGTTTTAATGCTCGTCATGGCAAAAGGAACCAAGGTGCAAAGTTCTCAAAGACTCCCTTACTACTTGTACAAAAGAACTTCTGTTTGGGAATATCTGAGAAAACTTCGAAATAGCCTTGATAAGTCAACTGAGTTCTGGAACAGGAACAAGCTGGAAAAGATGCTGACGCAGTGAAAACACACCATTGCAGCCCATTATAGATTATGATGCACAAGATGTTCCAGAGACCCATCTTGGAACACGCAGCATAAAATGTCACCATCGACACGATGCATGAAATGTCACTGTAGACATTGTTAAAGATGTCACGACGGCATATCGTGAAACTTGAAGCACAAGATGCCATGGTAGTCCAGAGTGGAACAAAATATCCCTGTCGAATATGATGCAAAAGATGTCGCAATGGCCCAGCGACTTAACACTGCCTCAGTTTCTCCCTTGCAATACTAAGGGGTAAAATTACTGCGCAGGGGAAGTGGAAGATACACTGACTGACCGACTCCGCTGAATCGGAACTCCTGGGAGATATGTAAAAAAAAGTTCCTAACGAATGTTTTCTACATAAAACATACAGTATTCAGTTACACGAAAATTCTTGCAATTAAGAGAAATTTGTGATTAAGCTAATTGTAATGAAATGGAATCGAAAGGATGAGCTGCATCATGAAATTTGTTCAGTCTCCTGTTCTGAAACACTGGCATACATGTGGCACTCATTTGTACTGGCTATCATTAACATCTCCTCAGAGGAATGACATCATATAGTGCCTTAAATGAGGACGCTCAGCTTTGTCACCATGCCTCAATCTTTAGTACAACATAGCTTGACAAAAAACACAACATTCTTTAGGCCACACACAACATTTTCCAGGAATAGGTAGATCTAGTACTCATTAGGAAAAGATGTGGGAAATGTAGTCCTTGCCTCTGATATCCTGATATATCTAATTAATAGTCTCCTAATAGTCTAATAACAATGAACGACAAAGCGTTAATGGCATTTGGAAAGTTCTTTCCAAGAAGGATGTGTCCTCTTTGTGTGGGTGCATATCTTTATGTGTATTGGGGAAAGAGGGTGGATGGGTCGATAGATAGTGAATTTATAAATAGATAGAATAGAATATATATAAATAGATAGTGAACATGTAGAGGAATTTGACAATAATACACTGAAGAAAGTGCGGGGAAAGTGAAAAAAGTAATATTGAAAGATAATATGAATGATTAGAGAGAGAAAGGAAGTGAAAGAGAGAGAAAGAGAAAGAGAGAGGGAGGGAGGGAGAGAGAGAGAGAGAGAGAGAGAGAGAGAGAGAGAGAGAGAGAGAGAGAGAGAGCCTATGGAACAATGTTATTAGTAACAGATTTATATGAGCTTTAAATGTGCCAAAGAGTCCATCTAATAAAATATTGAATTGAAATCGAACGGAACTGACTCAAAACCAGAAAACTGAATCTGGGACTTTTAACATCAGAGGAGCTTTTTTATCTCCAAGTCTCCCTTCTTATGTCCATTCTGAAGCTCATGGACTGGACCGATACGGCACTGGTGTGAGGTGTCCTCATAGACGTCACGAAAACCACTAGCCTTCTGTCGCTGTTGTTGGTTTATTTCACCTACTGAGCTCTATGGCGAGTCCGAAAACGAGGGGGGAGGAGAACTCGAGTGAGAAGAAGAATGAAGATGGGTTGTTTGGCACACAAAGATGACCCCCTGTGAGACAGCCCTACAGGCTTGTAGGGCTTTTGTCTGGACATCACACTTGGCCACTTTCTGAAAAAATACGATTCACTAATTTCCTTGTACGTATAGTGTGTGTTTTTGGGGCGTGTCATTTCTTTTTGAGGCTAATGTTTTTTAATTTTTGCTTCAAACGCAGTAAAAAGCAGGCTGGAGTGGCGCTATTGACGGGCTGTTTAGATTTGGAAGGCCCAACAGAACGAGGGGTTTGCGAGTGTCGCATACCACGCGAATGTCAAGTCGGGATTTCCCCAGAATGGTTTCAAGGGTCGAATATGCTTATCTATTTTGATGTACATAATTGACCCTTTGTAGTGAAAGCGAAACATTTGGATAAAGATATATTTCATTGCTACTTCGTCGTTATTTGACAGAGCCATTGAGTCATTGCAATGCATAGGCTAGACTTTTGTAGCATTTATAGACACTTTAAAACCTAAAATGGTCAGTTTGAAGAAATAAATGCTTCCAGCATTGGCTGCAAAATAAAAACAATAACAGCAGCAATATTACTAATACTACCACTACTACTACAATTACTAGCTATAATAATGTTAATAAAAATAAGAAAGCGATAAAGAACAAAAAGACAACAAGCAATTAACAATAGTTTCTAAAGCTATCACTAAACTGACAGAAAAAAAACAACAACTGCCAATATTGAACAAAAAAAAAGGACCGAAAGAAGACTAAAACTTCCAGGATACCTTCCTGTTACACAAATTCAATATCGCCCAAGTCTAATTGGTTAGAACGTGCTCATATCAGATTCAAGTCATATAGCTTGGAAAGTGTTGAATGACTTTTTATGGAATATAGATTTCACTGTTTATTATAATCATTAGAAACACTTTTTGATGTGATTCCTATTTCATGCTGATTCTCATTTTGTATAATCTCATTTAAAATATAAGTCGTGTTTAAAGGAACCTAGAATTTTGCAATTTATAAACATGAAAGCAGAACTTCTTACTTACTTTTTATTTTGTTTACTTAGTAAAAGGCCAGCATTTCATGTTTTATATATATATATATATATATGATACCCTTTATAAACGGGTAGTTTCCAGTAAAATTGAAAGAGTGAATTTCATTTCGGTGAAGCATGGAAAGATACGATGTCGCTCCAGGTTCATTTTCCTTGTCATGACTGAAGCGACCAGCAGTCTTGAGAGATTAAACAGACTGACAATCACTGCTTGCAGATAAAAGTTTCATTTTGCTCGTACGAGTAGCCTACTGCAATTTATGTAACGTCCATCTTGACGCTAAGAGTCTTAATCCACATTTATGAGATTTAGGCAAAACTGAAATTTCATGCAGGCTTTTGGTTGGCATGAACAGACCCAAGTCTTCATACACCTATGACATCGTCACGTTTACGGGAGCCCTATACGTCTAAAATGGAAAACCATTATGGTGAATTAAAACAAAGAACAAAATCTGCGGATAGATTGTATAACAACAAAAGGGAATTAAAAAATGGTGAAAAACATCCCTTAATTCTAAAGGAATATTTGTTTGGATTACAGCGCTTGTTAATAGTCTAAGAGGATTATATTTGTGCGGAGCTTTTGTATGCGTAAAAAAAAATACCTTTTTCATCTAAATGGAAACTGAAAAATGTAAATGGAGGACACCCTTTGTAAAGAGCAAATATAACTTGAGCAAAGTGGTGTCTTAATGTCTACGGATTTGTCTTGGCCATCTCCACACGTTTTTCTTCTTCGGGGAGACAATTTTATTACATGGATCAAAGAGGCAAAACTCAAGATCTGTAGCCAAAAATGGTCTAAAATACTGTATCGCAGAAAACTGAAATTAGCATAATATAAACTAACTTGTGGAGCATAACCTAGCGCGTCAACACGGGCGGACAATATTCAACTGACATCAAAGGGAGAAGGAGAACATAATCATTGTGACAAGACAGGCTTGTTGCATCGCATGCATTGACACAATTGAAGCCACGAGCACCAGTTTGAAACATCTTCACTTGAAGATCTCATTCGCAAAGGATTTAAAATCTGACGCCAGATCTGACGCCAACAACGGAATCCACGGCCGTGCGTCATCTCGTCCTTGAAGCTCGTCCACTCTCGTTGACGGAAGATCCACGCGCTCTTCTTTCCCGTGCCATCTCCGACTCTTGAACTCGCATTCACTTTGGCGACGACGAGGACTCAGACGACTTTCGCATTATATAAAGGCCCTTTAAAGAAAATTCCATGCACCCTACAGAAATTAGAAAAGAATGTCCCCACGATCGCTATGGCTCGTTCTTTTTCTTCAGAAAGGAACATCGCCGCTTTCGTTGGGAGGGATCACCCTTTCTTCCCCAATGGCGCTGCGCTCCTTTAGGAAGTGCCCGAGAAAAAGAAGGGACCACTTGTATTAATCCACGAGTGATATTGTCCAACCCGAGCCACTGGCGACAGAGTGTCGCAATGTTTCTACCACTCGAAGAAAGGGCGGCAAAATGGCCCGCGAAGGAGCAACAGAATTTTTACGGCAGCAAAGAATGTATAATAAAATAACTCCAAATGCCTTTGCCTCGCCGTTTTTTTTGAAGAAAGGATATAGGGGGCGGCGAAAATCCCCGACTTTCCTCTTTCATTTCTCCTACGACACCAATAGTCTTAAAAGGGCATCCGCCGTCGAAAAGGTTGCAGATTTCTGAGAGGAGCCCTGAAAGAACGCGTTTGATGAAAGGTGTTAACTTGTGGATCAAAAGCGGCGTGCTCGCAATGTGGGATCATTATGTGCCTATTTCAACGGACCAGACATGCTATACAATAAAGTTTATGCGCCTGCAGTTGCCTTTTTTTTTTGGCGTTACAAATGTCTTTCCATGAAAGAAGTCCAATCGTAAAAGAAGGCGGCCAAACCCTAATAGTATTGTTAAAACTGTTTGAAAACACATGCGATAATGGACTTTGAAGATATACCTTTGAAATTTTCTAACCCTTGACAAGGCAATTTGCCATTATCAACACCAGCTTCAGAGGGGAAAAATACTGGAGAGAAATAATGAAGCCGATGCGACAAAAAGCAGAATTCGCGTCAAAGCAGAATATTCATTTTGTTGCAATTATCTTGCACCCATTTTTCATTAAGAGGAGGGGAGGGGCACTACCCTTTTCCAGAAGCTGTAATGCATATAACGTGGTGTGCAACATATCCCCATGAATGTAGTAGATTCCTATGCAAACTTACACTCCAAAGTGCTGAATGGTGCATTTTTCTCCCTCACGAGTGAGAATTTAGAACAACTGTCATTTGCGATGGCACGAGTTATTTGAGCTCAGATTTCACCTATAGTTAGCAGACACCTTCTTAAATGAAGTAAAGAAGCTTTGCCCAATTTGAGGTCTAGAAATAAAGATATTTTATTTAACATCAAAGGGCGTTGCCAATTTCTGATAATTTTTCGTCAATAAAAAAAAAAATCCACAGGATCGTGCACAAATGAATCTCAGAACCATGAGTGAAATCTTTGGTGTCAAACAACTGGTGCCATTGCTGCTGAGACTTGTTCTGAGATCATTAACCTTAAGGGAGATGAATGCACCTTTCAGCACTTTGGTGTGTAATTTTGCACAGAAATCCAATGCACTCATGGGCTTGCGTTGCACACCATGTTATGTGCATTACAGTCTCTGGAAAAGGGTAGGAAACCCCCTTAAGTCCTCTTAGCAAGGATTGTGTAATACGTTCATTAGTACCGCAGTCTTTATTCGGTGGTAGAAATTGTTCAATGTTGTGTTATCGGCTAATGATTTCGAAATAACACAGATACCTACGCATCTGTCCTGAGCAAACCTGAAAACGAAAACAATGATAGGAGAAAAACAAGGCTCTTTTATCATCAGATTATTTTCTTTTGATGCACGAAACGTGACTTTAGATTCAGATTTCGAGGGTCTTTGATTATTATAATACAAGGAACACGTGTTATTCTGACTTCTTAGAAAACCTCTCGTTCTCGCCTGATAATACGGAGCCCAGACCCTTCTTCAATATACGTTTTTTTTTTTCGTTTCTTTTTCGAGGCTTAAAGTTTTATTCCACCATTTTCATTTCACACTGGAAACTCTTGAAGAGCTTCCCAAGTTCTCTCATCTCTCCTTCCTCTTCTGCTTGACTGGCTCCAAGCGAATGAAAAACTCTTCCCGGCCGACGCAGCAGAAACGAAGCTCAGCCAATCATGGCGGCCAAGGCATAACTCCGCGAGGAACTCTGGGAAGTCGAGCGAGATGAATTCTGATTGGTTCAATAACGGACCAGCGGAAGCGGAAATCTCGCCATTTTTTGTCCCCTCGGCGTTACGTAGAGAAAAAGGGGCTGAAAATAAGAATTTTGATGATAAACGAGACAGAATGTGGACGGAAGAAAAAAAACATACAGGAATTAAATGAATGTGTGTGAGGATGTGTGCGTGTGTAGCGTGTGTGTTTAAAGGAAGGGGAAGAGGAGAGAGAGAGAGAGAGAGAGAGAGAGAGAGGAGAGAGAGAGGAGAGAGAGAGAGAAGGGAGAGTGGGAGAGAGGGAGAGAGAGTATAAGAAAGGATAATGAAAATGGAAGAATAAGAAAGTAATCAACGAGATTCAAAAGAGAATGTCCACTTATTTATGGATTCACACACACACACACACACACACACACACACACACACACACACACACACACACACACACACACACACACACACACACACACGCACGCACTCACACACACATACACACCCACATACACACATACGCACTCACATACACATACACAGAGACGGAGAGGGAGGAAGAGAGAGAGAGAGGGAGAGAGGGATAGAGTGATGAGAAGTGGAAAAATGAGAATATAGGCACAGGCAGCAAGGTTACACAATGAGTGTCGGATGGAGGAACAAGGTTTAGGTAGGCATACAGAAAACAATACGACAAAACTAAAGGTCGGACAGTTTAAGTCATCTCTTGCAGACAACTAAACCAAACATTTGATGTCTGTTTTTCTGTGCAAACAAGACATACATAATGGGTTCGACTAAGGTTCCAGTGGTTTATTTTTATTTTGCCAGAGAATTTATATGACGACAACAAAAAACATCGTTACTGCAGGTCAATATGTTGGACAAGCTTAAACAAGAAATGTAAAATAATATTGCAGGATGTCTCAATAGTTTGTTCAGTAAATGCTACGTTATAAGTCTGTTTTGCAAATTCCATCTACGACCATTCCCTCCCTAGCTCTGGAAACACTGAGATGCTTTCTACCTATAAAAAAAACAACAGAATGGCAGTTGTACAAATACATGGACGTGTCTGATCTAATGGGCTATTGTGGAAGTTGTATCTGTTAACGTTTGATGGGGACAGTGAGTGAGTGAGAGAGAAAGAGAGTGTGAGATGGGGAGAAAGAAAGCTGGTGAGAGAGTAAGACAGAGAGGATGAGACAAAGAAATAAAGAAAGAGACAGAGATGTCACTATAACTAAACGTAAGTGATAGTTATGCATATGTGATTTTTTTTTCCCTTTCATTCAGGCCTTCGAACTGATGTGACATTATGTGGTTTGCTTTCGCTTAAATAAACAAACTTAAAACTTGAAACCTCTCTCAGGTTTTCTTTCTCTTTTTATTGATGGACAATTCTCAATATGGTGACACCCTGAGGTGATGCGACATGGACATCCTCTAAACCTTATTAGAGACCTTTGATTTTTAAGTTCGGATGTCTTACGAACGTTATGACGAGGCAGGCATGAGTTCATAGGATTTCCTGGGGTTCGATCATTTTGCATGTAACAAACTCGACTCAGATGTGACTTTCACATCTATTTCGTACCGTACAGTATGACCAGACCTGTCTGCCAAACGTTTCGCTTCGTAAGAGGTCAGAACTTTAGAACGAAACTTTTCTATTATTACCTACAAAGTGCAAAATTACTTCAGCATTGTGACGTATATATTACTGTATACACGTGATTAGTTGCACAATATCCACAGGCAAACATATATGTTACTATATACACGTGATTAGTTGCACAATATCCACATGATGGTCATTACCGTAAAGGGTGATAAGACAGCACCAGTCATGCCCTTACACGCCAATAACCGACTAAACGGGTGAGTCAGATTTAATACAGTTTCTGCCAAAACATCAACCAAACTGAACTATCAAGGTGGCTTATCGTACTCAAAATAAGTATGCAGGCCACACTGTGGCCCCATGAAATGATACTGAAGTAACGAATTAGTTTTGGTGTCCTCTTATATAACATTTGTCACACAATGCTGTTTCTTCTGAATAAACTAATCAAACTTTCGGATGGTAACATAAATGAATGCATCCGATCTACAATGGCGATTTTGAATGATTCAAAGTATCCCGCGAAGAAATAGAAACTGAAATCTGAAAGAATAAAAAAAAGGATAAACTTTGTAATCTAAAATATTAGGCAGGTATCACTTCATGAATGCACTAGACGGGATGTGGTAAGCATTGTGCAAATACTCTACTTTCTGGCCTGCCTTGGGATTGTGTAGCAGGACCCACAGAGAAGACCTCATAACCCAATCAGCGTGTAATTTTTTTTTCTTCTTCTGTTTGGTTTAATCAATCTCTCTAGTTAGTAATAGATATATTGCTGTGACCAGTGTTCCCCAGCAGAAGAGCCGTGTGGTCGTATGTACAATCCATACGTTAATTAACGTATAGCGTTAGCCATGGTGAAGACTACTAATGTGTTGGGAGTTTCCCGTGGTTACCGAATTGCGTTAACTAATGTATGGATTATGCATACGGCCACTGGACTGGTAAAAGTGTCAAGTGCTTTGGTCTAGACCTAGGCACTCTGATACACAGGCCTGCCAGCCGGAATCGGCGCTAATGAACTAATGAATTTAGGCGCGTGTGAACAGGTAGCCGTGAGCAATGTTTAGTAGGCAGGTGGACTGCCGGCCACATTATTTGTTTCTCAGGTGTATCAGCGTGCTTAGGTCTATAAGGTATGCAATTACAAGAATGCCCCAGGATGCAAAGATCCCACGTGACGTCGTCGCAGTTGAATCAGTCTCTCCCGGATTCGAGTTTTCTTTATCAAATTTCTCGCTTATGCTGTAATAAATGTCGTCATAGATCTCAGTCTGTATTCAGGAAGTTTGGCTGATAGTTTCGTTTCATGCGTAGTATAGCTCTACTCGACATTGATCTTTAAATCAGTACCCGGTATAATGTGATGAAATATTCGCTTCCTTTTCACAATTTAAGTTTTTCGTTTTGGAGAGATAAGGAGCTCTTGTTTATTTGGTGAATATTTATCAATAAGTACCCTTCTCTCGCCTCTTTTCTACGTTCCACCCAATTTTAATATCCATTTAGGTAATGTATATGAATTTTATTTGTCCTTCATAAACAGCCTACAAATTCTTCCTAGTGAGGTCTTTACCAGCAATGAATCTTTTGTGAAGTCAAATAATTATGCTTCCAACTATGGCGTGGGGTGGAGAAGTGATGAAAGGGCAAGGTTGAAGGATTGGAGAAGATACTTAACATAGTTTAGTATTCGTTTTAATAGTCACCAATATTTATTTTGTTACAGTTTCAGTTTGTTTGCAAAACTCATAATATAATGTCCCAGTTGTCGACTTGGTTCTATTCAGCAATGGCTACTATTATCGTCATTATCGTTATGGACCTCACTGTCAAAATATGTTTTCTTCCTAGCTTCATAATCAATACCATCATCATCGTTGTCTTTGTAATTTTCAAAAATATAAAACACCCCCAGTACTGTGGCATGAAAAATTTAATAAAAGTTCCAGATATTCGGATATGTGTCACTCTTCAGGGAACATAACATAAAATAATGTCGTTATAATCATCATCATCATCATCATCATCATCATCATATCATCGCCATTGCCCTCAAATGTCTTCATCATCATCATCATAATTATTTCTCAAAATAGTAGATAAAAGGTTTCAAATTTTCGGGCAAGTGTCCTTCGTCAGGAAACAACTAAGAAATAGTTTTTCATAATCATCATCATTGTAAAATAGGAGAATATTCGTTAAAAAAAATTTCAACCACATATATATTGTGAGCTTTAAAATACACATTTATATGATCTAAAACATATAACATCAATCTAAACATTTCGGCAAAAACCTTCTTCATTAGAAAGTAAATCAGTGAAATCATCGTCATTATCATTATCATCATTTTCATCATTATCATTACTAGACATTTTCATCATCATTGCCATAAATCAAAAAGATATTAGCATCACGCTGAATACTGGTCTGGTAATCCCATAACGCACCCTATTATTGACACCCGGCATCACTTGAACAAATCCTGGTCGTGCGGCGACAGACGCCTTTTTGCCAGCGATAAGGGTATATTACACCAAGTTATAACTGCCCTAAGGAAATAAAGACTTTTAGAATAGAAGGGCTGACAATAAAAATAAAGTCCTCAAGAAAGTCTCAAGTAGTAGTTGTGTCTGATACATGCCATTTTCTGGTGTTAGTGCACCCTGTTCTTAAAGGGCAAATCGCTCGTAGAACTGAGTGCGAAGAAATTTAACTCTAATTGCAGCCATCATCGCTTCATAACGTTTTCATTTCAGTGCACAAACTATAGCGCAAAATGAAAGATTATTACCGATAACGAAAAGAGTCATAATTTTTATATTTCGTAAACCGATCTTTAGTCCCCCACATTTTTTTTTTCAATAATATGCGCTCTATTCACATAGGCGATTTGAATCTAGAAATCGATAAGATTCTAATTCACCACCCGCGTCCCGTATATTCAAGTCGAATACACCCTTTTCTTGTACCTAACCCGTTAGCAATAGTGCATTACACAAAAGTCCTGATTAAGTCCCTATAATCTGTCAGTTTTGATAAATTGCTTCAACCCAGCCGAGACTTTAGAATTTGCCTGAGATCAAAGCGCTGGAGACACCGTTGGAAGGGAACCCTTAGAAACGCCCCTTCTAATGAAACGCCATCATTAGCACCGACCCCCTGCCGGGCGCCCATTGGCTCATTTCGTGACGTCACACAAATGGAGTCCAAGCACGTGATGTTGCACGGGGGGTTGTGACATGCGCAGACAGGAGCACGTGCACACTGAAATGAATACGATTGGGTAGATTGAGGTAATTAGTGGAGAGGCCCCGATTCCAGTAGGAGAATGAGCTTTCATACGCTCGTCCTCTTTAGTTTTTTTAAAGCTTCAAGCGTATTGATGTCCACAATCTGTTTTGACATACAAAGCACTCGCTGTTGTCTTTAGCCAAATGAGAAAGATACGCAAGTGCGAAAAACAAGCAACAGTCTATAAAAAGGTCCTGCAATGCTCTGATTCTTCTATTCAGCCTTCACAGGACTCTCTCCTCTCGTCATTAATTCGGTGCCATTTATTGGTCGTTGCTGTTAACAACCACAGGCTCAATTCAAGGTGGAATCTGTGAACATTACAGCTGAAGGAGGGAGTGCGCACACACAAACAGATGGTCAAGTAAGGTGGTATAGAGACAAAAAGTGCTGTAGAGATAGAATACACCAAAGGAAAAGAAAAATAATGCTTTTAAGCTGAAGTAGAATAGGAAGAAAAAAAAATTAAACACATAAGCGAAAACAGATTGAGGACTGAGTGCAGCAGAGTATGTAGTGGTTTGTTCTCTGTACATGTGCTCTATAATATGATTTATAGATGTGTGGTGTGCTTCAATGGCCGGGAAAAGGCATATAAATAAACAAATCTTGAATTATATTAAATGTCATCAGAGCATTGTATTAACTGTCCCTCCTTTACTATGTTTTGTGCGCATTCGTTTCATTATGCTCAACGTTTATCTTTCTTTTCTAGACTACCACAGAGTTCTCCGAAACAACAACAACAACAACAACAAAAAATCTAAACTGCATTCACCTACCTGGAATTAGTGCTGGTTAGCCGATGTATAGAGATAACTGAAGAATGAAGATAAACAGAATAATGCTGGACTGATATCTATGGTATACATTCACAACTTTCTCAGTAAATTTCCACGTTAACGACTTAGTCCTTTTTTAAAAAAAATGTTTGTGCACTACCATATTCGCCAGCGGACTGAAATATAAACAGGAAAACGTGATTGGAAGCATTTGTATGAATATCAAATCCACGTTTAACTCATTACTTAGCTCATATATTAATATACTGAAAAAATTTGACGGAAATTGCAAAATGAAAAATGCCAACTTTGCCTTTGACTACAAACTAGGTGAATTTTACAAGCTGAGCAGATTATAAACGCGTTTTTTGTTAATATTAATAATATAAAAATGCGTATGATGCTTTTAAAATATTATTTTCTATTTTGTTTTTGCAGTTCTCAAAATATTTTATATCATAGCAAGTCAATTAAAACAAATTTTGTTCACTTAGTACATTACAAAATTTGGTTGATTTTCATGGGATTAATTAAACAACGAAGTAAATTTTACAGCTTAAAAAAACCCCTGAAGTTCAGCATAGCAAAACTAACATGTCTATTGGATAGATTAATTAATGTACATTAGTCCATTACACTTTAGCTGGAAGCTATTCTACAGTGTCAACTATCGTGCGTGGATACTACATGGAAGTAATGACTAGGCTGGCTTGTCTTGTTCTATTTACAAGACTAGACTTCAAATTGACAGTTCTACTACAGGGTACTCTAAGGCCAATGCCTCTTTTCGGTGGCTTTACTATTTCTGGATAGACGTGTTGCTACACATGCAAGCATGCAATGTGTATGTTGTCTTCAGGCTGATTTTATATCCGTATTTGCAGTGCGCATGGGGTATTTTTGTTTTGCATTATTATCACTGTAGTTCTAGTAATTAAACAAAAGGTTTTGTTTGAAAAAAAAAAGAAAAGAAAAAGGGCAAGAGGAGGGATGGAGGGAGAGAAAAGGGAGAGGGATGGAAACATGTGGTCATTTCGCTATTTTGATTTCAGGGAATGACTGTCGTCATCAGTTACAGCAGCGACACAGACAGTAGCAACATAATCGCCTCAGCACTGAGTTCGAATTCAAATGCAGACAACTTCAGTTTATCTCAGAATCTTTAGACTCGAGATTATGCAATGAATTTTATGTAGAAATGTAAGATTTCGTTATGCGAAAGAAATTAAATGGAAGTTACTATGATTCAGATTCCGATTAGATATAGGAGACTGTAATCCCATGTCCATCTGGGAGAACACCAGTCTGCAAGAAAAAACACGCCTACTATAAAGAGCTGCACCTCATCCCGTGACATTCCAGGTGACCAGTCTGTAATTTTGAGATAATGAGATCGTCGAAATCATGAAATCAGTTTTTTTTTTTTATGATGTGAAGATCATGGTGTGCAAGAACCATCGCATCACGCTCATTCTATATTCGTCGAAGTCATGTTTTGAAATTTTGAGAAATTTAGCGCTCTCAACCTGTTGCTCAAAGTAAAACAATGAGGCAGATGGTTTAACTGTTATAATGGAGTATAATAACGAATCAAAGCTTTGATTTGTATTAATAGGAAAAAGACGATAAGTGGAAGATCATAGTAATATAAACAACTCAAATCTTCAATAAAAATGACTTAGCCTAATGTGGAATGAACATGACGATAATAGATTTAGATATAGTCTACGCTGATTACAACTCCGTTTGAGATCAGTAACAGAAATTTCACGAACATTTGCTTATGGAGTATAATATTAATGTCACGATTTACCGAAAGTATTGCCGGAAAATGGTATAAGCATAATAAGCTATAGCTTACGACGGACTCATAAACCACAAGGGCCTAACAAAATTTGAGACTTAAAAAAAAACCCCAAAACCTTTAAAATGTTATTAATTCTTTATGGATTTGATTTAATCCTCCCAGACAAAGTGGACATTTTTTTTCTTTAGTTTGGCCGGAATAACCTTTTATAGCTTCTAGTTCAACGAATTTATAACAAAAGGCCTTTATTGTTTTATATTGCCTAAGGGCCCATCAACTCTAAATCAGATACTTGCCAAAAGCAAAGTATAATCATTCTCTGAGGCAAGGAAATACGAGGCTTGTCCGGTAATTACCCGGGTTTTCCCGATATCTAGAAAACTAATCAATGTTTTTAAAATCGGAAAAGTGCATTTGCTTTCTGCACTAATGCACTTACTGAATGCAAATTTTCAAGTGCCTCGGTGAACGGANTTTTTTTTTGCTTTTTGAAATTAAGGAATAAAAGGATGATCGTCCACTCGAAGAGTGGTGTAAAGATAACATAGAGATGTAACCAACGAGAAAAACCGTTGCATTTGTGTAGCTTTACTGCAATACTGCTTCACTATGAGAGACTAAATTTAGATATCCACCTTTTAAAAGAGATGGTTTTGGGTGATGAAATTAGCCGAAGTTTCTGAACGAGCTATCGCCCGCTCAAGAAAAAAAAACGTGCTTGATATTGCCTCAGACAAACACAGCGTATAAATAGACAAGCTTTTGGCTCTTGCCATTTTTTTGTCAGCCATTCAAAATAGGGCTTGCCTGGAACTCTCTCTGGATTAAAAACTTGACACTCTAAGTAATCCCTAGGACTAGGATCTAGATCAAAATACTTTCTGCACACAAGCAGCTTTTGACTTGCCTCATGATACATTATACACTGTCATTAACTTCCTTTGAGTTTCTTTGAGTGTTCTCATGAGAAAGAGAGAAATTTTTAAAAAAGTAAATATATTCAGTCTTATTACGTTTTGACTCCTGACTTGGATAAAACCGTGGATTGTTGGACCAGGCCCGAGGCAAAAGGGCGAATATTAACATCCTCGCGACAAATGTGGTTTAAAACCAGCAGTCTCTGAACGGAACCACCTTGTCCTAAGGGACATTAAAAACTGCAATAATAATCAGTCAGTCAGTCAGTCAGTCAGTCAGTCAGTCAGTCAGTCAGTCAGTCAGTCAGTAAGTCGTATTACGCTATAATACAAAGCCCTCTCTCAATCCTCACAAACTGCCTTCACAATATTGTCTTCTCACTACCATGAATTGACAGACGACAAGCACCACAAGCAAGTCACCATTAGTAATTCCACTAAATCATATATCGACGACAGCTAAACCACTCGTGCACCATTAGATGAATGAATGAGACCTTCATGACCACAAAGGTCCCATTCATTAGGCAGCTACACGCTGCGGTGTCGGAGAGGCCTCCAATAAATTTCAATGTGCAACTCGAGATGCCAAAGTTCATCAGATAGGGTCAAATGTCACCCAACTGATTGCACGACCCGATCTGACAGGAGGGCACACAAAATGATGACGTCAAATCAGATTCTTGACACAATCTCTGAAGCCTCGTTTCTGGGGAGCTGCTGGGTGGAAAATATAGATTGAAAGCTTGGACGCATATCTTAGGACGTGCGGGTCTGAGGACAGAGGGCCATGCATCTATTGCCTGGGCCAGCTCTAGAAGGTTTTAGGGGTCGGAGAAATTATCTTTCCTCCCGACTGCACTTGGCAATCAACTCAGGTTCGATTTTCCTGTTTGCCTTGGTGTGGCCTGTCGGTGGTGCTCATCTCGCAAGGATGGAGCCGGGTGCATGCCTTTTCGCTCAGAGAGATCGGCCCATGAAGATTGCTCGGCCGAGCAAGAATTCGCTTTCATTAGCACAGCGTTGGGTATTTGCCCAAAAGGCACAGAGGGACACAGACAGACCCCCTGCGATGAGATGAACAGAAAGGACTCTCGCCCGTTCTTCCTTGTGTTCCGCTAGTGGGAAACATATGCGGCCTGGACGCCTATCTTCAGGAGGAGTTTTTTTCCGCGTAAATGACTAAGCAGTCGCGTGCGTTACGCGCTCATTCTGGGCAGAACTACAGGTGCTCATTCGTGTGCGAACCGAAGCTGGCCAATCAGCGGGCTTAGATCATACACTTCGACGTTTACGTCATCGCCAAGGGCGCTGATAAGGTCACTTCCGCTCGGCGGAGCACGTGACTTGATGAATTTGAGTTAGTTCCCCTACGTCGACTTGGGCTATTTCGCCGAATTAGCTTTCCAATAAGATCACCGGACCTAGGTGCGGCTACGGGAAGGAGGCCAAATGTTAGAGAACGCGCTAGGAATTCCTAATGGTCCAGTCTCAGAGAGAAGAGAGAGAGAGAGCAGGGCCAGAGGCTAAAATTGGCGACAGTTTGACACCGGATAAACAGCTGACATGTTTCACTGGCCACGCGAGGAAATGATGTCAGGGAAAAACTCTGGAACCATGAAGGTAATAATAACATTAGGGTCCGCATCACGTGACTCTTTTAAAGCTTTCTAGGTCTCCATCTTTATGCAGGGTAAGAAAACGAAGAAGGGAGAGAAACAATCCTCAGCTCAGTTCAGTTTGTTCAGAAATTTATTAGGTCATGAGCGGAAAGAAAAATTATACTGGAACAAGCTAAATACACAACTGACAAGGAAAAACCAACAAGACATTCTTTCTATACACAAATACAGACTATATTTAAACACTGCAGGAAATATTGTTTAATATGAAAGGGCCTTCGACCGTCTACACAAAATAAAAGTTTATTCTCCTACACTTATCATGGAAGTGCTAGTAGGATTTACGGCGAGCTTTGTCTTCTCCTCCGCTCTCATATTTTCTCTTTCCTGCCCTACAAAATATGACTCTCTAACGAGCACGGCTTGCTTCTTAGGCGAACATAGCGGTACGGACTCTAGGGTTATTAATTACCTCCTTGGCTGGAATAGCTTTACTAGAATGGATGGGTTAGGACGCCCGGCGCTTTGTCAGGCAAGCAAGTCGGGGAGAAGGGTAAGTTCAAGGGGTAAATTCATATTGGTGACAAAAGTCTAGTTCAACCTGTAGAGTGATATCGTCTCGGTTCTCCCTGCAAGTCTTCAAACATACTCAAAGTGACATCAATGGTTATTTCTTCTTGCTTGACCTCATACAAAAGGGCGGATGCGCACTCTCTCATTCTCAAACCATGCAGTATTCCATACACACACACCAAAAAAAGCGCTAAAAATATAGTGTTTCTCTTAATGTTCAGCTTAGACCTATCATTTTTTTCCCACACTCTATGAAAGCAAAGATTTCCTTGTCACTTTATAGGGGAACGCTTGCACTGACCCAGTTAAGTGGGACTTCGAATTTTTGAGGTGTGACAAACATATTAAGGCATATTACAAAATCACTTTATTTTTTAAAATAATTAGCTACACGAAGGCCGTAATGTTACTGCGCTTGTCTCAAATCCGCAAAGGTATTACCCAGTGAGCCACAACGGCGAGGCCGTAAGATTTTCGGGGTCAAGGTGGATTATCCCGGTAAACAGATTTCTACCACTGTGATGCATTGCTATAAGCACTGCAAACTTGTTTGAAACGGTCTCCGCCTAAGAACCCGGCCTTCACTTCAGGCAGAGGTCAACTTGGTCTTTCTCATCAGGTGGAGCAATGTGGACGAATGGTTACGCCGCTGAAACTCAGGATCACAAGACTGTGAGTTTGATAGCTGCTACGGACTTGTTTAAAATGACTTAGGAGGACATTATTTTCATTAACATTTTTTTCAGTAGGCCAGTCTGAATAATGTGTATCTGGCGATATGCTGTGATCTTTTGAGAAAGCTAGTGATCAGTGTATTTAAATTGAAGCGGCACAGCATGTTCCCCAGGAAGCTGAGAAGGATGTCGAGTGATCTGGCGTGTCAGGTTATTAACAGTGTGAAGTCGTGTGAGCAGGCATTGCCTACAAACGAAAGTACTGTAGACATCGTGATAACGCTGATCATTCGCTGCAAGTGCCCGTTACTTAAACTCACACGCACCAAGAACAAATTTCTGTTATCGAGGTTCTACCGTATGCATTGCACTGCACTTCATTACGAAGGGAAATAAACTTTAGGTCATCTCTCCTACAGTGCATCATTATGAAAAATGGTATGGTGTTTTAGGCCGTCTTTGACTAAAAAAAAAATAAATTAAGTAATGCAAATAACAGCCATATTTTTCCATCCTCGACACTATTATAGACCATTGACCGATGCTCCTGATACCCTCCTGTTGCGCTCTTTCATCATAAGCTGTTAATGTTCTATGATTATGTCGAACGGAAAAAAAAAGAAGGCTACTATTTGTTTAACGACTCCAGGCTGGTGTCAAGTCAGAGGAATCTTCCGGTCATCACTAAGACTTCATCGATGTAGTGTCGATCTTCATTACTTGAATAACTTTATCACTTCGAAAGAGAGGAGAAAGAAAAACCTTAGCACAGTATCTCATCTCAAATCTTTTCATTTTCATTTCTATCTTCGTTGATTATCTCATTTATCACGTCAGGGAGTTGGAACTTTCTCTTGCTCTAAAAAGTTTCGGTTGAACACCTAACTCATAATAGGGGATTCGTAAACCGTAATGAGATATCTTTTCTTACAGTGATAGCTGGTAAGAGGGAGTGGGGAATGTCATAATGAGAGCTTTTAGTAAGGGAGAAGGAAGATAGAGAGGGGTCATTGTAAATAAGAGAGAAAGATAGTATCTCGATCAGCACTGGCCACCAACATTACAGCTTTTTCTATGTAAACAGTCTAATTAATCTTTAATAAAAAAAAACAAAAAAAAAAACACCATGATAGTCTTACATTTTGAGGCAGGCCGAGCGAATTTATGCCCACTACATCTGAGGACATTTAATACGTGAATAAGTCATCTTCATTTTTATATGAATTCATAAAGGTTACAGGCCTGTAATTGTACTTTCACTATTGGGTCCTACTACTAAGGGGTTATATTTCATTTCCCCTTTTCCCTCTTTTGGCATGCCCTGCTTCCAGTAATAAGGGCTCCAGGGGGGAAATTTTGATATCATGGGAAACTGTGTCCATTTTACTTTATTTTGCCAGGCACTATTTAGCCCTGGGCTTGAACTGCCAGGTCAAGGGTGTGCTCAGGCGGAAGAGGAGGGGTTTGGCATTGACCAGTGAAAAATGTAGGGTCTGTTTACAAATAGCAACCAAGCTCAAAATTTCAATGGGCTTGCTAGGGTTGGGTAAGTCTTAAAATTTGGGCCACATAATGAGCTTCAATCTGGTATGGGTCTGGGTGAAAGCTAAAACTTTGGGTTCAGAGGGCAGCTCAAAATGTTAATATAGCCCATAGAGGAAAAAAGGGTCCAACCCCATTACAGGTCTGTAACCTAAATAACAATTATTCTTCTCAAATTTTTAATTGTCTAACATCGTCACAGTGATGCACAGTTTCTCCCTCTCATTTAAGTGAGGTTTTTAGGAGAGGGCAAAATAACTGTATAAGGCAACGCAAGATAACAATACCAATCTCAAGCAATAGTGCTGTTTTTAAACTAATGCTTTAATGACTTACTTTGTCTGTTACATTTGATGAAAGTATTGGGTTTTAACATGCTCAAAAATAACCCAGTCTGCAAACTGCCTATCTCTGATGTGCCTAATAATATATTAATATTGCTATATTAAAGTACCGGCATCCAAATAATTTTTTTAGGATGCTCTATAAATTGTTGGTATATTTTTAAGCTCTTCTGCCCACACGTAAAGAATGTTAAACACTTTTGCTCATTATAAAGATTAACCTCTGTCAGCAATACGATACAGAACCATTTTACTGAATTTTGAGAGAATGCATCGTGTGACTGTTCAGTGCGTAAAATATACCCATAAGATATGAATGCAAAATAAAAAAGGTTTCATAGTGATGGCTATGATGATGATGATGATGATGATGATGATAATGATGATGATGAAGAAGAAGATGATGATGATGTGATGATGACGATTGAGAATCATATTATGCTTGAAAAAGACCTCCTTAAGTCGAAAATTTGCAATATCAAATCTGTTTTATTTATCTGTTAAAACAAATTTTTATGTCTGTTACAAAGTTCTTAATTTAAAATTCTTAAATGATGACAATGATGATGATGAGGATTAAGCTGATAATGATTTTCATTTCCCTTTGTGATCGATGCAGCGGCTTAAAAAATAAATATCAGTAGTCTAGCAATTGTGAGGCTCATCATATCACTTGAAACTTGAAGACGACTTTGAATTCGAAATATTTTACTGCTGTCAAATGTTTCTGTTATGTTCATATTAAAATCACCAGTAACATTTGAGAGCCTGCCTTTGTCTTCCTCAAAAGATGGTGGTCATAGTGATTTTAACAAAGACATAACGAAAAAGCATCCCTTATTCGAATGTTCGTATCTTTGTTGTTGTTAGTGTTATTGCTGTTGTTGTCACTGCTATTGTAGTTGTTGTTGTTGACATTGTTGTTGTTGTTAAGTTCACGATTAGTGTTGGTTTTAACTTGTAAAATTGCTTTACATATTATTTTTGTGAACCTCCTCAACAGCTCTGTCCTCTGTTCTTTTCTAACAGATGGGGATAATGAAACTGATGAAAGTACAGAAAAATGGAATTTTGGCAGAAGAACAAAAATAACCCTCACATTATAGAAATTTATAATGTTCAGGCCACGCTTTTCTGTACATTCATAGGCCACAACATGAACACAGTATAGTCTGGTAATCTAATGAATTGGCAGAGACAGCACAAGCATTTTGGGTAAGGCAAGCAATGAGAGATGGTCCAAAGGGCTGCTGCATGTACACACTATAACTGAAGAGCGTTTTTCCAAACCTCGGAACGTGGTCTCTGAATATTTTTGAAATATAGAGAAATAACATTAATGTAATTGCTCTTAACACACATATTTTTTTAAACTGTTAAATGACGTAAAATTTGAAGGGGTGCAGATTTTGAGCTCAATTAGATTTTGAATGAATCAACACAGAAATGCATCTTTGAATTCAACGAAAGTGCATTTACTGAGTTCAGGAAAAACGCTCTTCAGTTTGCAGCTTCTAACTTACCAATGACTGAAAACGTGTATACTCGTCCTCTGTGGTGTATCGGTTGTACTTAGTCATCATCTTCATCGACCTGAATACTAATTATGTCATAAGATATCCTGCAGCACATTCAATCGGTCAGTCCAGTTCTATTATGATCATTCATGGAAACTATAATTTTAGAATGATAATTCTTTTTTATCTCAAAACTGACCACCCCTCACACAGATCAGTGATTTACATAATTATGAACAAAATGTACATAAATAGCATGACTGTGCTACCATAGTTCTTGACCATGCTGTCGGTGGTGTTTCTTCTCGGCTACAAGGAATAAAAATGTATTTGCTTTCGGCTACACAGTTTTGGTCCTTCGTGCATCGATACTGCTAAATGTAAAGCATCGTAAATTACAGTTTGAATCTCATCAGGCAGTGCAGTGTTTGTATTATATAAGCTGAGCTCAGAACTCAAGATTCAAGAAATTAATATTTGGCTGATGTCACAAAGATATTATAACCATCGAAGAGTGGTAACAAATTAATCAAAAATGAACAAAAGCTTAAAGTAACAACAACAACAACTTCAACGACCCCCATCATTCATTTTAAACACCAAAACACTCGCAAAAATTTGACACTGTGAGTTTTAAATCGCAAATTACTTCCAGGCTTTGTATACGAAATTTGATATTTTGATAATTTTGCCCAGTATACAGTAAACCCTACACTGCCGCCATTATCATTCTGCTCAGATCTTATTTCCACCTTCCTGTCGATCAGGAGAGGTTAAAAAAAAATCCCAATCGATGCATTAAGTTGCCTGGAAAACGTGTGGGGGCAAACGATAAAGGTATCGACTATCCTTTAACGATTTACACTAGACCGTCTGGGTCTATAATATACTTGTGGCCGAAAACAAATGTAGCCGAAAATACGTTAAGCTTTGTAGTCTTAAGCTGCGTCATCCAGTCGTTACTGCCGGACAGCATGCCCCATGATTTTATTGGCCATGGAAACTTCCTGGACTGAGATGGATGGGGTTTCATATTTCAAATACTAGGTGTTTTCATGTCAAATTGCTTCACGGTCAGAATTATGGTAAAATAACAATCTGCAAAGTTTCTACGCATTATGAAAGCCTTTACTAGTGAAACCTCGAAAAAATTGCGATCTGATGTTATGCGCACCATTGAATTCAAATTGGTGAAGTAACCCATTCTGTCTCTCCTCTCCACTTCTACTCCGGGCAAGCCTAAACAAAAGCCACCATGTTAATACAGACGACTGCCTGGTGTAATATTAAACCGACTGGTCTTACGCCTTGTGTTTTCAAAGCGACCCTATAGACCTACGCGTTTTAATCCTGTATTTCAAGTCACTTGTTTTCCACATTAGATAGGAAATTCTCTTACTCGGAGAGCGAGGCAACAGAAGATTATCAGAGGAAGATACTTCAGTCTAACATGTTTGTCAGCCCTTTTTACTCATGGACTCCAGAGGTTGACAAGTCGAAAATATGGAATGGTCCGCTGAAATTCGAGTATCGTACAGACCATGCAGTAACGTTCTCAGCTGCGTACTCTGGACTTAGATGATAAAACAGCAATAGTAATAGTATTATGCAGTGTTTGTAGTGAATGAAAATTAACTTTGATTTCAGATTTCATAAGTTTATTTCTATTGTAACGATGTTACAATATATGGACATATGCCTACTATTGGTCAGTAAATAAGCAGACAAATGAAAAGACCAAAAAAATGCAAACAGTCAGTCAGACAGATAGACATATTAACATCCTAAAAAAAGACATACCGGTATTTAAACCTATGGAGATCAGAAACGTAATCACAGATAAGTTAATACTAATAATGTGGGGAGTTCACTTAAGAATTCATGTATTATTTCACAGTTTTAAAATTTGGACAGAGGGTGCCTCATGAAGAAGGAAAACGCATATCAACGTCTCATTGTGAAGTGCTCTTAAGTGTTCAGTACAGTAAAACCTTGGCGTTTCATCACTTAGCAAAGGAAATAAAAAATTGAGTATTCTCTGCCTACCAGTCTGGCCTGCGGAAGACATAAGAATCGGACTTTACACGCGGAGGGAATTTATGTGCAAACCAGTGCAACTGATTTTCTCGTGTCAAAATTCTTGTCAATGACATCCGATGAATATCAAACTTCTTTCCCATCCAGAATGAGTAAAATAAACATTTCTCGCCTTTTTTTTGTTTAAGTCTTGTGATGACTAAAGAATTTTAATTTCTGGTGACAGATTTTTTTTTTCGCCTCTATTCATTGGACAGACTTAGGTCAGAGGTTCATCATCATTCAGAGGTTTACATGGACATCATGTATATAATGGGATTGGCAGATGGCATGTCTCCATCAAATGGGGTTCTGTGGTGATAAAGGTATGAAGATGCCAATAGAACTTGGCATTTATATTTGCAACTTTAAATAGTCTCTATAAATTCAGAAAAGTGGCCATGCGGAAGGGGGAAAGGGGTTGGTTTGAATTTCAAAAGGTTAGATAGATGTAAATACATTTATAGACCCAGAATAGGTGAGATTTAGCTACTCAGATATAAACTGTGTGGTTGTTGCTGGGTGGGTAAGGTGATCCTGTGTATTGTGTGTAAAGGCTTACAGTATTAGGAAGTCTGATCCAGCGAAGGTCTCCAAACCTAGTTGGTTTAGGGACATTTTTTTTTCTATGTGTGAAACTTTGGCGGAAGAGTTAAACAAAAGTACAGTTGGCACTGGACTCCTGGACTAGGTATAGAGGGGTGTAAAACCTTATTTGACCAACGGTGGAAAAAAAAAAAAGGGCATCTTCATATCTAAAAATTGTGTTCCGTGGTATCAGTTAGTTCTACGGTCGATCGGTTTCTTATGCGGGGGTTCATAGACTAGCGACATCTGTATAACTATCTTTTTGAAAGATATACGAATAGACATGATGCATTATTTATCTGGCCTTCGCCCTTTCCAAGATCCACATATTGGCTATGGCTCGTTACAGCAAAATAATCTTCGGTAAATCTGAGAAAGCACTGCAATACAGTGTGCTTTATACTGAGAGCCGATCATTTGCTGTGATTAAAATGTTAACTGAATTATTTTATACGTCCTAATTCTATCGTGACCACCACCATTACTACCACCACCACCACCATCATCATCATTGTATTGATCTGACGTTATATTGTATGTGGTATGAGGTATGTATATTGCTTTTGCCTAAATAAATAAACTTCAAACTTGAAACATCGTCATACTTTATCTGCTCCCCTGTTTTCTCCTTTTCATCATCATATTGATTAGCTTAAACTTTGGAAAACAAAATCTTGCTCATTGGTTATTCGATTATTTTAGGGTATATTTAATACCCTCGAGCGATTATTATCGCAAAGAAACAACCCAAACCGCTTCCCTGGATGATGAACACGAGGTATGAGTACAGACTTAACGTTGCTGATTTGCTCCGCATACTACCTAAAGGTCTTTACATCTTCATACTTTTCTTACTTTATTTTGAGTCTTACTACAGATAAGTATAATGTCGGATCAGAACATTACAGCGGCACATGAAGTCTGCCCAGATAAGGTTTTTGACAACCATTTGACGGGCAAATCACTCATTATGTACAACCCAATTAATCCGCTAATATATCAAATCCCTTTTTGGGGGCCCTGCCAGCCAGTGTCAGGGTGTAGAAATATGTAAAATGACCTGTGACCAAAAATAAAAAAAAATCATCCAATTTTAAAGTTCCAGGTACTCAAAGTAGCATATGGCTATTTTGAGAGATAAACTCTAAATTGGGCCATAGGAATCATCTAAGACAGATATTTCAGCAACATTGGCACCATTTTGTAGGGACTTGAATGTGCTTAACAGCTGACAGTTACATATTTCTCCAGGGAACTAACAAGGCTATCTGCACCTCATCCAATTCATCTTAGTGAATGAGACTGTTGAAAATTCTCTGTGTCCCTCTGCAAATATACCTCACCACAGGAATATCATCCTCTGTCATCAAAGAAGCAAGATAGAGACACTTTAACAGTAGAGAACGCATCACTATTGACTACTCAAAACATATAATAATTAAATGTGGGGAGGGGTTAAGGTTTTTGACACCTTTTAGAGGGGCAAATCACTCACTGTGTACAACCCAATTAATCAGCTAATATATAAAATCCCCCTTTTTGGGGGCCCTGCCAGTCAGTGTGTGTAGAAATATGTAAAATAACTTGTGATCTAAATAAAGCATCCAATTTTAAAGTTTTAGGTACAATTTGAGCCTCCTAGATAAAAAAAAAAAGTGTGTAGGCCTATGTATTCGCACACGGTCAAAACCAGCCAAATGAAAAATATGGGGACCAGATCAGAATTAGAGGTGACCTTTTTCGAAAGACATTTGTGAAAAAATGTGGGGCGTTGACCCGCCTTTGTCTTCGCGTTAAAAGATTGGGCAAAAGACGTACCTCCATGGAAGACATTTCCCTAAATCACAGTGGTATATGTAGGATAACACAAAATGTTAATAGGGCCAAAAGAAGAAGAAATAATAGGTGCCAAAGACCATAAAAGGTGTATGACACCTATTAGAAGGGCAAATCACTGATTGTGTACAACCAATTTATCCGCTAATATATAAAATCCCCCCTTTTTGGGGCCGTGCCAGCCAGTGTTAGGGTGTAGAAATATGTAAAATGACCTGTGATCTAAGTAAAGCATTCAATTTTAAAGTTTTAGGTACAATTTGAGCCTTCTAGATAAAAAAAATAAAATGTGTAGGCCTATGTATTAGGACGCGGTCAAAACCAGCCAAATGAAAAATTGGGGACCAAATCAGAATTTGAGGTGATCTTTTTCGAAAGACATTTGTGAAAAAAATTTGGGCGTTGACCCCCCTTTTTCTTCCCGTTAAAAGATCGGGCAAAAGAAGTACTTTAACCTCCATGGAAGAAATTTCCCCAAATCACAGTGGTATATTTAGAATAACACAAAATGTCAATAGGGCCAAAAGAAGAAAAAACAAGAGGTGTCAAAGATCTAAAAGTGCCGTGACAGTGCAAGGGACATAACCATAACTAGATTGAAGGAGTGATGTTTCTCGATAGAGTGCTTTGTCCTTGGCTGTGAACTGCAAAGGGGTCCTCCAACCTTGATGCTCATAGACTTGATGACAGAAGCTTATCTACTAAAAACAAAAGAAAGAAAACGCCTTGTATTTATTGCAACAGCTTGTTGCTCAAGAGGCTGCTCAAGAAAGGAAGGAGGGGAAAAGGGCCATCGCCAGATCATTTAATGATTTTTCTCAACTACAGGCTATGCAGCATAAGAAAGGATGCCATTCACAGGTGTTGATCACTGGTATTCTCATAAGATAATTCACTGCCTATAGCCAGGCACCCATTTTACAGATGGATGGACTGAGGAAAATGTGAATGAAGTGCATTCTCAATGCACTTACAACATGTCCATAATCCGGAGTCGATCCCATGGCTTTTAGATCATGAGTCCATCATGGCAACAAATATCTTGATGGCATAATTACATGTAAATCTTCTTTGAGTATGGCACGAATTTCTTGGTAATTCTGTAAAATATATGAACCAGATTTCAAGAAGGGTACTAGACCAGTAAATATTAACCAATGAGGGAGAAGGGAGACAATACTGAACAAGATTCTGTTCTCCACAAATAGACTAGTTAAGATTAGGCAGACAGAAGGGAAATATGCAATAAGAACACAGTATAATTATATCTCCGGAAGAGCGGTAAAGAGAGTAAAGGAGGCGAACGTCATCTATTTCCCTATTTCTTGCCCATCTTCCACCTCTAATTTCCCATTTCCGTCCATTTTACCCGTAAGCGTTTACCTACACTTAACCAGTATGAAATTATACGAAATCCAAGAATGAAAGCAGCTGACAACGGGTCAAGGTATGTAACTGTGAATTTAAAAAATGTTGGTTCTAGCAAATCTTACTTTTATCGCCCTTGACATCACCTCGAACACTAGGCCTTTCTAGCTGAATGAAAGAAACAGAACTTAGTAGAGTGCAATTGGTTTAAGTCCCTTGCGAAATCATTATTGAATTCAATAAAAATGACAATTAAAGTCTTCAACAATGTAATGTACTGTTTACACATGACAACTAAACAATAAATAATAAATACTTCTACAACAAAACAAAACAATCAGTTATAATAAAGCAATGCAAATATTTACATCTTATGCAGAAGATGAGCACCCAAGTGTTTTTACAACTCACGTAGGTCTATCACGCTCCTTTAGTGATTTTTAGGTTCACACTGTTATAAGCACGGGCGGCGCCTGCCTCACGAAAGGGCCTCCCAGGGTTGCTGCATTCGTGCATCAACACCTTCGACCACCCATAGAAGGGGAGTCGTGTGCATATTTTTGTGTATGGGGCATAGCTTTTAATGCTGGCCCCTGAAAACCAAGAAAGGACAGATAGAACATGACGATTGCAGTTTTATCCACCATGAAGAGGAGATTTGGTTTTCACAGCTGACGTACATTATCTATACTATCTATTATCTACTATCTATACTATAAATCTATACTATACAGCTACAACAAAACCCCTAATAGTCCTATGGACTCGAAAACTACACAACGTATCGACTTGAAATTTGGCACAAAGAATTGTGAGATAAAGGGTATTGTTCCTGCCAACATAAACAAACAAAACCATTTGTTCTTACTGAGTGATTTTGAAAATGCGATTATGATTAAAAATTAAATTCGCGAGAGCGTTTGATCCGAAATGTACAGCCAGCAATATTTTTTAGAATAACTCTCTTCCGCTCCTGTTATCGAAATTTGATTCACTCTGGTCAGTAAATTTGTCCAGCTCTAGATCTACCATGCCTCCGACAAGGCCTAGCATTGGTAGACATACAACAAGGTATGTTCGGCAGCGTAGACAACAGTAGCAACGCAGTCAAAACAGACCTAATGATGAGTTAGTTCTAGATCCACAACTGCCAGAACAACAAGATGAGCTTCGAGATGAGGTTCGTAGCTTTTGTTGTAGTTTTACATCGCCCATTTCCGTTCATTTGGACGGATTTCATTCTAGTCATATTAAAAATGCATTACACGCCACACCAATAGGAGTTACAACGACTGCTTGTATGAATCGTCGCTTGGATAAAGGCCCGCGATATAATTATACTTCCCTCTACATGAAATTTGGGTTTTGATGGCTTTGGACTGCCAATAACCTCAGACCCCTGTCTTTAATACATGCATTGCATGGTACGACAGAAAACTGCGAAACATTTCTTTATATATTAACTCCCTTCACACCTTGCCGTAGGTGAGATGAGCTGCTTAATGCCTAATCACTTTGCCTCCCATTGTTTGGTCATCTTGCCTAATTCGATAGCGTCTTTCTTTATATTTTTCATTTCTTCCCTCTCCTGCATGGCTGTTGACATATTGTTGTTTACTCACTCTTTCGGAGACCGACTAGTGGAAATGTGCTGTAGCCCTATTTGGAGACTGGAGCGCCCGTTTGCACGTCTCCCTCGTATGTCATTTTCTCTTTAATCCTTGTGGTGCCAGAGGCAGATATAGCCACGTTAACTATTATCAACGGATGATGTATAATGTTATGTTGGTTTCTCTCGTTTATGTCTGTCTAAATGAAGCTGGCAACTTCTACAGCGAGGCAATAATATGGCACAATACACTGAAAGGACCAGCCGCTTTCACCATGGAGGCATAGTTCATAGCTTTTCAAGGGTTAAACACTCTCCATGACAGTATGCCGACTGACGAACAGAACCTTATCTAACCATAGGTAGATATTCATAGCAGGTTACTGTTAATGGAGAGGCTCAGAGGGTTATAAACGCACAAATCTCTTTGCTATATATTACTGTGTACTGTGGACTGCTGTCACTCAGGCCCTAATTTTCGTTGACTATTCTCACTGACCAATACAACAGATAAGCATTTGAGCTAGGAAAAGAAAGTACTTTTAATAGCCCATGACAAATAAAGTTTGTTGCCCTCTTCGTTTGACCCACCCTCATGAAAACGCAATGGGAACCTCAGGCTGTTTCCAGAACAAAGGCTAGATCATTGGCAGGCTTTGTCTCTTTCCAGCCTCTGAGCCCAAATAATGTCCTTTAATTTAACATAAACTGGCCAGAGAAGTGACAAAATGCATCAGAACAGACCACAGTTTAGATCACTAGGCTCCTGGGAGACGAAAAAAAAAACAACCGGCTTAAAAAATTCATCAGCCTTAGCAGTAAGTCCAGCTTAGGTGACATCAATAGCAATGCGCGGGTGTAACCAGAAACTTAAGGATGTGTAAAACATATGGGGAATTACTGTCTCTTCATGCTAATAAAACGGAAGAATGCGATCTTGTTTTTCACTAAGCATCATTTTGTGGAGTACACTATGTTGTATACTATCAGCACGATTGATCTTTTATTCAAAATGAATATATATTGATGCTATTACCTGACATCTGCCATATCACTTTAAAAGTTTTAGAAACGGCAGTCACAGCGTGAATCTAGCCATTACCATATAAATTTATTTCTATAGACCTTCCCTCATCGCAACAAAATACCCAGGGGGTAAGAGTGGTTAAAAATGTAATGTTTTGAAGTATAGATTGATACAGGTCTCTGTTATGCCAGTTCAAAGCTTATTTTGTAATTGTAAGGTTTTCAAGCGTAATCACAAACAAGAGGAATAAATGGACAGTTTGTAATGGCTGCGTTATCCAGATGTGGAAACAGTTGGTTATCTTGTCAGTTTTGTTTCAAAGGTACATATTATATTTTCATCATGATAATCTCGGAAGCTTTTGTGATTGTATCTTCACATTTCTTCATCATGATCATCATAATCATCATCATCATATAATCATCATCATCATCATCATCATCATTACGATCATGATTATGATAATAATGTTCATTAAATCAGGTAAAAATATGCGACATGAACTTGGAAGAAAGGGTATGCAACTTAAAATAGTATAGGTAATAAAAAGTCATAATATAGCTCAGGAGATGGGAAACAGAGGCTTCAATTCACTTTTAAAGGCCCTGAAGGCTGGAAAAATATTGTAGACTTAGATTACAATTGTTTTATTAAACATTAATTTATAACATTTCAGGATGTTGTTAGATACTAATATTCATTTAATTTTGGTTATCTTTCTCGGATATTTATCTAAATGTTGGTAATCATTTCACCAGCTTAGATAACTCAAACTATAATTTTTCTTGGTATATGTTTCTGTGTTTTAAAATTTTGTTAGAGAATGGATCAGTAACTGGCAGTCTACGAAGGAAGGGATGGAGAAGTCATCTATTGCCCCACTTATATTCAGACTCGTTAAAGTAATACAGAAAGTGAGGAAATTTAAAAAGAAATATGGTTCAGAGATAAAAGAAGGACAGGAAAGCGGATGAGGGAAAGCCGACGTAACTGCCCCCCCCCCCCCCCCCCCCCCCCCCCCCCNCCCAAAAAAAAAAAACAACAACAACAACCCAACAATTGCGTTCACTGACTCCCAGCCAGTACTGTCTATTTAAAAGGATAGGCTACGTTAAATAAAAGATTAAAGGTGACTGACGCTCACGAAGTCACGGTATGTAACTGTAAATGTCGATTGAGTTGCGTCTAGGAAATTCTACCATTATCGCCCTTGACATCACTGTAAACAATATCCAATAGACACAAAAAAAAACAACAAAAAAAAATTCCCTTGCGTTATCATATTATCAAATTCAGCAAAAATGATAAATGAAGCCTCCAACATGTCTTGCGCTGTTCATGCATGACAGCTAGATAGTAGGTAACAAATGCTTTTATAACAAAAACTAATCGGTTACACTACAGCAATGTAAATGATCACATCCTAAACAGAAGATCAACACCCGAGTGTCTTAACAGCTCACCTGGGACAAATTTAGTCCTGATATATATATCTTCATGCTGGAACTACAATAGGCACGGGCGGCGCCTTCCTCACGACAGGGCCTCTCGGGGTTGCTGCATTCGTGCATCAACACCTTCGACCACCCATAGAAGGTGAGTCGTGTGCATATTTTTTGTGTATGGGGCGCAGCATCTCAGGCTGGCCCCTCAAATTTAAGAGAAATTGGATAAATAATAGTTTTATTTATCCCTAGCAGGACTTTTGGTTCTCAAAGATGATGTACAGCAAATCAACATATAATATATAATAATAAATAGGCCTATTACAAATAATAATAAGTATAATAATAATATACAGGTTACAATGGAACCTAAAAAGGCGGTTGCAGTAGAGAGGTGGTCACGTTACATAGGTCTTTTTTATTGTTGTTCTTGTTAAGGTAAAATTTTTAAGAAAGGAAAATCTTTTCCGTGTATCTGTCAAGTATTACTTTTTCTTTCTCAGGCTTAGAGTTGTCGCGTAGCAATTCATTTCTTTTGGGAACTACCCCTTTACAGTGAGGTGCAGCCGATATAGTTGATGTTATACTATACTATACTATACTATACTATACTATACTATGCTATGCTATGCTATGCTATGCTATGCTATGCTATACTATACTATGCTATACTATGTTATGCTATGCTATGCTATGCTATGCTATGCTATACTATACTATACTATACTTCTCAAAATTTTTAATGCCCCTGTATCTTATTATTGAAGTCGAGGACGAGGACATAGGCAAAACACATAGGGGATGTTACTACTCAAAATAAGAGGTTGGAATTCTCTGACTTACTTCCCTTGTCTGACAAGTTTTGTTGCCCGGGGTGGGGGTAGGGGGTGACTGAATCTCGCCACATTGAGCTGTGTTTTTTTTTTGTTAGTAAAGAGCAAGCACCTGTGGGACCATTTCCTCCCTTAGTATATGATTTATATCTATGTCTATATAGATCTAGACATAATTATATCAATGTAGATATATATCCATGTAGATAAGATATATTTATCTATTATGTGTCTATTTCTATATATAGCTATATGTCTATCTGTCTGTCTGTTTGCTTGCCTGTCTATCTGTCTGTCTATTTCTCTGTCTGTCTGTCCATCTGATTGTTTGTTTATCTACCATCTGACTGTTTGTGTGTCTATCTATCTATCTCTCTATCCGTCTAACCTTCTATCTGTGTGGGACCGCAATGTTGTGTTTGACAGCCGTCGTTAAAGATTAGTCCTTCATTTAAAAATAGAAAATTTAAAAGTGTGACTGGATCTAGATTTAGGTCTGTGTTCAATATTACACATTGTGCAATATACAATCAGTTATGAAGAATCGAACAGCATACGACAGGAAGGCAACCACGAACAAATTTACGTAATTGAGTTGTCTCCCTTAGAGAAAAAGTAAAAACACATATTTACACATTAATAATTAGCTACTAAGCTTAGCATATAAAAATAGTACCGTAAAAGTATTTGCTACCATATTTTACATATTTAAATGTGATAAAAAAGTGAAGTGATTCGTCAGTCATTTAAAAATTTTGTTCTTAGCCTAATGTCGAACCATAGAGATTACACAATCCTAGTATGTAGCATTCCGAGCTCTTTTCTTATGTCGTCAGCTTTGCGCAGTGGCGGTACCATAGCCAATGAGGTTTTACCGAGGCGTGGTTATTGCTAGTTGAAAACTATTCCCAATACCCCGCACAGACGACTGTAACAGGTCGGCTAGTGCAATTTTTTACGGCTCTTACGGGAGCTAAATAATGCAATGAATGAATGGTATGAATAATATGCATGAATGGCAATAAGTTAAGAAATATGATTGGTTAGCAGAACCGACATACTTGTACCCTGCGTGGACCCAGCTGTTCAATACCCTGCAGCAAACGCCATAAGACTGTAGACTGATGATGCCGGTCGTCCGCTACCTGTGTAAGGTCCGATCATTTTCCTCGTGGCCTATCCTTCTAACTTGATCATGTGAGGGCCATAGATTGATGCACTTGCGGACAGCATGCTGTCTTCCAGAGTATTATCCATCTGTAATGTCCTCACCACTGGTGCCTCAAATAGAAGAAATGGTGTAATTTTCTTCTGAAGAAAAGTGTTCTAGAGACTGGTGTAGATCTAGAAGAAACAGTTTCACTTTCTTCAACTCACACAGGCTTAAATTACATTAAAAAGTAGTAGAAAGGAATCAAAATGCTGTACGAAGGTTAGAGATCAGTGGCCGTATGCATAATCCATGCGTTAATTAACGTATTGCATTAACTCCAGTGAACACTACTGTTTTGGGAGTTTTCCGTGGTTACCGCATTGCGTTAACTAACGTATGGATTATGCATACGGCCACTGAGAACGTACTTAGTATCCTTATTAAGGTTATTCCATAAGGTCATACAGCCAGGGGACTGGGCTATAGTTACATTCCTTTTTTTCACACGTTTTGCAGAGTCGTAGGAGCAATACTTATTATAACATGTAGTTGAAAATGTAGTATTTTGACTTCACAATGCTTGGAGATGGGAATCATCTGATGTTTGTTTTCATTTTTAACGTCGGGCATGGGTATTTGGCGATTTGGTAACGACATTCTGAGCTATTCATCCACGAGACGCCTTGCTGTCATAGCACATGGAGGTTACAGGTCTGTAATCCTACTTTGGATATAAGGCCAGTAATTTTACTTTGGGTATTAGGCAGGTGATTCTACTGTCGATAGTAGGACTAATTCTACTTTCGTTATTAGGCCTATAATTCTACTGTCGATATTAGGCCTGTAATTGTACTTTTGGCATTAGGTCCTATATCCTTTCCTTCTCCTTCTTTTGGCACGCTCTGTTTCCAATGATGAAAACTTTAGGGGACAAATTTTGACTGTGTGGGAAACTGTGTCGGAAACTGTGTCTATTTTACTAATTTTGCCAGGCACTTTTTAACCCTGGGCCGGGGCTGTTAGGTCAGAGGTGTGCTTGGGAGGAAAAGGAGGGGGATGGCGTTGTGCAGTGGAAAAGGCACGGTTTATTCACACATTGTAACCAAACTTCAACTGAGCTTGCTGGAGTTTGGTCAGTCTTAAAGTTTGAGCCACACACTGATCTTAACTATGATACTGTATAAATCTGGGTGAAAGCTAAACTTTGGGTTCAGAGAGCAGCTCAAAATGTTGATATATCCCAAAGAGGAAAAAAGGCCCCAATTTGATTGCAGGTCTGTAACCAAGAGAAGCGTTAAGGTTACAGGCCTGTAATTGTAATTTCACTTTGTGGTCCTACAACTTAGGGGGTATATTTCATCTCCCCTTTTCCCTCTTTTGGCATGCCCTGCTTCCAGTAATAAGGGCTCCAGGGGGGAAATTTTGATATCATGGGAATCTGTGTCCATTTTGCTTTATTTTACCAGGCACTATTTAGCCCTGGGCTGGAATTGCCAGCTTAAGGGTGTGCTCAGGCGGAAGAGGAGGGGTTTGGCATTGACCAGTGAAAAATGTAGGGTCTGTTTACAAATAGCAACCAAGCTCAAAATTTCAATGGGCTTGCTAGGGTTGGGTAAGTCTTAAAATTTGGGCCACATAATGGGCTTCAATCTGGTATGGGTCTGGGTGAAAGCTAAAACTTTGGGTTCAGAGGGCAGCTCAAAATGTTAATATAGCCCATAGAGGAAAAAAGGGTCCAATCCTATTACAGGTCTGTAACCAAGAGAAGCGTCTGGCGAGGCAGTTTATGAAGTGTTACTTCCCTTGATCTTAAATATACTGTCATGGTCTTTGACACCTATTGTTTTTTTCTTCTGTTGGCCCTATTAACATTTTGTGTTATTCTACATATACCACTGTGATTTGGGGAAATTTCTTTCATGGAGGTTAAAGTACTTCTTTTGCCCGATCTTTTAACGGGAAGAAAAAAGGGGGTCAACGCCTAAAATTTTTCACAAATGTCTTTCGAAAAAGATTACCTCAAATTCTGATTTGGTCCCCAATTTTTCACTTGGCTGGTTTTGACCGCGTGCGAATCCATAGGCCTTCACATTTTATTTGTTTATCTAGAAGGCTCAAATTGTACCTGAAACTTTAAAATTGGATGCTTTACTTAGATCACATGTCATTTTATTTCTACACCCTAACACTGTCTGGCAGGGCCCCCCAAAAGGGAGATTTTATATATTAGCGGATTAATTGGGTTGTACACAATGAGTGATTTGCCCTTCTAATAGGTGTCAGTAACCTTAAAATTACCTGATAACAATACTGAATTGCATTCACAGAGTGTCGCATTTGGTTTGTTCTTGTGATAAAACACTGTGTTTTAATAACAACAACAACAACAACAACAACAACAACAAAAAGTAGACTACAGTTGAGCACTTACACCTCACATTCTTTATATTTTTCTTTCATGTCGGAGGAAGATTTATCGACTCATATACATCAAACATCTGTGTACAACACGAGCTTTCCACATTATATTATGTCACTGTCATTGTCATCATCCTCATTACCACCATTATCATCATCACCATCATCATCACTGCCATCATCATCACCACCATCATCACCATCATTATTTACAAAACATTGATGAACACTAGATATAAATCAGTAAAGAAAGGAAACGACATCACCATCGGCATCATCTACCATCATCATCAGCAGCACCACCAGCAGCACCACTACCATCACCGTAATCATCAACACTGCCATCAACTCCACCACCACTGTCTGCCTACATAAATATATTACAATTTGCAAAACATAATGTCAACAGCGGCGGATCTCTCTCACCCTTCTCTCTCATCCCCTCTTTTCACAACCACACCTTATCCTTCCCTCTCTGAGCAGCTGGGAAAGGTATAAAAAACACACTCCTGACATAGCAAGCATAGCTATTATATCTCGTTGCGCGAATGGGCCCAGATTATGTTTTGTTTTTTTCCTCTCTTGAGTTTATTCATATTGCTATGCTCTGGTCTACTTTCGTCAGACGCACGGTTCGTGTATTGTAGCCTAGGATTACAAGAAAAAATTGTATTACCAAGAAAGTTAATAACGTTGTAAAATAGACGATATCCTCTTAACTCCATGTTAATAACATTTTGTATTGTTAAACTTAAAGATTTGAACCGTGTTTTAAAGAACATAATTCAAAATTAATTTAGAGCAAACAAAATATGCTTAACATGACAATGTCTTATGTTCTCTGCCGGATTAAGAACTGGCCATGTCTTAACTGTGCACACGGAGCTTGGCTTTAAATGGGGAATCCTCGTCAGTGTGTGTGTTTAATGAACTGACTTAGCTCCTTAATGCACCACTCTTGAATGTATGAAAATCGGGGATTCCCAGTGAATGTCGTGCCGGGTAGTTACAAACTATTGCCTGTTGGTGCGTATTCATTAATAACGCCATGGGTGTGGGTAATCTCCCTTGACAGCTTAAATGTAATGCGTTTTGGTGACGTAATTTTCTAGACACCGAGTTTAAAATAGAGTCACGTGGTTTAGTATACACATAGTCTTGTGAATGAGTATAGCGATTATCTTTTGTTTGCATTCGAAATGTACAATAGTGATGTAGTCAAATAATTATGCAAAATATGAATGTTTAGTGTTAACAATGAACCAACGGTGCACCTTAGTTTGCTACTTAAACGAGATCCTAAGATATTCTAATCAGTTTATCAAGCGTTCTAACAAGGTAAAAATAAAACTCAACTCCTGTACCTTACTGCCTTTGAGATGCCTGTGCCTTTTGATTTTGTATGGCTGTCAAATACTATTGCACGAAATTTCATCAACAATAAAAGAACAACAGTGGACAGATCTTGGTGATCTGTACATGACTAAAGTTTATTGTGCACCATCATGCTGGAACGCTCACAGATCTTGCTCGTTCACACTTGTTTCCTCACTTGCTTCCTCTTACATGCATGCATATCGTCATTCATCTCACGATTGGGAGTATGCGACATTTGCAGGTTTTTCAGGAGAGCATTTTAATGTTTCAGTGAGATTTAGAATTGATAACATACCCCCAGTCATAAATGTTAAATTTTTCCAAAAGTATTAGAGCTATTGATGCGTTATATAAATCTCTCTTTGGGCTCTGGGAAAGAAGTTTCAGCTCAAAACAATCAAAATGTCGCAAACGCCCCTTCGTGAGACGGACGACGATATGGGGTGGTTCCCCAAAAAGTTTTCATCATTTAAACATTTACTAAACTTCAGTAATTCAAAGTCTATGCATTTAAAATTTGGGCTCGCATTAGCAGATGGAAGATGCCTGCAAATGCTGCAAGCATCAAATAGCTAAGAGCTATAGTTATGCCACAGATGAAAAATTAAAAATACCTGTTTATCAATAGCATGCCTGGTCGAGAGTTTGGTACATTGGGCCCTGTACGCCATTTTTTGATATGTGTTTTCGATTTTGTTTTTGCTGTGACAAAGGTATGCAAAACATATAGATTTTATCTGTCTCCAATTTTGTCCCAGTTGCTCTACAGTAAGGGTTTTGAAACTCGTGAAGTTTTTGGACTTAAGTTTTTGAGGGGCCAGGCGGTACATACATCACACAAATGGTGTAAAGTCATTTTCTGTATCTGTGTCTAAAATTCTCCATTTGTTCTACAGTAAACGTTTTGAAACTGCTGAAGTTTTTGGACTTTAAAGTGGGGAAACTTTTTGAGGGGCCAGGCGGTACACATCACACAAATGGTGTAAGTCATTTTCTGGATCTGTGTCTATAATTCTGTCGTATGTCCAACTCTCCGTCTTTTTTGTCTGTCTGTCAATCCGTTGGTCTAGCCAATCATCATGCAGTTTTTCTATATTTCTATCTGTGATCGGTCGATGATCTGTTGGGTCGGTAGGTCTGTACGTCTGTCCATCCGTTTCTCTCGTTCTCATTCAAAGAAAGTGTCTTATTTTCATCATAACAATATTGTGTGTGAAAACACCGTGAAATAAGCATGCATTATGCACAGTCATTATGCCTCTATATACACATTCAAAAACTGACACCCGGTATAGACGTGGTATGAACATTTTAGGTATTTAAGCCAGCGCAAAAGAATGTCTTAACACTAAAAAAAGCTAGCTGGATTTAGCTGTAGCCTTACAGAACTAGAATAAAATAAATACGGTATTTTGGCCATGGGCAGGTTGTGGAGACGGCCAAAATGTTTTCCTGCTCATAAAATTGCCTAGAGAGAAAATAATAATAATTATAATAATAATAATAATAATAATAACAATAATAATAATAAAAACAATAACAATAATGCGGTTTATAGGCCTCGTATCTAGGCTAATGCCTGCTCACGAGACTTCAGACTGTTACTCCAGCAGGCATAATCACTCTAAGATTTCCTCAACTCCCCGGGAGCATACAGAGCCGCTGATATTTACTGATCACTATGGACTTAAGAGGAAATAGTGGATAAAAAGGAAGACATGAGAAGGAGATGAAGAGGAGCATGAAAAGGAAGAGGAAGAGAAGGAAAGAGTTTGCACGAGTAAACTGTTACTTCAAACATTCATTAATCCATCCATTCATCCATTCATTACTTGGTGGTATTTACTACCCCTACAAGCGGCTGCCTTATTTGGAGAGTTATTACGAACACTGAAACAGTGCAATTAGTTATCAGCCCTATAGTAACATGACTTGCAAGACAGTGTAGGAATGGGAGGAGCTTTATCTAACATGGCTATCAATACAGTAAACAACGGTTAAAGTGAAATCCTATCAGACCAAAGAGTTATGATCGATTTACACAGAGCTCCGGTTTAGACAGAGAAGCTTAAAAAGAGGAAAATACGCGAAGATTTTTGTTTCTTTTCGTTTTAGCGATACATTCGCTCTAACCGCTTTCGTTTTAATCGTTGTCTACTGAATTGTAATACGATTTTAATATATGACAACAGCTGCTCATTATAGTCTGAGAGACAATCTTTCAACACTGCAACTGGCTAATTATGCGTTGGTAATTGAACATTATTTAATAAAAGAGAAAAATAAGGCAAATATTATCTTGTGGCCTGTCAAAATAAGGCTTCTGTCACTAGACATCTGGCTCTAAAAGTGACATAGGCCATCCAATGTCTAATATTTATTTGTAGCAGAAATCAATAGTCAAAACATACCTGTGCAAACAACTATTGATTTAATGAGTGAACGGTAACTAATTGCAGATAAGTTTTGAGTTTTTGAAAAATGTTTATCCCTCCCT
>JAWQUT010000016.1:1725685-1730557 GCA_033807755.1 Ellobium chinense | reverse complement strand
GAAACAACTACATCACAGGTCAAAATGACAGCAACTTGATTTTGTCACAGAGCGACTTAAACCTCATTTTGACAGGAAATTAGAGGATGATAATTATAGGATTGTAGCAATCTTCATGCAGGTATGCTCTCTTTGGGTCAAATAGGCTTGCACACTGTTGTATCAGCTAAACACTAGTACAAGCACACAAATATACATACACACAGACATTCTGAGGTAATGACAGTTTTAGGACTAAGACATGCTGCTCCTAACTACCGAAATTGTGAAAATGGCTTTGGGGCTATCGACACTGACACCTGACGCAACAGTTGTGTAGTCATTCCTTCCTGAGATTCCTATCCATTCGCCTCTATCGGTTATTGTTTCACCAGGTACCGTAGTTATCAATAAGCAACAACAAGGATGATACTGTCTATCATTCCATGGCTATGTGTTGGCAAAAATCAATTGTCTCCAGAGGTAAAAAGAGATTTTAAAAAAAATGATAAAGCGTCGCTCTTAAAGCTTAAGATTTCTACCTAGACTCGGCTGCCAGTTGTTGTATGAGCTTTTATGGTTGTCAGTGTAGACCGGTGGAAAAAGAGGGAGGGTGCAGACGAGGCAGGGTGACTTCCTCCACGGGCCAGTGAACTCCCGTAGCAGTAGGTGATCCCACACAGGCTGAACAAAGTGCAGTTTTTGATGAGGCGAAGAAAGGAGTTGGCTCTCTTGACAACAGTTTGCTGAATCTTCAAACGATATTCACTAGAAAAGGACGTCGCCCTCGCTGAGGCTATCGATTTTGAAGTTTATATGCTTCCTACTTCCTTCTTCATCTCGTTATTCAGCACAGTAAGGGACACCACTCCAGAAATTCCCCGGCAATGGTTCAACTCAGTCATTCCTCACCGTCCCACATCAGTATACAGTGACAAGGAAGATGATGCCCATCCTCATTCAATGGCTATGTATCAGCATATATGAAGTGTCGCCAGAGACAGTTGAGATCCACCAAGGCAAGGCTGGAGAGCTGCACTGTGAAGGTTGCAGGTTCAAATTCTCTAATACCTCTCAGGAAATAAAGCAACAGAAAATAGTAGTGGGCAGTATCGTTTCCGAGTCTCGTCCTCATAGATGTTAGAAACGTCAATCTGTCCTCGCAGCAATATCTAATTTTATCGAAAGGGATCAAAATGCCTGTTCTGCATTAAGTGACAGAATTAAAATAGAATCGATACTTACAGCCTGAAAACTGAATACCACAATATCTAAAATTCAAGCATTGGCAGAAGGTCACCTACGAAAATGATTTAAATATGCAGTAACTTATAAAAACATCAGGTAATGGATCGAATGCTAAAAAGTAAATCTTTTAAGGGTCTTGAATCTCTTCTTGAGCTTTCCGCAATGGACACTTTTTATGTAAAGTCGATAAAAGGTTTATGAAACGAAATGGAAGAATGCCAATGACAATATTCCTAAAACATTCAGTTTGATATTGCACTGTTACAGTGATAACAAGCCCACTCTTCGGACAAACCTCTTGAATATGTGTCATTCAGAAATCTTTATATAATGGAAGAAAGAGTTTAAATTGGTCCCGTTTCTTGTTGATATAGCTTAGGGTTGTCCACGGCATGAATGGGCGATACTATGGTATGTTCCAAGTTTGAAGTCAGAAAACTTTTTCATGATATGCTTGATATTATTTAACTATGTTTTTATTGTTTAACTATGGATAACCATAATTGAATGTTATTGTACATTTTATTATGCTGTCACGTAAGAGGCAGTGTCTAGTTTATCGTGACTGTCCTGCCATATGCTAGCGTTTTTTGACGGGTCATTATACTGTCCTGTAAGAGTTAGGCAAGACAAATAAATAAATGTATAAACGTGTCTGAAAAATAGCCCCAAAGCCATTCTCTGAAAACCCACTACCCTAACTAATGCCCCGCTGGAAAAGGCATGGCCCTTCGTAGAGAATCCACATAAATCCACTCCAGGGCTCTGTCTGGTGGAAGAAGTTTACAGAAAAATAGTCCCGCGTATTGACTTAAAGTCTCGTCATTACGCGTCTTGAACGATATACTAGTCACGTGCAACACTTGGGACACTGTTTCTGTTTTTAGCCTGGTGGATTCCCACAATGCCTCCGAATCAGTTACGACGTCCGGTTCAAATATAATACCTCTGTGGTACTTGTCGTAGCGGTTTCTGGCTCGTTCTGATGCTGTGTGGTACGCTGTCATGAAGGAGGCCTGCCATGGAAGAAAAAGATAAACGTAATGTGATATAGAGTAAATATATAGGGGATGATAAGCAAGATGAATACATTTGATCCTGCTTAAGCACAGGCATAACATCAACTGCGGCTATGCGGGTGCCAGAAGGAGGCAAGGCGATTGAGTGCAGCTAGTATTTTCAATTTTACAAAGAACATCTTTAAAGAGGGAACGTAGAAAACCATGCTTAAGTCCATCTGCACTCGAAAATGATAATTCGCGTTTCGAAGATGACGCAGAGGAAGCTAGATCTAGCGAAACTGTACGGACATATTTGATGACGTCGATGACTAAAAACTAAGACTGAAAATAAAATGATGCAATAGGTCTACACATGATCAGAGTAGGCTAATAAGAATTACCAGGGTTACTTATAGACTAGTTGGTGTCTAGGGAGGCCAGACCTATCTTCATGAGTCAAGACTAAGCTGTAATAGCTGCCTTCGCCAGGGGGCGTCAAAAACTAGGGACACTGTCTTAAAAGGATGATTGCCTAGAGTGCCCAGTCTTGTTACAATATAGTCAATGATCACGCTAAGATAGATGATCTTAGACAAAAACTTGGCAGAGCCAACAGTTATCGGTCGAATATTCACAGTTTTAGCTGGTTTTCTACTCTGCCTACAAATGTTACCTGGACATGGTTTAAAACAAGATCTAGTCCCTAAACATCGTATTGTGAAAAGTCTTGCACTTCACCAATATGTCCAGTTGAGAGGATTGTTATTAGGCGAAGTCAAATCTGCGCCAAAGAGATGAATTTCAAAGCTCCAAGCAGACAGTCAGAAGAAATAAATTAGTTGTAATGGGGGAAGGAAGAGCCATAGTGGATACATGAGAACTGAACGATTGAAAAAAGTTAGCTTGAGAGCTTCGTTTCATTTGAATACAATGCTGATATGATTGTTATACTAGCGCTGAACCAAAAACGACCTCCTCTTTCGGTTTGTTCGAGTTAGGTCTTAACACGTAATCGGGACATACTTTGGCAGGTTGCTCGCACAAATTTCACACGGAACAAAAAAAATAACAAACGACAGAAAGGTAAGCTATAAAGGGGGATATAGTCATTTTAGCGAAAATATAAAATCTCACTTTGCCTTTCTAGCACCTAGAAAGTTTGCCTTGTAGCGAAAAATCACCAAAGACTAAAAAAGTGCATCTCAGCTGTTAGGGTGTTTAAACACGAGAAGATAATTATAAACCTTCACAAAAGTATGCAAGCCGAAACAAAAAAATCCAACCCACTCTTGAAAACACTTGTGATAATATCAGTGTAATATCGTGCTGTAACTCACAACTTAGATCGTTAATGGGCAACTCTGAAGTAAGTAAACTATGTAACAGCTTGTGTGACAAACCAACAAAGAACGTGCGGTATCAGCACAAAGCAACATTATAAACAACCATGTTTGAAAAACGTATAAAAGTGAGCTTGTAACTGTGGTTTTAACTGTATGTCACAGCTTTCTGCATCATTTAAAAGATTCTATCTCCATCAGTACTGAGATTCATGTACTGCCGAGCCCAAGTCTAAAAAAAGCATACCGTGTTGCTGCTCTAAATAAACATATTTTTTTTATCACAGTGAGTACATTATCGTTTTTCTCTAAACAGGCATACAAAAGGAAATAAAATGGTCATTTACACCACCGCTGAAATGACCTGTATTTTCCTCCTATAAAGGCTATCATTTTCTGCTAAAACGGTCAGCCAAACCGCTAAAAGAAGAAACCTCCGCCTAGAAATCCCCGATTGTTGAGGAAGAAATAGGAAAGGGAATGGGTAAATGTAACGGGCGATTAATTACTTCTTCTTTACATAAAATTCTAAAGAGCGGAGGGAGAAGTAGCGACAGGTTTTGCCCTGACATCGTGGTCTGCGTCCCTGAGATATCACATACAGTCAACTCTGCTTAATCGCAATCCCTACAAAACAAGGGAAAGTTAAGAGTGAAGAAGTTGCCAAATTCTAAAATCTTTAAAAAAATTATGCTAATGCAGTGACCCGAATACTGAAAACACATGATTCTTCCAGCCAATGAAAAAAAACAGATTTGAGTCGTTTGGCCATCTGAGGAGGAACTATTCGATAGATCTATTTTCCTCTCAAAATGTTGCTAAAAGTGAATTGCGATTAGACGGATTCAATTCTGTCTGAGAGAGCCGAAGACTCACATAATTTAAATCCCTGCAGGTGTAGTTGTGAGCTATCGTGGTATTCTTGAGGTACTCTTGAATTCGTTCAGGTCCCAGCATTCTGGCGGCGATCTCATCCGGGGCTTGTGGGAAGATGCCATTGTCATCGTCCTCACTCTGGGTATCCTCTGGGGCCTTGATGACGTCAGAGAACGTGATGACGTAGTTGATGCCGTGCTCCTTGACTAGAGCTGGAGGTAAGGCCAGGGCCCCGCGGTCGGCCACCACGTAACTGTCCACCTGTGAGAGGGATTTTGGTTTGAGAGGTGAGTAAATGAGGATCAATGAAATTGAGGAAGTGGAGGGGCGAGGGACACGAAGACATAGTGGGGAGAAGGGAAAAGGAAAAAGTACACCCCCATTTCTATCCAAGGCACCCAGGTGTGCATCTTGAAAAGGCTCTAGGT
>JAWQUT010000016.1:1683185-1720685 GCA_033807755.1 Ellobium chinense | reverse complement strand
TTAAATGGATACACACGCTTTTCAACCCCTTCCCCTCCTCCTACCCCCTCCCCCCTCTAAAAAGACCGCCTAAACCACTAATTTTGAAACTTTTCTTTCGTTGTCGAGTCCATCTTCCCATCCATATCCACTTTAAGAATGCCTCCGTTACCCATGTTCAATCCAAATCCAAAACCATCCATCCATCCATCCATCCATCCATCCATCCATCCATCCATCCATCCCTTCATCCCTCCCTCCATCCATCCATCCATCCGTTCAGCCAGCCAGCCAGTCAGTTTTCATCGTTCTGTTTATGTTTATGTTATCCTTCAAGTCATGGCTGCCTTGGTCTAACAATGAGCGTTCCAATCATCCTGCTCATGATAAACCAACGTAACGCTGACCATACATCTCACATGGATACGATGCTTTTGCTATGTAGACCTTTAATGAACAGCCTTTGCGTAACGTAATGATGTCGACCGATAGCACTATTGAATGTGATATCGTATCTGCTTCGTATCTGTGCGGTTGCCGGTGAGAATTAATGTTGCTATCGAAAGCAACACAACTTCGTCAGTAGGCCTACTGAGCACACGAAAACGTTGGCCATTATTTTGGAAGTTCTTTCTGCATAGCTCTAATGGTGACTGGGTACACGACTTTTCTTTCCGTATTGCTGTAGTGTATTGGTTGCTTATACTGGTGACGAAGGCTGCTAGGCTTGGCATGAGAGAAAGAGAGAGAGAGTGTGTGTTTGTATGTGTGTGTGTATGTGTGTGTGTGTGTGTGTGTGTGTGTGTGTGTGTGTGTGTGTGTGNGTGTGTGTGTGTGTGTGTGTGTGTGTGTGTGTGTGTGTGTGTGTGTGTGTGTGACATGCAGGTCAGTGAGCCTTTAGTTACGGTCTTGCAGGCAGGAGCTTTAAGACCAATCATGACCGTTTGTATAATCCTTAACTTTGTTAACGCACTGCAGTACCCTCGGGAAACTTCCAAAACATAAGCAGTGTTCATCATAGTTAATGTAATGCGTTAATTACCATATTATTATGGATTATGCATAAAGGCCACCGGTGAGAAACGCGTAGAGCTCAGGGTTCCTTTCTAGTGTAAAAATAGTTTGTGTTCCTTTGTATATTCACGGAAACAGTAGTAAGAAATTAGCCTTAAAACTTTGTTAAAACTGTGTTAATCTATAACAAAACCATCCATGAATACCACAAAACGAGATTTAGAGAAAAGCGCTATCACAAATAACCGGTTTACTAGCATAAAGAAGCTCATGTTCTCATGAAATTATTACCTTTAAAGTTTCTTGAGTATACTTTTCAATTTCGATACCATCATCAGAACCAGCCTAACAGTCAGTGTACGGAATGAAGTCCACAGAAAATGAGGAGGCCCATACTTTTGGAATGCATTACCGTTTGTAAGAGAGAGAGAGAGAGAGAGAGAGAGAGAGAGAGAGAGAGAGAGAGAGAGAGAGAAAGAGAGAGAGAAAGGGAGAGAAAGCACTGGACTGGCTCCTCAAGTTTCAGCTTTTGGAACCGCAATCGGAACTAGAGCCTAACATTTTGCACAAAATGAAACCATAATTTACATTTGATTTAATTTGGGGATTACGACTTTCTACTTCAGATGAAAAACGTTCAAGTTCCAAGTCAAGTTCAGGTTCAAGATCTTTATTATCAAACAATTCACTTCACACCTTGATAGGCTTTTTCATCACAAAAGAACATCTATATGTATAAAAACACAATCAGTAAATTACCAAGGAAAAGATGAAGGAAAAAAGTGCTTGTAGAAAGAAAGGATGGGGTAAAAAAACTTATAGTGTATATGAATTTCCACATACATATACCAGAAAAGACAGGAACATTTTAACTGGTACAAAATACATAACTCTGGAAGAATACAACCACTATCCAACCCACTATACGAGGTAGTTACATGCAATAACAAACGAGACAGATCTTCGAGTGGAAGTTCTGAACAGTTATATATTAAGCTTGGTGGGTTGATTCCTCAAGTTTCAAGGGTTGGTCGGAGCAAATGCCGTCCCTTGAATCAAATAGGCAGGAGCGTAACTCATTTGTGGGTTTCTGAAAGTCGCCAGTGTATCGGTTACCGTGAGGAAGATAGGGTTGTTGACACGGGGTATCAAAATGCTTGAGGTGGTGAAAGTTCAGATATCTGGTTGCCCCAGTCACTGAGTGTCACAGGTGAAACGGTTTCCAGATATTTATGGGGATTTGAGAGAAGTGGAGGAGGAGGAGGAAGACAATATGTAAACGAGATGGAAGGAAAAGGAGGCAGGAAGAGAGAAACAGGCACGAGGTGGTGAGAAGCAGAATAGAGAATGAGAGAGCGTGTACGAGAGAAACAGAGGTAGAGATAGCGAGCGAGAAAGCGAGAGAATAAGAGAGAGAGAGAGAGAGAGAGAGAGAGAGAAAGAGAGAGACAGAGATAAGAGAGAGAGAGAGATAGTGTGTGCGTGTGTGCGTGTGTGTGTGTGTGTGTGTGTGTGTGTGTGTGTGTGTGTGTGAGAGAGAGAGAGAGAGAGAGAGAGAGAGAGAGAGAGGGTGGACATGGGAATAGTATTACTTATTTATTTTAACGTTTTTATTCTTTGTAATGGAAGTTACGTAAAAAAAACAACACTAGAACTTAAAGTCGCGAAATGACTACCCACGAAACAGGGTTTCGCCAAGGGAAACGCAGATGCGATTGTTTCCAGTTACCATCCCTCATCATTTAAACATCATCGATTACAGTATGTTTTCCTATCAGTGCAAAGCAGGTCTGCCTGTTTGGCGAATACGATAAGCCAAATATCTTTTTCATCGGCAATCCTGTAACGTCTGTTTGGCTTACTCTAGACCGCTGTGCTCATACACACATGAGATAACCAGACGCAATGCTCGCNAAAAGTACACTTCACCCCGTGAGAAGGCTGGTAGATCCATCTCGTTGTGCATGTGATATATTATTGTCAGAATGCTGGTTATCAGCCGTCTGTAACTTGCAGCGGCATTGTATACTCCCAAAGGAATTGAGGAAGTCCTAGAGTGACCTGACCCGCCGGGGGTAATAATAGTGTGACGTCGCGTAAGCGGGCATCAGCCTGGATACCAGGCTTACAAAATGCATTTTGATGATAATGATGATGATGATAATGATGATGATTATTCTCTTCATTTGAATTTACTATACTAAAGAAGATCCACATATTATAGGATCGAAAATTTTAATAAACTAGTTTCTTCGTTTCATTTTGGAGTGTTTCATTACAACACTGTTTGCAAGTGCGTGTTTCTTAAATAATGATGATGATGATTATGTTTTGGCCATCTATTTAGAAGCCCATTCACATATACTTACGGTAATCATGCCAGGAATGATGAAGAGATAGAAAGAGAAGAGGATGAAGAAAGTGGAAAAAGGACAGAGAAAAGAGCGACAATGATAAGGCAAAAGAAGAAAAAGATGCAAATCACCGAATCGACTGTAGCACATATGATAATAATCAGTCATTATTTATGAATAACATTTTTTCGCGTAGTTCATGCACTTTCTCGTTCCAGTATTGTGCATCTCCAAAGAGCATATCAGAGGTATGAAAGGTATCTTAACGCAATCAGAGACGGTGTGCGGCCCCATTCTTTCTGTCTCATCCCCAAGTCTTTTGTATGGCATGGCCTGTTGTCGCCTTCATTCAGAGGCGGATTTTTTTTTTTGGTTGAGGCTCGAATAGGTGATGGTGCAGAGGCCTGTGAGTTCAGGATGCATTACGGTTTGTAAAGGAAGATAGTGAGAAAGGGAGAGAGAAAAACAGTGGGAGAGTGAGAGAGTGAGAGAGAGAGAAAGAAAGGGAGAGATAGAAAGTCCTTTGTATGGCATGGCACAATTGTCGCAAACATTCAGAGGCAGATTTAGGCTTGGGTCAAATAAGTGGTTGCTTTTAGGATGCCTTACAGTTTATTAAGACAAAAGAGAGGGAGAAGGAGAGAGAGAGAGAGAGAGAGAGAGAGAGAGAGAGAGAGAGAGAATCTTTTGTATGGCATGGCACAGTTGTCGTCTTCAGTACGGAGGTAAATCGTGCTGAAGGGCAACAAAAACCAAAACAACGAATTGTAACAAAGCTAGATACAGGTCAATGGCTAATAGAAATTTGATGACATCAGCAATCGAAAAACGTAATGTAGCGCAGGGGTTAAACACTGCCTTAATATGGCTATGACCATTATGTGAAGGGGAGGCTCCGCAGACCCCAAATCCGCTCCTGCCCTCATTACTCCCCTGCGCTGTAAACTGGTGGCATTCCATTGCATTCTCAAAGACTGCACTTCACGACCATGGGCTGCGAGTGCATCAGAAACACATAAAACCACAATCTTCTACCACACCCGATAAGGTGACGGAACACAAAACCCCGAACTTCCCTTTAATGTTAGTCTTGAGGACGTTTTTTATTTCCCCAGAGGCGCGAAATTTGTGGCTTTCACACGTCTTCTCAGCTCCCCTAGTTCATCTTGTGGGCTCCGGGTCACGGATAAAGAGGGCAGGGCCACCAGGGAAGGGCAATATAACAAAACGTAAGAGCAAAGACGGATTAAGCATAGGGCAGAAGGGCACTTGCTCTAGAGCCTCCACGGGCCAAAGAAGCCAAATGGACCCGTGTCTCTCTAGGACCTAAGGAGCCCCAGGATCCCGCGCCTCGCAAGGGCCAAAGGAGCCACAGAGCCCGTGTACTCTCAAGGACCAAAAAAGCCCCAGGGCACGTTATCTCTAAGGGACCAAAAGAGACCTCTGTCCGTTACCTCTAAAGGACCAAAATAGATTGCCCGTTACCTCAAAAGGACCAAAAAAAAACCCAGTCCGTTACCTCAAAAGGACCAAAAAAACCCCCAGTCCGTTACCTCTAAAGGACCAAAAAAAAAACAACCCCAGTCCGTTACCTCTAAAGGACCAAAACAGCCCCAGTCCGTTATCTCTCAAGGACCAAAAGAGACCCAGGGTTCGTTACCTCTCAAGACTAAAAGAGTCCCATGGCCTTTTGTCTCTGAAGAACCTAAGGAGCGAAAAAAAAAAATCGCGTCTTTTGGGTTTTGATGAATCCCAGGACCCTTCCCCCCTCCCCCCACCCCGCTTCTCAAGGACCTAAGGAAAGGTCTTCCTCTCAGAGACTAAAGGAGCCGTAGAGTCCCTTGTTCCCAAGGACCGAAAAGTGCCCCGTAACCAATTCTTGATAATTTGACAACCCTAAACTGTCATAGTTTTGCCATTACTGTCAGAGAGTGACACATGTTAACCCTTGGTGTCCGAACCTGATATCTCTGTTACTTTGACATCAACACGGTGTTTCTTGGTCACCTCTGTCTCACAACTGGTCTCTTGTCATCATATCAGTTTACCAGTGAGTGACAGGCCACAGCCTTTGAGGTCTTTGACATCTATTGTTTTTTTCTTCTTTTGGCCCTATTACCATTTTGTGTTATTCTACATATACCACTGTGATTTCGGGAAATTTCTTCCATGGAGGTTAAAGTACTTCTTTTGCCCGATCTTTTAACGGGAAGAAAAAGGGGGGTCAACGCCAAAAATTTTTCACAAATGTCTTTTGAAAAAGATCACCTCAAATGGTAAACTTGCAGCAAAGCCCCCCAAAATGCTGTAATTTGCAGCTGCAATTTTCCGGCCTTCTGACTATTGCCGAAAGTATTTCTCGACCGATTTCGCTAAAATTTGCAGTGTGAGATCTTCTGCTGGTCAGCAATGCTGTATCTCCGGCCTCCGAATACATAGAATTTCCAATATCCGAAATACTTTTCCCATTTTTCAGCTCTTTGCGGCGCGTCGACACCTACATGGCAGGTGCGTACCAACAAACTGTGTATGTCATGCAGACTTTATAAGACCAAATTTCTTACATTTCCTATTTTTTTTTGTTTTGTATGAAAGGGGGTCTAGTGTCAAGGAAATTCTTCTGGCATTTTGTCTCGTTTGTGCCCCAAACTAGTATTTACATGAAATATGCAGAACCCTCTTTGATAAATCAAAATACATTCGCAGTTACAAATCAGAATATTTAATGTAGATCCATTAGTGTATAGCTGACTTGATGTCGATGAAGGTCGCACTGGCCGCCAATCATACAGTGCTCAAGGTCTTATCACTTTCTGACATTCAAGTATGTAGAGATGTACATCGGTTCATATTAAAAGTGAGGACTATACTCTTGATACTGGCTCTTTGAGTGAGTATTTACATCGAAAGCTGAGAAGGTTCATAATGGTTGACAATACCCCTTTATTTCACTTTGGTTGCGCTCATTGCATTCATACTTAATAAGGTGTGAAATTTATTAAACTTTTTGAATCCCAGGACTCTCAAGAATCTCGTTATGCCAAAGTTAAATCAGATAATTTCCTTTGCGCTACTTATAAATGCGTTATGCTTTGAATCTAAGTATCATTTTTATACAAGCTTGCCCGTGAACCCCTGCAATACAGGGTGTGGCCTGCAGAAAGCACACTGCAAATAATTGACTGGGCAAAATATCAGCTGCGCACCATGAAGTTCAGCATCTTCTCCCTAACCGTAAGATTTAGGCATCGCCAGCTTTGCGAAACTGCCGATGGTCGTGAATTAGTGGGCAGAAATAAGACAAGAAGTTTGTTGAAGCAAAGGGTTGTATTCAGATTGACAAACTCATGTGACAAACAAAAATGGTATCTCTTTTGTGTCCAGAAACCATGTTCTCTGGAACGCTCGTTATCCTGTTCCCAGTTGTTGGACCACGATATATCCAAAATTTTAAAGAAGAGTCCCTAGAGAATTCAATTCCAAACGTTTCCTTATATTTCCACAAACCAACGCGCCCTAGGGTTGTTTTTTTTAACTATTGAGTGAAGAAGGTTATTTCTTGTGTTAAGGTTTAAATTACTTCATTACGCATATTATTTCCATTTTATTACCATATTGTTAATATATTATAACCATACTACACACATGTAGCAGATTTATGCAGCGTTATTCTTTGTTTGATTTAAGTTTGCATTTGATAAATTCAGATGGGCCTGTAAGATCAAAACCAGGGAAAGCCGAGAAAAAAAAAAGCCTCCGATCCTTTATCGAAAATGGAGGAGTGCTTACAGATGGTTCCAAGTTCAAATCCTGGCAACTTGAAAAGAATTTAGGATGAATTTCATGCACTGGGAGTCAGGATCCAGTGCAACCAGAGGATAACCCTCATCAGACAGAGCCTTAGAACGTCACACAACACCCTCGCCATGTGTGAAGCAAAGCTATTGTCTCGCTACATTCGTGTTTAAACTCTTGATCTATGATGTCAATACTCTTATCCCAACAAAACAACTTCGCGAAACTACTGATGGTCGTGAATAAGTGGGCAGAAATGAGACAAGAAGTTTGTTGAAGCAAAGAGTTGTATTCAGATTGAAACACTCACTACTCTAATAAACAATTTTTGCAAAGATAAGCTCTTTTGTCGGGTGACGTTGGGGACGAGAGGGAATAGATAAAAGAAAACTTAATGAGATCCAGGCTGTGTGAAATTCTTTTTAAAATATATTATTACATGCAGGCCGGTTTATGTTATTGTTGAGATAAGCGAAGCCAGACCGACTGTCGTTAAAAAAAAATAACCCGGCGGTAGATAAAAGAAACTACTCCCTCTATATACAAAATATTTAAACAAGATGGGCTCATAGGGACTGTCCCGATAAGGGTGCCGGTTCACGCATTATTGCAAACTTTGTAAGACTCTTCCCTTTTAAATATAACGTCGAACAACAGATCCGCTTAATGGCACCTTCTACCCTTCAGTTATAATGCAGTCTTGTTAATATATTCCCATGGAAGTGCAATAAAGCGAGTCATATATTTCACAGGTTTCTAAATCATACGGGCGTGTCGCTCCTGCATTCCCGTGGAGGGATATTCGGTGCAGTTTCCATGTTGCAACACGACTACTGAACACGCCCATTTCCTGTAGAATAGTTGGAATCTGGCAAACTTCAGAATGATGATGTAGTATAACAATGATGTCTTTTAAAATGTAACGGTCAGTCATCTCAATATACAAACTAGAAAGAAGAATGTTGCATTTGTTATTAGCCGGGTGAAGATGTACACTATCTACTTTAAAAAGTATTGCCTTACTTCCGGAAATACGAGCAAAATGGGTGTAAAGTTAAGACTATTTTTTGTTTTTTTTGCCAGGTTCAAACGAGACTGAAACTGAAACCGAGTAAACGTATTTCTAATATAAATTAAAATTTTGTATACACGTGAAACATACTTTATAATAATAATCATAATAATAATTTTTGAAAAAAGTTAAGGGGAATGGCGAGGGAAGAAGGCGGAAGGGGGAGGGGTGGGTGTCATTGGGTAGATATTTCCGAACTGTCTTCAGAGAGCTGAAAATCAACTNCACTTCAAACATAACACAATTACTTGATATAATCATTATAACCTATATCTTTAACCTTGTGCCGGTTTAGAGTAAGAGAGCGAGAGAGAAGGAGAAAGAGAAAGAGAGAAAGAGAGAGAGAGAAAGCAAGACACAGTGAGAGAGAGAGAGAGAGAGAGAGAGAGAGAGAGAGAGAGAGAGAGAGAGAGATAGAGAGAGAGAGAGAATAATCACAGATGTACCTTTAGTTCCGGGGTGATAAGATAAAAAGCATAATTGCTGAAGACCCCTGACCCTTTTTTATTTTCACCATGAGATAGAAGAAGCCTGCTATCTCAACCTCGCCCATCCCTTGACAGGGTCACGAGGGTTAATCGTTATAAAAACAGTATGCACTTTGTGATGTTTCCTCATTCACAACAACCAAAAGACACAGATAATGTTTCACGGGTGGTCTCAGAGCTCATGATACGAGGACTTGGAATCTCAGAAATGATTTTGTTAGTTTAGACAGTAAGATGAGCAGATGGCTGCGATAGACTGACACAAGGGGAACATAGTTAACCCTTTCACTTTCATTCGACATTCCGTACTTCCAGAAGCTAGGGGGCTCGTTTTTCTGGAAGTTTTGGTGACGTGACCTCAATCATTCTGGACAGGGTGTGGCAGGCTGAGAGGGCTCAACAAACAGTAATGATACCATAGGCAAGAAGGTTCGGCACTGATAAATAGATTCTATAATATTTTGTTTCAGCCATCCTATACTAACCCAGATTGAAGCTGTAAGAGTAGTGTTCGTCTATGGTTATATTCTAACCAAAAAGGATGCCTGGCTTTCTAAAGGCCCTTCTCTTTCTCTTAAATTTAGTACGCGGAGAGATTTCGTAGCAAAACGACCATCGGTTGTGACATCGGCAGAATCGTTTCTGACTGCAGATACCATACTTAAGAATGCCCATTCAATTTCGAAAGAAACGGAAGATTTTAAAGTATCAAAAATATGGTAAGAATCGAAAGAAATCTAAATATCCCGTATTTGGTATCAGAATCGAAATAGAATGTATATTCTCTATAGTTAGAGCTTTAGGGCTGGGCGTGACGATATTTAAACAAGCAGGTAATATATGGGCCCACCACTAAACCAAGATGTAGCTGCCCGATCAGATTTTTAATACTATTTTTACCATCCCCACCCCAAACCCGGCGCCCAATACAGGAAAAGTAGGGAATAAAAAATAGGGCAAAAATATTTTGACCAAGGATAATGGCTGCGTCAGTCTTCCACTCCAGGCTCCAACCATCCCTACAGCAGTGGCCTATGCATGCCTTACACCAGTTCACGCACTGCAGTAGCCACGGAAACTCCCAAAACAAAAGCAGTGTTCACTGTAGTTACATAGAACGTTAATTAATGGCTGGATTATGCATACGGCCACCCGTAAGTGACTGCCTGGCACCCTTACCCATCTACAGCGCTGTTTATAACTTCCTGATTTCAAAATTATCAAGGATACAAGTTATCGTGGTTTCTCACGAACCGAAACTGCCAAACATTATAATATTCCTATGATCATTCTGCCTTGCAAGGATAAGCAATGTTAATGAAACTAAATTACAGTCGCAGAATGTTTTCCTGCTGCAGTGGACGCACACCTTCCTTGGCCCTCATAATAGGTTTCTGGTAGGTACGCACGAGGCTAACCTCAGACCTATTCACAACGCAAACCTCAGCATTGGATGGTACAGGTTTCCTGTATCTCTAAGACCTTAATCCCTCTCTGCATTTAAAGGCTTACTTCCTGACCAGCCGCGATATCCCTGGACTTAAAGGGCCTCAGCGCCGAGTCCAATATTCGCACGTTGCTGAACTTTTGCTTGTAAATCTTGCCCATCTGACTGACCTTTCTGTCGCAAGATAGTCGTCCTGATCATAGCCCTTTCAGCTAACGGATCATTCTTGAAAAGAGGAATGGCGTGTATTGTTGGCAATATCTTTTCTGAGTATTGATAGTTTTGACTCTTAGAAATTTCGATTCACTCCCAGAAGTATTGGTGGCACTGAAAGTATCGAAGATAACGAAATTGTGGAAAGTTTCGGAAGTATCAGAACTAATTGCCATCCTCATCGATCCTCAGTTTGAGTCTCAGACTAGCTTCACATCTCATCAGCGCAAGGCCCAGCATTCGTTCTAAGTTCTTTCGTTTAGCGGTATTAAAAGAGGTATCGGGAGTATAATATGATGGAATATTAATTACGAACCTGTCCGGATAATCAGTCCCAAACGAACTACCTGTCTTCCCAGTGCGAAGCCTTTCGGTATCGAAAGTATCGCAAACATTAAAACGTAACTGGAAAGCTTTCTCAGCACTAAATATCAGAATCGAAACAGACTCTACAACTTTCAATATGTAAAGCTCAAAGGCTGAATATTATGATTCTTAAAAACTCAGGTATCAACCATCAAATGGAAAATCTGTTATGTTATAACAAACCTTATTTATATTCTAAAGCCTATAGAATAAAAACAATCATTAGGGTTACGAGGAGAGGGAGGTGAGGGCAACAGGGGGAGTATGGGTCTATACAACATCATAATTCTCAGTTGACCCGAATAATGACAGTGATTAGAGCATCTTCCAGACCTAATTTTAATCGTGCACATAGGGGATAAAATGACTCTATTGCTAAAAAACAAGTAATATTGTATGAGTGACAGCCGGCATTCACAGAGCAAACCAGTCAAAATTACCTGATTTTTTTTTTTGTTCATTCACCCTGACTCGTTACAGCGTCAAAACTGAGATACACCAGCTCGTGTCATTCGGAGTCTCATAGGCAAATAGTGTTATTATCCAGTATCAAGTGGATTCGATTACAAATTCGAATAAAACTTGATGCTCATTAGCTTTTCGAATACTCTGAAAAACAGTGGAAAGAAAATAGCTGAAAATTCGAATATTTTTGCCAGTTGTAATGAACATAAAATTCCAAAAGTTACATCAAGAAATACTCCAAAATGTCTATTTAAAACTTTACTTTTTATAATCTGTTAGGGAACAGATTTTGTGTGGTATAATCCCCCCTTCTCCCCCNTCCCCAATCAGGCTCACATGTTAGAACGAAGATAACATAAGAAACAGAGAAAATCAAAGTAAAAAATTAAATGAATGAACTAGATTTAACATTCAGACACTATAGATGTTCTACAGAAAAAATAGAACGCTTGCATCAGCAGGAAACTTTAAAATAGCCGTATTCAAGCCCAAAATTAATATTTAGGCAGTAACCATTATAGGGACTATAATCGCCCCTCTCTCACATTACCATTATCCAAGATTTCCACTGGGAGTAAATAGGTTAGGAGAACTGAAGGCCGTGTAGTACCGCTGGTTTAATGAGTGCCTGGACCCGCTAGTTAGATTAGGTTACTGGTAGTTTCACTGCTTTCATAAGCAATATTAGGTAGGTAGGCAGCCCTCGTTATTCTGCCCTAATAAACAGCCGTCAACACCTTCAGTGGCACTGCCCTCATTTGATACTGTCAATGTCACCATCGTCATCACTACAAGCACAGTAAATAGCATGTAAGCACTACCATCACTGCCAGCAGCACCACATCAAACAGCAACAGCGGCAACACAACTGTTATCACTGAAGACGCCAGTAACAAACAGCGGATAAAGGTATGAAGACGCAAATAATACCTGGCATAATAGTATCCAAATTTAATAGTAGTCTATAAAATTTGAAAATTGGCTTCGGTTTGGTTACTAGTAGTCTCAATGTGTTCATAAGCAAGATTAGGTAGGTAGGCAGGCAGCCCTCGTTATTCTGCTCAAATAGACAGTTGTCAACTCCTTCAGTAGCACTGAAATGATTTGAGTCTGTCAATGTCACCATCGACATCACTACAACTACCGTAAATAGAATTGGTAAGCACCACCACCACCACCACTACTGCTACTACCACTTCAAACAGGACTTTAAAAACTCAAAAAGTTTTGTGCAAACCAGCGAAGTTAAGAATTAAAGACTGCATTTGATATTTATAAAAAAAACAACTTATAATATTTTAGACACGAATTTTCAAATCAAAAGTGAGCTTTTCTCAGGGACAACACATACAGGCATAGGGAACAACAACAATAACAGACATAGGGTAAGCCCACTACCACCACCACTATTATCACCATCACCACCATCAGCATAACAACACTACGACAGTTATCACTGCAACGCCAGTAACAAACAGAGGCTGTAGCCACTACAAGGAACAACAGGGTGAGTAGGCGCAAAGCGAGAACAGGTCTGACCCTGACAATGAACAAAATGTTATGACCCAACCATGGAGGTTGCCCCTGTACTTTTTTGGACGAACTTGATTTCACCGTAAATGAGTGAACATAATCTGTCCTTGTTTAACAAAGAAAAGGGATTAGGGAAAGGGTTGAATTACCGCGAAATCGAATACACTGACTTTTTTTTTAGGCGGATCATGGTTCTGCTGAGAACATTTCACTTAGTAATCAGTAATTATTTGATTATACAGACCCTTCACTTCTGAAGTCTCGAGGCCACGAGGGTGCTTTATGTTATAATCCTGTATATGTATAGACTAATGGCAAAAGTAAGGTTAACAACCAACTAAGCCAAACTTGATCTCTCTGCCAACTTCAAAAGCTGGTATCTTCACCTTGTTTTCTTTATAAATATCCTTTTTCCTTCACAGATCAAAGACTAAATCTCCGAGCTGTGCTGACAGGCGATTGGAATGATAAACGTTTTGAATGGAAGAGATCGTTTCAAGTCTACATTTTGCCCGCGCCGCCGCCCCCCCCNCCCCCCCCCTCTCACAACGATAGTCTAGATATCCACCTCATCTTTTCCATCAAGAAATCTCTTTTCACGAATGTCTGTTAATACGAAGCCAGCATCAAACAGACAAACCTGAGTCAAGCGCATCGTGCTCTTCCCGGAAAAAGATGTTGACTTTCAACAAAGGCATTATCGTAACGGTGTGGAATTTCTTAACAAGGTGTGACGCGTAAGCAAACGACGATACTTGCGCGACGTCAGGGCTACGTGAGGGTCTCTATCACTCCAAGGCTTAGGGGGAAAACGGGGTCTCTATAGGGCGCGTGCTTAGAGAAGGGCAGGCTTCTGTTAATGGGTGAAATGGTAACGAATAAGGCAACCTTAGCTGCGGTTTGATTATCAAACAAGTAAGTGAAGTAACGCTAGACACGGCTTGATTAAGTTAAATATGTAACTGTCGCCAGGGCGTGAGCCAGACAAACAAGCTGTAATGACTTCTGATTCAACGGAGACAGCTGACGGATTAAAGGTCATAGGTCGTAATGAGTATTATCTGACCAACTCTGCCGTCCCAAGGCAGAGCGACGTATCTGACAAAATCGAGTTTTTTTTATTTCATTGTCTTGTTGGACTTGTCTTGCCCATATCCTTTTTGTGTCAAAGGAAGGTAGACGTATCTGCACCCGAAATAGTCGTTTTCAAAGCGTCAAATCCACGTAAGTGAGTGTTTGCAACCACACAGTCGATGGAAGAGCGACGCATCAATATTTCCCAAGGCAGCGCGACGTACTGAACACATATCTGCTTTGATGTGTTTTCCCGCCAAAAGTTAACGATATGATCTGTTGAACCTTGCATTAAAAAACAGGTAATACTTAGAACTAAGACTATGCAAAGTCATGATTAGAAGCATTCATAACTTTAGACAGGCTAAGCATCTGAAGTTTTTTGCATTTTCCTCAAAATCATGAAATGCACAGATACGTCGCTCTGTCTTGGGACGGCAAAAATACTTTAAACAATTTGCCTATTCCTTGCAAAGATTCAGTCCGTTGTTTATACGCATAAAATTTATTTACTTCACGAATTTGAATTTCTGAGCGAGTCCCTTGAAATCCGAATTCTTGAAGTTCTTAACTGCATGACTATGTAGATAATAGGAAACACAATACAGAGATCACAGCAGGTGCACAACTGTCGCAATAGTTTATCTAGTCTAGACATGCCATGACTCATTTTGAGTCACTCAGTAAATAAGTCATAAAATGGATCATCTAGTAGGTAATGTGTAATCTGACCCTAGATATGTTGTAATTACAGTGGCTTAACAGAGCTAGACATGTTGTAATATAAATAATATTAGTCTTTTTACCACCTCACAGGTCTGAATGAGTAAGATATTGATTGAACTTCATTTGGTAACGGAGCGAAATAGGCCCTATGGCCTTTAAACATTTTGGTTGTTTTAAAAAACAAAGTGTACAGAAATACCAAATGGCAAAGTTTAATAGAAGGAAAAAACCAGTAATAGTGACTGAAGACACGAAAAGAAAGAAAGAAAAAAAATCACTCACTCACTCACTCACTCACTCACTCACTCACTCACTCACTCACTCACTCACTCACGACTGACTCACTGACTCACTGACTGACTGACTGACTCACTCACTCACTCATCCGCTCACTGACTGACTGACACCCTGACTAACTGACTGACTGACTGACTGACTGACTGACTGACTGACTGACTGACTGACTGACTGACTCACTCACTCACTCACTCACTCACTCACTCACTCACTCACTCACTCACTCACTCACTCACTCACTAACTCACTCACTCACTTAGTAATATGACGAATTTAGACAGACAGTATCGGAAAAAAAAGCCCAGTAAAGTTACAGATGGATCAAACTGACAAAAGTTTCACTGAGCCAGAAAAATTATAATGTCAGTGTTTCATCAAGTCATGGGTCTTCCTGGATAAGATCTGCCGACTTTTGACAAATCTTAGGAAATGAATAATCTGATCAAGTAAGGGAAATACTAATGATTATGATGACTTTGCCAGCTAATTGAAATCAAGTTTCTCAACAGTTCAAGACGGCCTAAAGACTCTTCATAATAATGATCTAAAACGACCGTTGTAGTTATCATCGAAATATTAGGTACCTTGAAAAAAGTAGACTCCTCGTTAGCGATCATCTAATTCTAACACTTAAACTGATCGCGGCACTGTATACGCCTTACGACGCTGAGAAAGTTGCGGGGTGATCTGATCTATTGAAATATGATATTATTATTGCCAAGTCGCGTGAGCAAGCATTACCTTGATACGCGGCGTATAACCCTCATTATTTATATTATTGCTATGGTGCCGTACCAAAGTTCCTGCAATGACACCACCTCTTGTACTTGGTGCCTGAAATATAACGCCGGAGCAATCAATCAAAAACGGGAAGCCACAGTATCTGCCCTGATATAAATCTAGTATTGTTTATGGCACATTTACGTTGACAAGATTTGTATATCATCCTACCGCATAGATTTCTGACGGGTTTATATTGATAAGGTCAGCACTGAGATGAATTTGATCACCATGGTACGGCAGTTTTACAGCCTCAGGTCAAAACTCGCAGGGGGGATAATGAAAGCGTCAAGACAAGGGAGATGACCTAAATACAGTATTAATAGATAACGATGTATGACTTTGGAGGGGTGGAAATCAGAGATTGATATGGGAGATGTAGCCTATAGTAAAGACAAGTTTTGACATACAACAGTTGTTGTGTGATGAATCATGATGATAAATGCATGTTTGTACTGAGGTGATGAGTGTTGAAAAGTAGCACAAAGCATGGATGGATAGATGTAGGTACACATATCTACACAAGCCAAATAGCCACAGAGAAGAGAGAGAGAGAGAGAGAGAGAGAGAGAGAGAGAGAGAGTGCCACACACATAATGGCCATGAGAGGAAAGAAAGAGTGAACTACAAAGTCTTAGAGGCAAATACGTTTGTAGACTCAGAATAGGTGAGATTTTGCCATTCAAGTATAAACTGAATGTTTTTTGCTGTGTTAAAGGGTCTAACATATTAAGTAGCCCGATTCACTGCCAAAGTTCTCAAAATCTGACTGGTCTTGAAGCATTCTTTTATGTGTCAAAATTTGGAGGAAGAATTAAATAATTATGTGTGGAATGTAGTTTGGCATGGAGTCTCTTGATAAGTTAACGAGAAATGTAAATCCTCATATAGCTAATGGAGAAAAAAAAATGACATCTTCATACCACGATGTGGCAAGATCCATCTGTATTTCAAACATGTCTTAACAAAAAGCACCGTGTGAAATAAGTGGCGTGGAAATACTGAGATTTGTTTTGATTGTCTGGAAAACTCCTCTGAGAGAAAGATACCGAGTTTGATAACAATTACGCCCTGAGGTCAGACCCAGGCTTTCTATCATTTCGCATTCTCAGCTCCCTACGCCTCGGACGTGAGAGGCGAGTGTAAATATTTGGAATAGGAGAGAGAGGTGTGAGCTAAAACCCGGACGTTACTGATGCCCTGGTCTTTGTTGCCCATATGGCGGGCGATACGATATCGATGTTTGTGTATACTGCAGACGTTATTCTTTTCTGGAGCGTCCTATGATGGTTTCAAGACGACGCATATTATAATCGACGATATCCAAATAATGAGCGGCGGTAAGTGCACATAACCGCAATGTGTTCAGTTTTTGCCACGCAACTAACTATTGTAGTGAGCTCTTTGAGAAATTTTAAAGGGAATTTTTGATCACGGGAATAATTTTTGGAAATCAAAGTAACTAACAAACTTGGAAAATTAGATCATGGCTTTAAAACAATGAACCAGAATCTACAGTATGAGTACTGGCCGTTAGTTAAAACCAAACTCTACTTTATCGAAATCTACTTACATGAACTTGTCGCTTAATAGCAAAATTTTTCTAATACCCTGAATATTATGTGCCAGATATTGAGGACGTGCGCGTTAACGATGATCTCTTACCATCGTAAGAATTACATGAACTCTGCATGTTGAGCGCTACTAAGAATGCATTCAGCACCGATGCACCAATATAATTATTACGATGAGAAGAGATCCCATCGTTGATGCGCAAGCTTTCAAATATCCAAGTCGAGATATATACGAAGCTCCTCTTTAGAGCATCCTCTCTTCGATCAAAAAGTGTTCCAAGCTACAGTAGATTTACTATAAAAAGAAGTCGGCCGCATTGGTGTCGGTTACAGTGGTGTCGGCTACAGTGGTGTCGGCTACAGTGGTGTCGGCTACAGTGGTAATCGGCCACAGCAGCACTTTGTCTTACTGGCTTTCCTTAGGGCCATCCTTCTCATTTCACAGTGTTTGAGTTGAGTGCTCGAAATGGCACTGACCGTGAGTGTCTGCACCCATCCCAGCTATCATAGTCACGGAGGAAGAGATAATGTGCCAGATTTGTTTACTTCCCGTTAGTGACTAAGTGACTAAAAGAGTACTGTTCACGACTCTGCCTAAGTGTTTTACAAGACTGATAGGGATAGGATAGTGTGTGTGCAGGTTATGGGTTTCTTTCTTTCTTTTGTTTTTTACCCCTTTTCTTTCTCTTGTTTTTTTTTTTTGCTTTTCTTTTTTTTTTCTTTTGTTTTTCGCTTTTCTTTCTCTCTTTCTTTATTTCGTTCTTTTGTTTTTTCGCTTTTCTTTCTGTGTTTTGTTTTTTTAGCTTTTCTTTCTTTCTTTCTTTCTTTTTTTCGCTTTTCTTTCTTTCTTTCTTCTTTTCTTCCTTTCTTTCTTTCTTCTACCCAACTATCTCAATTGTTTTTCCATCTCCAAATATATTATTATTAACCGACAAGATGGTAACTTTCCTGAACAGTGGTAACGTACGGTGGTAACGAGGAACAATAATGAGATTTTGGAATAATGAAGAGCCTCTGGATTTTGACGAGAAAAGGCGAGAACAAGAAAGATGTGATGGTTCCTTAGATGAAGGAGAACGAAGAATCAGCCGAGAAGCTGGCGAAGAATTCATCTGTTCTTGACTGTATTCAATATCAAAGTTCATTCGTTACATATCCGAACTCAATCGTCTGGTTAACATATTCCTTGCTATATGGGCTAGGAATGTTATTGTCGCTGTGGCCCGCATACATCAAATTCCTTATACAATGTACTTATTGGTTCATAGGCAAGGGGTTGGCGTGAGTTGATGGAGGGAAGGAGGGAAAAGGGAATGGCGGTGGGAGGCAGAGGAGAGAGAGGGGAGGGAGAGGAGAGAGAGGGGAGGGAGAGGAGAGGAGAAGAGAGGAGAGGAGAGAGAGAGAGAGAGAGAGAGAGAGAGAGAGAGAGAGATCCCATGTTCTTACTTCCTATCAAAATACGACTCAGCAGAACGATATTAAAGAGCTTTCATTTTCAATTTCAGATTTGGATCCTTAACGGGCTTGTATGGCAGAGGTAGGCAGGGCCAATACGACATATTTCTGGCGTTAGTACGATTGAGCATTTCGAACCATCATCAGATATGAATTTCACGTTTGTACTGTGCACTATGATCGTAAAACCAGTCAGTGCCATGCTCTGCCTATGCCTATCTCCGCCATTACAGTCTGTTAAAGATTTGAACTTGAAAATAACAGAGACAGGGGTAGTTATTTGCTTCACAGCCAAACAAGTCCACATTAATTCTCCACAAAATTTAAACCGCGTACATGTTCCCATTCGTCTGACAATTTCTAAGAATACACTTCAGGAATGTCAGGATTTTCACCTTGCGGGCGCCGCCATTACTCTAGCTGCGTGACGTCAAAAGGCGAAATTGGCTACCAAAAGATTGGTCCACACGACAGTTTGCACATGCTTCTCCACCAATCGTCTGCTAGCTCTTCTCGCTTTACGACGTCACGCAGCACGTTTAATGCGGCAAACAGAGAATGGAAAAACCCAACATTCCAGCAGTGTTTTCTTAGAAATGATCAGGCGGAAGGAACTTGTACGCAGTTTATAGTTGTGACAAAATAATGTGGTTTTTTTTTTTAGGCTCTGAAGCAAATATCAACCCTTCTCCGTTTAATGGCTATCTATGTAGTTGTAAACAACCATATTTTTATGAGCAGTATAGTGTGGCTGAGCTAATCCTATAACACCAGTATGTAAGCACTCCACATGCGGAGTCACGGTTTGATCAAATGTATGGATTACACATTGTGCTAAGGTAGCATTGAGAGTAATTACCTTCGAATCATCACTCTGCTCCGGAGGGAGGAGAAAGAGGGGAGTGAGAGAGAGAAAGAGAGAGAGAGAGAAAGAGAGAGAGAGAGAAAGAGAGAGAGAGAGAGGGAGAGAGAGAGAGAGAGAGAGAGAAACAGACAGANGAGAGAGAGAGAGAGAGAGAGAGAGGGAGAGAAGGGGGGCTAATAAATAAACAAACCGATCTTTCCACGTATAGGGCGGGTATGTAATACAATATGGTTCTCACGTTCACAGCAAGAGAAAATAGAAGATCTTTCGTTTATGTTAATACAGGACTAATTATTTGTGTGTTAGACATTGGGAGGGAATGTGTCATGCATGCTGGGAAGGGTTATATGGTCTGCCTGTGATGTTGGAATCCTGATATCCTAAATGAAGATTGGATCATCTGCACTGATTATTCTGTCTACAGGACCGTAAACACTCCCAAACCCACTTGCTCTCATCCCAAATGACCTGTTTACTTTAGCCAGGAATGAATCACTCACATATATCCCAAAATATAGCCTGTGCATTGCACCACTGTGTTCATTAAAAAAAAAATACTGTAAACCTCCCCAACATTTTGGCGTGTGCAGACATAAAATACAGCTTTGTTGCTGCGATATATCACTGTCCCAACGAGTAATGGCCAAATCAATCACCGGTCAGATGTTTCATTCTGATTGGCAGTGTGGAACAGCTTTAAGCTAATAGCCACGACCGAGAGCGTAATGTTACGCAGGCATTGTGAAGTGTTCGAAACATAGCCATTAACAGACTGTAAGAACTTTTGTGTATCGCTCACGGAGGGAAGACAGGGTAGTCTAGAATCACAATTACACAACAGTGCAGTAACTCAGACTTGTTTACAGCTGCAGAGACGCAGCCTTAAAAACTGTGGCATTTTAATGACCTTACAATAAAATGACTTCTGTGTACCTCTAGCCATCCAAACAAGGCATACAGATTTGAAAATTTTACCTCTGGGCCAAGGTAAAGGTTACTATTGGTGGGAGAAGCGAAGCAAAAATAATTTCTTTAAAAAAGGATGTATGAGTGAAAATTATGTAATCATTCCTACTCTAATGGCAGCCTAATTAGTGGTCCATAGAGAGACATGAACATAAGAAACTTCAGTGAAAGTTAACGTATCAAATTCCAGCAGACCTGCATATCCTTTGCTCATCTCTGTTTTGACTTGATTCCCTCACAGAAATTATGTTTCTTGTAAAACCGGAAGTAAGAAATGTATTAGCCATTTAAATTTAAAGTGACAGGGATAGGTGGTTTGCTTCATAGCCTAAAAAAATCCACACTATTTTTTCAAACACTGAAAACCGTGTACATTTTCCATCCGCCTGACTGTTTCTGAGAAAACACCGCTAAAATGAAGGGATTTTCACTGTCCGTGCGCAGCCATTACTTGTGTTTCGTGACGGCATAAAGCGAGAGAAGCTAGCAGACGATTGGTGCAGATGCATGTGCAAAATATCTGGACCTATCGTCTGCCGTGAAGCTAATAACTATCCCTGCCCCTTTAAAGTTTCAAGTCACGTCATTCATTCATATTTCTGGATATTGTCAGTTACAGTCTGGTTTTGTAACATAAGTTTTGCTCTTACTGCTTGGTTTATTTACGCTCGTGCCAGGAGTAAGGAATCTTTGATGACTGTCTGGTCTTCCCAGCCAGTGCCAGCCCAGTGTTTCGTTTACGAAACCTATCTCACGCTTGACTCAGCAGCACACCTTTGATCAATCAGGTCCCTCGCCTGGTCAGTTGCCGTTACTCATCGGCATATTATGGCTGGCCATTACTATTGCATCTAGCCATCTACCCAATCTGAGCATAGGCGGCGTCAAGGAGGGGACAAGCTCAAGATCTGTCCACATCTCAGTTTAAGTTTTGATCTGTTAGCCATTTCTATGTTATCCCATATTTGGCAAAGTCAGAAGTAAATGATAAAATCCATGCCCCCTGCCTTTATGATTTCTAAGTTACAGGACTAGATAATTCTCCATTTTATATTCCATGTGTTTTATGGATTGTTTGAGCTGGTCTCTGATCCAAATTCTCATTGCCAGTCTGGCCACATATAAACAATTTTAGGCCATTCTATGCCCCAGATTCTAAGCGTATTAAAATTTGTCAGATCTTTCACATTTTAAGTTATAATGCTGTTGGCAAGCACAAGCTCTTTCTCTAAGTGCTCCAAGCTGAGAGGGTCCTACTTTATCTTAGCCCATTCTGTCAGAGAGAAAATACCCAAGAAATTGTTTCAGCTAAAATAAAGTAAACTGACAACAGTTTCCCACCATGCAAGAATCTATCCTTGGACCTTTATCTGTGAATGCAGGGTGAAATGAGGAAAACAGGAAGGTTAAATACACTCCCTTTACTGGAGGTCCTAAAATCAAAAGTGCATTTATCAGTCTGCAACCTCTAGATGAAGAATCTAAATGTCAATGGCCGATGTAGATCATAAACTCTGCTGTGATTGTTAGATTTCCCAGCGCTCCACCATTCTAGTGGCCAGTGTTTATGGAGTCGGTAATGCTAGAAGTTCTGTATGTCCTGTGTTCTCAGGGTACTGACCACAGGGTCACTGGACATATATGCATAATTCATACGTTAATTAAACGCACAGGAAATAAGGAGACGTAGAACATACATGTACTATGAAATCTGTGACCGTACGCATAATCCTTCCGTCAATGAATGTACTGCGATAACCAAGGGAAACTCACAGAACATAGGTGGGGGTGCTCTCTAGGTAATACAATACGTTAGTCAACGCAAAGAAGATGCATACGGCCGTAGTTCATACCTGCTAACTACCAACCAACCATGAAGAAAGCTCAGTCATGTACAAAGAAACCCCAATACTAATTTTGCCAATGTGCACAGAAATAGCATACTTATTACTGAGGTATTATAATTTTCAAGGTCCATGTCATAGTAAAATAATAAATCCGCGCCTCTGAATCCAAACTTAATAACTCTTGACCGTATGCATAATCTATACGCTAATTAACGTCCTGCATTAACCACGATGAACACTGATAATGTTTTGGGAGTTTCTGTGGTTATCGCAGTGCGTTGACTAACATAAGGCTTATGGTATTAAAATCACCGAGGCACTGAGGTACTAAGGTTCTACTGTATCTCCGCCCATGACTCTAATACTTATCTCAAGCACACTCCATTCCAACGCCTATCACTAATGGTATCAAATGCAGCGCACCAGAATACCTGTAGCAGCCTGGTGGACTACTAACTTTCCATCCCGTGTCGTAAGTCAAGACTCTGCAGGTAAAATGCGGACCTAGTTACGGTAATTTGTAGGTACATACTATGCAGGTCGAGACTGAGGGCAGCTGGTAATGGAAGAAAGCTGATGGCACCGAGGTGTTTTTATAATGACCTGCAAGAGACTTATAGACCTGTGACTCAGTAGACAATAGCATATCTGAGATTCCATTTTAGACTAATACAAACAAAACGAAGACGACGACAATAACAAGAGCAAGAGCAGCAACAACAACAACAACAACAACAACAACAACAACAACAACAACAACAACAAACAACAACAACAACAACAACAACAACAACAACAACAACAATAACAATAACAACAACAACATCACCACCACCACCACCACCACTACCAACAACAACAACAACAACTACTACTACTACTACAACAACAACAACAACAACAACGACGAAGGCAGCAGGAACAACAATAACAACAACAACAACAACAATAACAATATGATAAACCGAAAACTATGAAGATGAGGAGGTGAGAGCAAAGAAAGCTTGAAAGAACTACAGTCTCGGATTTATATAAGTACCTCGCTACAGGCAGTGAAAGCTTTTGTGCTCAAGCCAGCGATCACCGCTCGTAAAATTGCAGCGTCGTTATAAGCATGATAATACAGGATTATGTAACTTTTTGTCATTAAATTTGACCCTGTTTTAGAATGCAGTTTTACGAGAAACTGTGTCAAAGTGAACTCCTCTCGAGACGGTTTATAGAATGACGGCATCTGTTTAAAACAATAATGATTAGAACTGTTTCCCATTACAACTTCTGTAATAGCTTATGGAAGATCTCTGGCATTGTCTGACAAATGGACTTAACTTTGTCAAAAGTGCTTTCGAGAAATTTAAGCGACCCTATTTGAAAACACTAGCGCTTTTTTTTTTGTCTAATGTCTGTTATTAAATCAAAGACATTGGCAGTTTTGTAAAAATATCTTCTGCTGGGAGATGAATATTAATATACAAATCACGAATATGCAATGTATGATTTTAGCGGGGAAACCAGCATACACCCTTTTGTCAAAAGACGATAATTCTATCCCTTAGATCATTCGCACTGTGGTATAAAGTCGTATTTCACACGAATAAAGTTCGTGAACCACGAGATGGCGCACAGAGTTTTTTAGCAAGAAAAATCTTACTGCTAAAATGAATGTTACGTCCTCCTCTCTGTGAGTCGTATCTTATTATAGATACGGTCATTAGAACCGAGATGGCGTTTGTTTGATCCCTACAGTTTCGTAAAATGGGAAGCCACACCCCTTCTTGATCAAAGGAAGTACGAGGTAATTGGTGAAGCCAAGATAGCTGCTACTAGTGTGGAAGAGGCAGAAAACAATGCACTGCCTTGCGAGTGGTGTTTGCTATATCTGTATCTTTTTCTCATTTATACACCCGACCGTCGATTCTTGCCACATCCTCCTCCGACACAGGGCCTTTGAAGAGATGTTTCACTAACAAATTTGAAACGGTAGATGGTTGCCGCCATGTTCCCGAGCAATTTTATCCGCTTTTTACAAAACAACATTTTTAACGCCTCTCTAGTAAGTGTGCATCCTTCCTCACTGTGACAAGCGGGCATCATTCAAAAACGTACATTCATTACGGACTGCCCTCAGAAAGACACTCTTACACGACGTCCCAAGGACCAAACCGCGTAAACCAGCTTAACATTCTGAACAAAAAAACAACATCTTATCTCCTAATTTCCAGAATACGACCCTGTACGTCACCATGGTATGGGATGCATCAACTATTCATTACATGCTGTGTTTCTCATTCTTGCTCTTGTTCTTACGGTAATCCTATTCCTGTTTGTAATGAGGATGCCGCCTTCAGTAATCTGAACAACATGCTCTAGATATGTAAATAATTTAAGAGTGTCTACAGCGTTAAGAGAAATGTAAATACAAAGATTGATGGACATGATTAAACAATTTGTGAATTCATTAATGTCACAGTGTGTTAGGAGATAAAGACGTTTTTTGGTGTAAGAGGAATGTAATGGAGTTTTGCACGAGTTTTGTGATCTGTCGTATACAAGAGAGTAGCAGACAGACAGACAGACAGACAGAGACAGACAGACAGACAGACAGACAGACAGACAGACAGACAGACAGACAGACTGACAGACAGACAGACGGACGGACGGACGGACGGACGGACGGACGGACGGACGGACGGACGACGAACGAAAAGATAGATAGATAGATAGATAGATAGATAGATAGATAGATAGATAGATAGATAGATAGATAGATAGATAGACATTACAGTGGTAGAAACCTATGCATATTGATATGCGTAATTTGCAAGAAGAATTACTTACACCTCTAATAATAATAATAATAATCATAGTAATGATGATTATGATGATGATAATAATAACAGTAATAATAATAATGAGGTTTCTTAACAGCCATGCAATGTTCAGGTGACTTCAAATTATCATCAACCCCGTAAACCAAGTTCTTCAATAAGTTTCTTAGCTACATGAGAGTATGCAACGCTACTGCAGATTTGAAGGGGACTGATCACCAGCACTCGCACAATATCTTTCCACTGCCTCTAGCCGGGTACCTATTTCACAGGCAAGTGGACTGAGGAAATTGTGAATGAAATGCTGACCCTAGGCACTTACAACATGACCGGAATGTAGAATCGAATTTATAATGTTTTGATCTTGAGTCCAACACCATTCGACAATCTTGTTCTAGAAATAGTGGGGTGTGATTCTTCGGAGCGATTACTTTCTTACGAGTTACGAGCAAGTCTCACACGGGCCCAACAAGACAGCCCATATGGAGACTATTCTGCGTCCATTTGAGCATATTAACAAGCTGAGGGTGTAAACATTCATATACATTTAATTCAGGAAGACATTTTTATGCCCTTTCTCTCTCTCTCTCTCTCTTTCTCTCTCTGTCCCTCTCTCTCTCTCTCTTCTCTCGCTTTTTGTTAATCGGACGAGGCTCCTTCTATCGCATCCAGCACTTTAAAGCACGATTTGAAGCCATCGTACAAGGGATAGTGGACTGCTTACTTCACGATTTGCCGTATCGAGCCGTGCTACGCTGTGTCGTGCCATACCTTGCCGTGCATGCCAAGTCGTACCGTGGTAGATCCGATGGGCTCGGTCCTACGCAATTACAGAAGTCCACGAACGCCTGCCTCATGGAAAGAGATATTTTCATTATTATATCAAAGACTCCAGTCTATAGGAATTTATGCTCATTTCACATTGCAGTTTCCACGAACCGTGATCTCTGTCTCTCTGTCAGCCCTCTGGCATTCTGGCAATGTGTCTGAGCTGACGAAAGCAAACACTATGATGTAGAACAGTTGTAATATAACCTTAGTCTTACCTCATCACTGAGTATGGCACCTCGCATACAAGTTGAATAACCCCTCCTGTTTTCATTATCACGCCATGCTACGATTAAGATTAGTATCTCCCATGCATGTTTCTGCCCGCGCACAGCACTCTCTTATGTCATAATCAAAGGCATGTGTATAGCATTGCTGTAGCCGTGATTAAAGAGAAAAAAACAGGCGTGTCTTCATCTAAAAACATGCTATGTTTTGCGTTTTTTAGTTGAGGGCGTGATATTTACTTTGTGTGAGGGCAGAATCGTGGTTAATTTTCCTAACGTGTGTCAGGAACGAACGAAGCGCATCTTTCTATTTTCCCCTCCTCGTGAAGGTATGTCTTAGATTCGCTAGCCCGAAACTGTCATCCTCGCAGTTTTGTCGAACGCTGATCGTCACATTATCTCAATTGTCGAATGCAGATCAGGGGAACAAAATAATGAAAATGATAGGACCTGTCACTCCAATTCGAGTGTGTCCGAACACGAATGACCCAATTCAGAACTGTAATGAAACCTTTTCAAGATTTCTTGATCCTCGAACACTGGATTTGTTGAATCCAAAGCTTGGTTCAAGGATGAAACCAGCACAAATTTTTGTATTCGACCATGCCCACTTTGGTCTTTCTTTCTTTATCAGAAGCAGAAAATACTGTCTTCGACACTTAAGTCACGTGCTCGGTCAAAACACTACGGTCTTATATTTTATTTTTTTATCTATGAGCACAGCCAGATTCCTATAGGTCAACAGTACGAGTAGAACCTCACGAACTAAAATTTCAGGAATTGATTAAAAACTTTTCGAGTTCATCGAGTACTTGGCTTTGTGAGGTAAATCTATATGGAGTCATAGCGCAAGGTATCGGGGCTTTGGAACGAGTAGGCGAGAATTCGGATATATGAAGTTCGTGTTTGTGACAGTTATTAATGATGAATGTAGTAAGTTATTAATTCACCACTAAGCTTTTACGTTCACAGAAAAGACGAATCTTTATCTTAAAACATCAAAGAAAATATGCCAAGAGTATTATATTCATATTTAATCTAGAATTTGATTTTTAAATGTTTCATCTTTTCGTTCCTACTTTTGGGTTCAGTGTTTCACCTTATTAAAAATGAATTTTCTGCAGTCGAGGGATTAAATTGAAGATGATCATTGTAATAATGCCGAACACTCTTGAGCTTTTAACGTATTTGGAAGAATAAGAAGAAGAAGAGGTAAAAGAAAATGAATGAGGAGGAGAGGAAGACACAGAAGAAGAAGAAGAAGACGAAGAAGAAGAGGAAGAAGAAGAAGAAGAAAAAGAAGAAGAAGAAGAAGAAGGAGAAGGAGAAGAAAAAGAAGAAAATATGCTGATATGATACGAGAAGAAAGTACTCTTGCAGTCCTCGTATAAAATGTGAGATGAACTGCATTTGTTTTTGGTGCCCCATCTGTGTGAGTTCCTCTCTGTTCCTAAAGACCTTTACCTTATAATGTAATCTCTTTGTCTAAAGGTTACGTATTATTAGTAATAGTAGGTCCCAGTTTGCTATGCAGCTTCCCACAGAGCTGCAAAATGTTAGACAACCAACTTGTGTTTAGAAGACTAAATACTTTGATAGCTTTGGGAGATGCCATGAATTAGACTGGCATCCTGAACAGTGCAGAATTCTTCGGTAGGTGTAAATGTCAGCCCTCCAGACTCTCATTACTGAATACCATTTTGCACCCATGAGGTAGCTGCCAGCCGAGTCCTGCCTGTAACTTCTATCTTACATCAGTACTTGTACTTAAGAAAATCTGGCGTCCACACCAACTTCCGCCTGTTAACTTTTATCGCAGTCTTTTGTACCAATACACCTGAGCTGTACCGCCGCCAACAACGCATTCCTGGCCCACCTCGGGAATTCTCTAAGGTGTTTGAGCAAATAAATGTCTCCTACTCGTGGGCAGTACTGTAAGTTATTAGTGTGCACACGGCTCTGTGCTTGATTTCGCCGTAACTGGGTCCCTTCCTTACCCCCTTTTGTTTGTTTGCCAAAGTACCCTTTAATCAATAGTTTTTCAGTTTCAGTTCAGTTTAATTTATCATAGTCATATGCCAATACTTAACATTTTAATGAAATTAAATTCTCCATTTGCACCTCATTTCGTAATGTAATAGGCTCTTAAATACTACATATCTTACCTTTTGCGTTCACAACATGACCTTCATCTTTTCAATTCTCAAACAGCTACCCAGTAATTATTCTCTTTCTCTCTCTTTCTTTCTGTCTCTTTCTCTTCATAAAAATTCGTTCGTGCATGCTTGCATGTATCCTAATCATTTACAATACATATCAGTTCATATCACAGGCATCCACCAGAAGGTGTGTTTATACGACTGGTCCCTGATAATGAGAACCGTCAATGGCGTAGAGTCTATTAAACCCTGAAAGATCCAGAACCAAACGCGCTTGACAACGTTGGACGCCATAAGTCTTTGAAAGGCACGGGACTATGCATGAGCCATGAGTATGAGGTACTACATCTATCTCAACATGCCATTACATGGACGTGGATGGAAGGCTTGTAGCAACGATGGGACTCTGCTTGCGATATAGGGAAGAGGAAATTAGGGTTCACTCATTTCATCTCACCCTCTGTTATCCTAACGCCAGTCTTGCTACTATGTATAATGTATCCGACTATTGCATGCACATGGAAGCTTAGTATCAGGCTCAAAGAAAGGGTATCAATACCTATATGTTGTTTTTTTTTTCCGCTGACAATAGAGCAGATATGGAAAGAAATAGTTTATGCGTACAAAAGTCCACAAAAACGCTACAGTTGAGAAAGAAGCAGAGAGAGGCTCATTATATTCAGGCAGGCTTGTTTTGAGCTTTGGTAGCAAGTTAGAGCTTCCGAATGTCTTTGTTGATTATTTTTTCTTATTCTTCTGCGTTCAGCCTCTTTTGCTGCAGTTACAGTGTCAGTGTTGTAGCCTCCAGGAAATCTGCCGCCCTCTGGAGCTCCTGTTTGCCTCCACAGAGTTTCGTGGTTAGCAGTTCTCCCTCGGGCCACATTTCGCTTCTGAGATGGTCATAGGCGGGACAGCTTCGTAGAGTGTGCTCATGAAATGAACTATTAAAATGCGATTTTTCTCGTAAGTTCATAAGTGACCCCTCTCCTAAGCACAGGCTTGTAATAGCGATGTGCATTTACTGTTTTCAGCTTTCTATGTATTAAAGCTCGGGCCGCTTCTGTGTTAAAGTGGCTGCTTCAGGGTATCTGTTTCACACTGAGGAAGGTGTTAAAGGGTGCACCGGGGGGTACCATTAACAAGACCGCTTGGTGTTAGGAAGTTCGCACCCCATTATCGCAGCTTTGCCAGATTGATGGTCCTGCTCTCAGCAGTGATGGATTTTGAACGCCAGTCTCCGGACATTGTCGCAGATTTCATGCAAGCTCCTTTTAATTAAAGAGTTCCATTATTGTCTAATGATAATGTAGTGGAGTTTTACTTGCGTATTACCAACACCATGGGAGCATGGGGAAAAATGTCATTAAGGGGAAAGTGCAGTGAAACAGTGCTGCTAGATTTTGAAGTTTAAATGTAAAACAATAACAAATGAACAGTATTGGCACTAAGTGACAGTGCAATAAAAAGAGTGCTATTAAGCAGCACAGACATCGACAACACTTCTACTTCTAGCATCCTAAAGTGGTGATCAGTATGTCTGCGTGTCTGCCTGTCTGTCTGTCTGCTTGCCTACTTGTCTGTCTGTGTGTCGATCATTTATCTCGATCTGCCCTGTCTGTTGGTATGTCTGAGTATCTGTTTCTCCTGAACCTTTCATCTCACAGAATAGCTCTAACATCTTCCGACAAAAGGACTTACGTTGGTTTTATCGCCAAAATCACTTTTCTGTTGTTTTTTTTCTTTTTTTTGGGCCAATTTGTAATATTCATGTCAATACTCCTCTCCCAACATAATATTTCTTCGAAACAGCGAATGCCCTTGATCATGTGACAGAAATTAGACACGAATTTTGTTGAATCAAAGAGCTATATTGAAACAGAACTATTCAGTTTTCTCAAATATAGTTTTGGTAAAGATAAGCCCTTTTGTTAGATGTTAAACGCTACATGTACAACCCTAAGACGCAGCCACCACCAATACATGAAAGGCACATCTCTGTAAATACAGTCGACCCCAACTGCCACGCAATAGCTCCACAAGCCTTTTCCGCAGTTGCTGCGTAAACTACAACGACATTAATTTTGTCCATTTGTCTGCCCATGTATTGCCCTAAGGTTGCTATGTGTCCGTATTTTATAACACTGTTACATTGCAAATAAACTGGAAAACTGAGACTGAAAACTGAATCAACTGTTTAATGCAGTCAGCGTTGTAAGCGTATGTGTCGAATTAAATCCCGTATAATCCTCTAATTAGACACACAGGGCGCTTCTTAAAACTTCTCAACCCACTCATCACTTTCGGAGTAGGTACTAAATTTGAGCCACTTAACTACAATCCATCTTGAGTTTGGGTCGCTTCTTTTGACCTTCTGAAGTGTCAGTGCTTCTACAGAAGTAAATCAAATACTTAAAGAACATCAAGCGCCGCTAGTGCCACAAAATCAGGTGAAATCCCAACTCAATGAATCTCTTCCGGACTCTGAACCCTCTAGTGCCCAGCCCACTTTACAATTGCACAAACATTCTGAGCTCCAGTGTTTGGATCACGTTTGGATCCACTATGCTGGAACAAGCATCTAAATTATCTTAGTTTGCTTTGTCTTTGTTCCACGAAATATATCAGATCTGATACCCTGGGCATTAGAGGGTTAACTCTCGTAGCACGAGGAGCCTCGGATCCAGCCTCCCGCTGGCTGCGTGACCACTGTTACGGCTGGTGACCATTGCATGTGTAGTCTGCTGGTCAATCAGCTGACACCGGGCTGCAGAATTCAACAGCCGCCACACACGGTCGGCTCTAGCATGCGAATTTATTCTACTATAGCACCCAGCGTCGAGGAGTAGAAATGAGCACTGGTTCTACCGTAGCCTGACAAGGGTTAAAACTGCATCAGAACAGTGCTACGAGTTAGTTTCGTATAAAGAGTGTTTGTAACAAGCGTTTTCGAGTGTATTGACAGATAAAAAAAAAAGAAAAAGAAAAGCGAAAACAAAACAAGTACAATAAAAAAACTATATTTATGTGCCATCAAGAGACGTCAAAACAATAAAATAAATACAATCTGACACCTGGCTAATGTTGGGTAACAACCCAATCCACTTATTCCACTCTCTTTCCCTCCTGGAATGCTAAATGTGTGAGTTAAACGCGTGCATGAAGGGCGGGGGATGCATTGTTCTGAGTGCATAGTGAGCAACATTTGACAACAACATGGATAGGGTGAAACGCTCTGGCATTCTCGCCACACATTAAAAGCAAACGAGTGTGCAAATTGTTCAGACACCTTCAGCGAGGAAGATGAGAGTAGCTGGGTCACAGCGACAGGGTGGTAAACAGCAATTTCCTGACATTACGGAATAACGTTTGGGTGGGAAGAGGAGTGGGGATTTGGAGCCGGCGGGGAAAGGGTTGGAGAGGGCATAGATGCATAGAGATAATGTGACAGACAGGAAAGCAGATAGATAGATAGATAGATAGATAGATAGATAGATAGATAGATAGATAGATAGATAGATAGATAGATAGATAGATAGATAGATAGATAGATAGATAGATGAAGCAGGGACAGAAAGACATAAACTGAAAAGAATAAAGGGAAACAGGTAATACAAGAAGACAGCTGAAGAGTTAAAACCATTGTGTGAAAGACCGCTGTCCTATCTTTCCCGGACAGATTACTCCCACCTGGTTACTTTGACAGGAGAAGTATTCAATGTCGAAGCTGACGTGGGTTAACGGTGATTACTTCCCCTTTGTTATGACGACTATATAAAACACAATCTGGCAAGTTACAAATGGGAATACCCTCCCTTTTTCATTGTTTAAGAGAGAATGTTAAAAGGGGAAAGTGATTGAGGGAAGAAAGAGAGAGAGAGAGAGAGATAGAGAGAGAGAGAGAGAGAGAGAGAGAGAGAGAGAGNTCTCATTAACTGCTTTTAAAAGCTTTCTGATATAATTAACCACTGTCTCTTGGTATCGGAAGTGAAACAGACGTCTTCATTATTTCACAGCACCCGCCAAGCTTGCAAATTTCTCTTTACTAGAGTATTTTAATATCTCCATCTTTATCTCCGTATCTTCGCTTGTTAAATATCTGTCATGCACCAGACAGCCATGCCAACATAAACATTTCACAAACCAGGGCTTAGCACTATTACATAAATTCCATTGATATTTTCTCTGTCCTCTCTGGCATCATTACTTCTAAGCCCGAGGTTACATAATAACATCATTCTGTGTGAGATAATCGTCTCTTGTACTTCGCATAACTGACCCATTGTGAGTTGAGACATTCTGTAATCTACTTGTCTGAAGAGAAAAAAAACAACATCTATTGATGGGCTTGAAACAAAGAGCAGTTTCCAAAAACGTATAAGACCGTTTTGTTCATTGTGAACAAAGGGGTATTGTTTCATTCATTCATTCATTCATTCATTCATTCATTCATTCATTCATTCATTCATTCATTGAAAGCAAACGAGCTTGAAATGTAGATTTCTTCAGGGAATATGACATTATGACTTCAAACGAACCCTACCATTATATTTCTATACCATAGAGACCTCATCTCTTGAGGCCATCAAAGTCAAGTTTCACAAGATGGGGGAAGGTCAGCTTTCTAGGGCTCTGTCTTAATAGATATACAATACCGTGTTATTCCACATTCCATTCCTGTGGAGAATTCTTTTCCTTCTTCGTCGTCTTCTGCGTCGCTTTGCCTTCACTGTTTCATTCACAAAACTGTTCCCACAGGATTTGCAGCACATCTCATAATGTAAGCCCTCATTCATGTCTCATAACAGTTGAAGGTTTGGAATTTTATAGAGTTGCTAGTAAAGATTACAGAAGACTAATATGGTAACCCCTTTTGAGCTAATAAGATGTTTTCTCTACTGTCAGTTACAAGAATTACCACAAACTCTAAGTCTTCTTTAACAGTTCGCAGAATTCAATGAGCTTATTAAACATTATATTTAGAATATAGGTCTTTCATATCGTTTTCAAGCTACGAACCGAGACACCGAAAGATGTAAACAAGCTAACGACAAGTGCTCCGCACAGAAGGCCACACCGAAACCGAAGTGAATGACCCAAACTTCAGGTTTAATTTACAGAATCAGGAGATAATGCAAACTAATTCGCAGGTAGGTTTACAAATCTAGAGCCCATTCTCCACAATCTGTCCAAATCTGTCCAAAGGACAGATTTTTTTATTGTCTTCCTAAGGTATACGACAGCATGCTATTTTCATCTAATTGCAGATTTATAACCTAAACGACTTTAACTATACGACCCAATCACAACTGATATTGCACCCAGGACGTCCGCCATCTTCTGGAGTTCTTGCTCGCAGCCACAGAGTTTTGTGGGTAAAGTGCTTTCCCTCAGGCCATCTTGTACTTTCGAACTGGGCGCGTGTGGAAACTGACCTTGCATATCATCACGAACCGTGTGTAATTGTTAAAAAGAAATATAGAAGTTTTGTTTATCCCGTAAGGAAATTATTTTATAGTGCCATACAACGGTACATATCACACTCGTAGAATGTACATATAGAACAATAGACATCATACAAATAAATACACAGTATTGCAAACAAAGTACATTGCATAATAGAGTCATTGCTAGACGTCGCGGTGTAGCGCCCCGGTGCTACCAGTTCTAAACCTATTTTATACCTGAATGGAACGAAGATCGAGGATTATACATTATAAGCGACTTTCCCAAGACCACAACAACATAAACTGTTCATTTCAGAACCGAACCCACAACCCTCAGTCTCCCAAGCCACACGACCAGCCTGCGCTGGTTCAGACCTGTTCAAATTTGCGAGTTCTGTAGGATAACTGCATAACTCACTGTTATGAATGTTAAAAACACGACGAAAAAAAAACAGCGTCCGGTACAAAATATGGTATGTTAGTTTCACGCCCGAGTACAGCAAAGCGCGCCCCGTGGGTTCTTTGAGAATCTGTAGGTGAGCAGATGTGTTTTTTCTTTTTCCCATACTCCACGGAAGCGACATAATGGTCCCAAAGAGTGCAGGTTTTATCATTAGAGTACCCGGAGAAGAGTTATCTGCCAGATATCTTTCTTGAAGGTCGGAGGTTAGAAGACCGGGGAAAAAGAAAAAGATAAAAAGAGATGAGCTATAGGAATCGAGCCAAAGTAGTTGCAGTTTGAACATGTACATGGTTGCTGGGTGCCGTTAAGGGTAGGATGCGAGGTAGGGGGAAGAAAGTAATATCAAGATAGAAAGCTTCAAATCCCTCACCTTCCTTCCCCCCTCCTCACCACCAGTCGTAACCCAGATAGGTCTAGACTTTCTTCCTTCTTTCCTTGCTCTCCTCCTTCCTTCCTTTCTTCTTTCCTTAATTCTTCCTCCTGCCTTCCTTCATTATTCTCTTCCTTCCTATCTTTTCCTTCCTTCCTTCCTTCCTTCCTTCCTTCCTTCCTTCCTTCCTTCCTTCCTTCCTATCTCTTCCTTCCTTCCCTCCTTCCTTCCTATCTCTTCCTTCCCTCCTTCCTTTCCTTCGTTCCTTCCTTTTACTCCTTGTTTGAAGAAACCAAAAGACAGACATAACTATTTTTTAAACATGTATTCGATTCTCCTCTCCTCCAACATAATTTTCTTTCTCTCTTTCTGACCCTCCTTCGCTCTCTCTTTCTTCAATCATCCCTCTGTTCTTTAACAAAAATGTTCTTCCCAAATGTAATCATGGAAGTATTTGGGAGATATGACAGCAGAGAAGATACATTTATGTGACGGGGAAATTTAAGATCAGACAGCGTAACTGAAACACGAACAGGACTGTTTCTCTCTCTCTCTCTCTCTCTCTCTCTCTCTCTCTCNCTCTCTCTCTCTCTCTCTCTTTCTCTTCCCCATCCCTTTTTTTTGGTAAAGGAAAACAATTTACAATCTACAGTTCGTTATCCTCAAGTAAGTAATCTCTAAAATGAATGTCCAAATAAAATCCCAACCCACCACCGAGATAATACATGATTAAGATACATTAAATCATGAATCATCTCATTTCACAAATTAGATATGATCTAGACTAGATCTATATCGCATAAACTTAATTTGCTGAGACAGCATGCATGACGAACTGAGCTATAAAGAATGCTATTTCCGGTTGCGAGCTTTTCCTTGTAAAACACGGGTATTCTCAAAGGCATGAAATCACTTCCGTACGTCAGGGTAAATGCTGCGCACTTTAAGAAGGGTGTTGGGGAGGTTAAAACAGACGTTCATTATTTTGACCTCGTCTAGGTCGTAACAAGCGGGTTCAGACTCTGAGTACACCTTCCCTTGGTTGCAAGTGTTTCAATACGGGTGTTCTAAACTGCATGGTTTCACTTGCCCACTTTAACGTAATGTAACGCAGGTTAAAAAGGGCGTGCGCAAGTTAAGAAGGCGTTCACTAGTAAATAATGCATGGGTTCAAATAAGTATCTGAGATCAGCACTGTTTAGACCACGTCTAAAGGTTTTAAACCAAACAGAGGTTCTAAACTTTGGGGATATGCATATCCCTAAGGGCGCGCCGTGTAAATTCCAGTGGATACCCGAAGAACAAACTGCATAAACAAAATTACGGGTTACCTCATTTACTTTGATCGACACCTGGAGTGTGTTTTCAAAGCATGTGTGGATTGCCTAGTGACGCAGAAGAGGGCGGGGACATGTCTATCAACAAAGGTTGAGAACTCTTGATTCCTAAACACATCAGTTGCGTTCATAGACAACCGCACAACGGCACGGCCTACCCCCTTGGGAGAAATCAAGTTGACAAGAGGAAACAAGCTGCAAGACCTTTTGACATTTCCTATGTCATAATCGTCTATGTTCTGGGCTGAGCCAAAGAGTGTGGGCAAAGGCATAATTTGCCTCGAGGAATCGTCTTCTCTGTCAGGTCTGGGTACTGTCTGTTATGTAAGGGTAGGGAGTGACTCACTACGCCACAGGGGTAATGAGGCATGAAGATGGTCGTTTATAGATCAGTGAGAAAGAATACATACAGATGTGAATGTAGATTTCTGTATAGCAAACAGATCTGTTTAGTGCTGCGTATATCTAATCATTTCATTTCCTATTTCCTATTCACGAGGTACATCATTGAAGTACAGGTCTTTGACACCTTTAGTTGTTTCTTCTTTTGGCCCTAATAACATTTTGTGTTATTCTGCATATACCACAGTGATTTGGGGAAATTTCTTCCATGGCGGTCAAAGTACCTCTTTTGCCCGATCTTTTAACGGGATGAAAAAGGGGTGGTCAACGCCCAAAATTTTTCACAAATGCCATTTGAAAAAGATCACCTCAAATTCTGATTTGGTCCCCAATTTCTCATTTGGCTGGTTTTGACCGCGTGCGAATACATAGGCCTACACATTTAATTTTTTTTTTATCTAGAAGGCTCAAATTGTACTTGAAACTTTAAAATTGGATGCTTTATTTAGATCACATGTCATTTTACACATTTCTACACCCTAACACTGGCTGGCACGACCCCCCAAAAAAGGGGGATTTGATATATTAGCGGATTAATTAGGTTGTACACAATGAGTGATTTGCCCCTCTAATAAGTGTCATTACAGATGAAGCGACTGAAGGGGGAACAAGGGGAGAGAGAATTTCACAGGACTTCAGTTCTCTTTCGTATTTCGACTATAATGATAAGTAATGCGCGATTTTAGCACTCTCGCGTGCAATCTTCTATGTCAAACTCAAAGAGCGCTGCAATAAAATTACACACCAATACACAACAGGCAAAATACGAATAAAACATGGAACCGTGTGAACCTCCTCTCTGAGGGATAGGAAGGAAAGAAGGCGGAAGAAAACCAAAAACTGTAGTTTTCTGTCTGACATAACTTTCAGTCTGTCTATTTTGCTCTTTCATTTGTAAATTTTAGAGACTGGTTGCCTATTTGTCCGTTTTTTATCATTTTTCGTCCATCTGTAAATCTTTCTGTGTCTTTCTTTCTGCTCATTGTTTGTAAATATTCTATCATTCTGTCTTTCTGTTAATCCCTGTTTATCTACCTGCCTTGCCTGCTTGATTGTCCGTTCTTCCATCCATTTATCTAAATGATTTCTTATCCAGTTTGCTTCTTTCTATCCGTCCGTCCGTCGGTCCATT
>JAWQUT010000016.1:1657067-1667737 GCA_033807755.1 Ellobium chinense | reverse complement strand
ATAAAGTCTTCCATCCTTTTTAAACGCTTAAACCATTTTCACAGAGACCACTGCAGTCATTACCAACGAAAATTAAGCCAGCTGCTTGGGACCCACCCGTAGACTTTGTCGAAAAGAGTCGAGCCAGAACACAGCCCACGTGCGAGCCATTTTCACGCCGAAATAGTTGACTTTCTTTTTTTCTTCTCTTTGGCTTGCACTTTCAAGTTGCCGTCTGTTACATCAGCGAAGCCTAAAGTTGAAGAGGAGCTGAGAAAACAAGAGTTGATAGAAATATTTGAGCTTGCACTCTGATCGACTTCCCAAATCCCTTCCAGAATGCACGGCGGGTCACCTAGATCTTAAGAGCTAGATCTTAAGATCGGCCCAGGTGAGATATTACAACAGAAAGTTAAGGTAACACGCTGATTATTATTATTTCTTTAGTGCCCGTTCGTACCCCAAATGTACATAGAAAATGTACTTCTCGATTTCATAGTCGACTAGCACAAATCAGGATCGAATATTACAGATACATTCCGAAAGTCTTAAGATACAGAACTATATTTTATGAACTTTGAGCACTTCAAAGTATCGGGCTGTCGATTAATGACGACTTGGACCTGAGCGATAACTTTTTTCTTTTAAATTTGTAAAATGTGGCAGTATTTTATCGTACCGATTCTATCTCACATTTGCGTGACATAGAATTTGAAGTCTTAGGCTTAACCCATTTAATATTTGCAAACATTCGTATTTTGTCGCACCCCTGAATTCATCTCATAAAATAGCGATTAATCAACGTCATTTCAACAATAAATTCCGTTAATCGGAGGCCTAGTTCGCGTATTTTGGTCTGACCTACTTTCAAACATATCCCATCGACTAGGATTAGCTCCCTGACGCCTGAAAAAACATTTTCAATACTGACCGAAATGCTTGTAGACTATTGAACCGGTAGTGCCAGGTGGTTTGAAATACGGTAATAGTAGACTAAAGGATTTGTAGACAAAAGTACTGTAGACAAACCAACCCAGGTTAAAGTGATCTGGACCACAGCACTGTATTTATTTCCTCATTGACAAGATAATTATCAAAAACTGGATTGATTAAGATTAAAATAAAAAAAAAATAATTAAAAAGCCAGTTCGAAATGTGCTGATTTATCAACCTGACAGATCATTTACAGGATGTCTGTTTACAGTCTCGAACATCACAAAAGGAAAAGAAAGCACTGGTTTGCCAAGTTCTTTGTTGAGATGAGTTTGATCAGGGATTTAACTTGGTCTTGTTCCTCAAGAGCAGCGAAACATATACCATTCTATTCTGAACGAAACTTCATATCCTCATACATGCTATCCTCGAATATGTGAAAGAAAAATAAAAAATCTAGTTTTTAGCTCAGTTGTCTCTATACAGTTCCTGAAATATATTGTATCAGTTTTCCTTGCTCTGCATCATTGCGTCACCTTCTCCATTTTTTTCTAAAATGTAGTTTTCTTGCCTCACTTGCATAGACATCTGTCTTATTCTCTTCTTATATCCCTCAGGCCAAATCTGTTTAATTCAGTACAGTTCAGTTCAGTTCATTTTAAGTTAATCCGATTCAGTTCATTTCAATTCTACATCAGTTCTTGTACAGTCGTACATAGGGGCAAACAATACAGCAGATGCAAAACATATAAAAGATAATTTATCGTCCAGCCACCTCACACGTTTCCTTAACAACTTACAGTGACGATGGGAAAAGAAGGAGTACTAAATACTTGTCAGTGATTAGGAGAATCTTCATATTTGATTCCGCGTAACCGCTTTAACTCTGTGGGAGCTTGGAAACTGTTGAAATTGTACTAAGGATGCCATTACACGGCAGTGTAATTAATCACTTGATCGCTGAGTTAACAATGTTAGTGCCACCCAAAATGGTAGATAATATTGACTTCATATCCGGCTATGATATGTAGGTATTTACTTCAATTATACCTTGGAAACTACTCCGCAGATTTTTCCGGAATATTGAACAAGAAAGAAATTGCTAGACTGATAGAGGCCGAATCCGACTGTATCGCACTGCCAATCACGCTGACGAATACCTCCACATCGCAATCAAAATAATGGTTAACAAAGAAATTATTCTATTGTCTGAAAACCTTGCGATTAAATGAAAAAGTACGATTTAACAAAATGCAATTAGGCGGACGTGACTGAAACCAGGGACACTGGAAATAACAGCACAAGAATATTTTGTATACACTGGGGCGTTGATAAACTCAGGACTAGGTGCAATGCTGGCCTCCCACACCTGGAGTTATTTATGAGGACGCCCAAGAGGTGACGTATATAAGTGTGCCAACAATAACAATAGTTTATCCTGCTCAAGCATGTAAAATACATAATAACATTTGCCAGTGTCCCAGAATACACGCCCCTGTTTATGATAGACACGCGAAACACAAAAAAAATATGAACTATTATGACGCAAAGATATATCTATCATAATAAACGCCTACACCGCATGAACTTTTATTTTTTTCCCAGGTGGAAGGGAGAGGAGGAAGAGGGGTGTCTCATTGATTGCTAAGTTTTCTCTTTCACTCTCTCTTTTCTTTCTCTCTCTCTCTCTCTCTCTCTTTCTCCCTGTGCCAACTCCCATTTCACCACAGTCGGTTGTGTGGAGGTGCCAATAAGCTTGAAAACCTGACAAGAAAATAAATCAGTCCCCCTTCCTTCAACAAGGTGGCCTTGATCTTGAGAAGTAAATGAAGTAACACTATGCAAAAGAAAAGCAAATCTTTGGCCAAAAAAAAAAGAAAACTACATTCTTAGCCAGCGGTTCACAAAACTTGGCAGACATAGGGTCCTTTTGTTACTAGATCCCAATTTTGGTTCGTTAGTAAGTGCAATCCGCGCAGTACCGAGTATAAAAAAAAACAAACTCAGAATATATAGAAATAATGAGTGACTTTCAAAAAATTTAGAGAGTCAACAAAGCCTCCAAGGCCCGTAGGCGATTGCCTTTTGTGATATGTTATAAAGAGAGCCCTGTCCCTTCTTCTTTGCCATTGCGCCCCTGTAGATTCTTCCTTCCTTGCTCTGTGCATCTCTGTTTGCGCAAACTGAGATTTGGTAGACTAGTAACAATAACATCTTTGTTAAAACCATTTAAGAGCAAGAGCAGTGAATCTTATATAGTGTGAAGTTGCGTGAGCCTAAATATGAAATTTATAGATCGCATTATCATTATATCTAGCTATCTAGATTTGAAGAAGAGAAGAAGACGAAGAGGAAGAAGAAGAAGAAAGAAGGAAGACGAAAAAGAAGAGGAAGAAGAAGAAGAAGAAGAAGAAAAAGAAGAAGAAGAGAAGAAGAAGAAGAAGAAGAAGGAGAAGAAGAAGAAGAAGAAGAAGAAGAAGAAGAAGAAGAAGGAGAAGAAGAAGAGAAAGTAGCACCAGCAACAGGAAAAGGAGGAGAATAAGAAGAAGCTGTGCATACAACAGCAAGAGCAGCGGCAGCAGCAGCAGCAGCAGCAGCAGCAGCAGCAGCAGCAGCAGAAGAAGAAGAAGAAGAAGAAGAAGAAGAAGAAGAAGAAGAAGGAAGAGGCGGAGGAGGAGGAGGAGGAGAAGGAGGAGGAGGAAGAGGAGGAGAAGACACGTGCAGGACTGTACCCTAAATTTCCATTCAGAAAAGAGAAACAACCATTGCCCAGTATCGAAACTGTTAGATCCACTGCAGAATCCACCAAACCCTTCTCTACCTTCCCTTTACACAGGATGGATTTGCGAAACTGATGACTTTATTTTCCAGCTCTTTGGATTTTTCGCTGGGGTTACAGTCACTGCTGTTTTTGTTCACCACACCCTCTTCTCCGTTCCTTTTACACACGGGAAACTGTTGATTTTATTTCCCAGCTCTGTGGACCTGCCACTAACGCTATCAGTTACACCTGGGCTCAGCTTATACTGTACTCCTCTCTATTGTTTTTATATGGAATACATTTGGTAAACTTGATTTTGTTTCCCAAATTTCTGGATCTGTCTCTAACATTACAATCACTCTTGGGTTAACATACACTCCTACTATTCCTTTCATACAGAATGCATTTGGAAACTTGTTGCCATTATTTGCCAACTCTGTGGATTTGTCACTAATGTTACGGAAAAGAAAAATAATTACTAATGGGTTCACCATACACTCTCTCTATTCCTTTTACCTAGAATGCATTTGGGAAACAGTTGACTTTATTTCCCAGCTCTGTGGATCTGTCACTAACGTTATAATTCCTGTTTAGGTTCACCATACACTCCTCTGTATTCCTTTTACATATCATTTATTTGGGAAACTGCTGACTTCATTTCCCAATTCCGTGGTTCTGTCACTGATATTACGGTTGCTGTTAAGTTCACCAGACTCTCCTTTCCATTCCTTTTACACAGGATGCATTTTGGGAAACTTGATTTTTATTTCCTTTCCCAGTGGATCTGTCATTGATTGTTTGAGACGCATCGTGGAATGGCTGGTCTCAAAGCACAGAAACAGAAACATATAACAGCTTAGGCACGAAGGAAACATGCGGGGGATAATGAGGATAAAATATAGGCGTATCGACTTACGGGCTTTCCCTTTCTTGAAGGGGGCGCTAAGTGAAGTTACATGCTTGATAAACAAACTTAGTGGGTGTACACCTTATATCCAGGTGTATGGAGTGTTCTTAACCAAATAATCATTGATCACTGATTAAAGAGTTTAGCGTTATAGCACATTCAAATAATAATAATAATAATAATAATAACAACAATAATGATAACAAAAAACGCTCAGATCTTCGACGTGAGCCAAACAGTTGCAATGTTAGAGAACAGAAATTGGTGGGAAGGGGTGGGGGTTGGTGGCGAAGGGAATAGAAAGTGTGACATGAAAGAGTGATTGATCACAGAATAAATGCTATAATTTGTTTGTTAGCACTCGAAAGACGTGTCACCTAGATAAGAAATTGGTAAATGAGTTTAAAAAATGAGCTGATGAATGCATGAGTAACATGTATACGTTTTTGCAGTGTAATGTGTTTATGTAATATTGTATTGTAAAATGATGATTGATGAACTATGACCTAATTAAAACTTTCAACTTGAATTTTTTAAAGGGTAATTTAAGGACCTATAGCTACTGATCATGCGCAAGCTACTGTTCTATTCTTGTGAGGAGCCCTGGCCTGTAAAACAGCGTAAAAGCTGCACAGGGAGCTGAGAATATTGCTGAGTAATAACTCTATGATCTGGCTTACCGAAGTAATAATAACTGAATGTCTAACTTACCGAAGTAATGGTGGCTTACCGAAGTAATAATAACTGAATGTTTAGCTTACCGAAGCAATGGTGGCTTACCGAAGTAATAATAACTGAATGTTTAGCTTACCGAAGTAATGGTAATGCTCAGTTGGGTGAGTGAGCATTTCCAGAATACAAGAACTACAAATCTCATTATTAAAAAAAAAAAAAGAAATAATTCTGCCAGCACTGAACAATATACACTCTTGGTATAGTTATAAACTATTTATTGATATTAATCGACGTTACTGTTCATCAATTCATCATGACTTCTAAGTAACAGATACAGTCCAGCCAAAGATTAAGAAAGATTAATGAACAAGATTCAAAGTAACGACAAAAGTAGAAAAACCATGGGACACAGTGTAAAAATATAACCAAAAAAAAAACAAAAAAGAGCGTGGAATAAGAATAGGTTTTTGAGTAGGAAGCAAATGAGGTAGACTATCTTAAACTGTACTCGCAAGACTCTACTTCACAATAATATACTTTCTCCTATCTTTTTTTTACCTCATTTCTATTCTTTTTTTCTCTTCGTTATCTCTCCCTGCCTTTACTGAGATCTATTACAAAGTACTCGCAAACACCCTAGCACTTTCTTTCTCTTTCTTTCTACTCTCTCCTCCCCTCTCTCTCTCTCTTTCTCTCTCTCTCTCTCTCTGTCTCTCTCTTTCTCTTACTCAGTATCATAATTATTATTCTATTCAGTTTCTCGTCTCTGTACGTGCAGACCGCATAATGGTTATCATTAAAAAAAATGAGCTTGTGATATAATTATTTTCTGATGTTTTCTCCCCTCTCACCCTATAGTCCTACAAGGGTTATACAGGTATCTAACGACACACGATCCTAAAAAAGGCTTCAGCTTTGTTCATTGTTTTTTTCCTCTGACTTTTATTTTTTGTCATGAGATGTACAATCCACCTCCCTGAATCACAAGATCCCAGGAACATAGAGAAAGTTGCAATTAAAGGATTATTCAATTAACTGGTGATATTTTTTGGTGGGGATAATTAACTTTGTATTGTAGTATCAGGAGGCGTTGGGATTAAGCAGATTGCGATAAAGCGCAGTCGACTATAGCAGATTTTTTAAAAACAGGTTTATTAACTTTTTTTAACAAGTAGCAATAAAATATATTGCCATTTTTGTAAATAAATATCAGAAATCAGTCCCCAGTCAGCCAGTGCACAATGTAGAATTCTAAAGAAACTGTCGATACAGTGTCTGGTTTCTCTAGGGGTAAAGAGGGACCACTAGAGCCATCGTGCTGGAAATTTGAGAAGCATTTTAATTATAAAGTTGTGAAACATGATTAACCTGTAGCAAATCTTCATTTTATCTCTCCTGTCGGGAAGATAGTAATGTCTGAGCTATCCTGCGATCTCATTCAAGCCTAATCTTACTGAATACTGCAAGCGGGGAAAAGGAGTGTGGTGGTGGTGGGGTGGAAGGGGGGAGGTTAGAGAGGTGCTTAGCTGGATTCACAGCCTGCCCTCCTACCAAAAATCAACCCTGGTAAAGAGCTGAAACACTAAGGTTGTCTTGCTGCCCTATGGGTCGTTGAATGCAGCCGCAGAAAAGATGCTAAGCTCTCAGCCCATTTTCACAACACCCCTTATTCTCTATACCATTCAGAAAAAAAATGTATATTCGCTGATATCTGTCACTTTCTAAAATTCTGACAGACCAATCCGACACAACAGTATCTTAAAACAACGTCAATCTAAATAAACAACAACAACAACAATAAAAAATTAACTTGACCCCTCTGCATCATCGATGATCCCAAGGGATCGTTGGCCCACAAAATGAGAACCACTGTGAAGAGCCAAACCAGTATCAGTAACACATTTTTAAAAATGGCTTAAGGCATATCTGCGGCGTCTTATAGCTCTGTACTGGGATGGAATTAAGCTTAATCAACTCCAGGTCTTAACTAAATAACCCTTGTACGGGGGCAAGTAGCAAGGGGATCCAGATTTGAAAAGGTGTTTAGTTACAAAATTCCAAAGTCGCTATATAATGTTCAGTTTCTTAATCCGGGATATCTGCTATTTTCATAAGCACAAAGGAGTGTGATGAGTATCATGGTTCGTTTTTTTTTCTTTCCAGGTCTGTGGGACCTAAGAAATTGTTTATATACAATCTTTAGACACTGACACGATAATCCGAAAATTCTCAAGCAATTCTATATCTTTATATAGCCAAAGGAGAGGATGAATAATATATATAATAACAGATTAATACTAACAAAGCACCTGCAATTCGCGAGGATTTGTGTGAAGCAAACAACCAAACCAGCTCTACCTGCATTTACGCTGCTCTTCTCTTGGTAACAGTTGTGTTCAAAATGTGCCATTGTAAGTAAACATAACGCTTACACTGGGAACAAACAACTAAATAACGCCAAACGATATTTCTAAACTCCAGCGTCCACTAAAAAGGCCGCCATATGTGAGGATTTTGGCCCTGTAAACACATATTTGGCAGCAGATAGCACAATAAGTATAAGTGACGTCATGCGCATGAAAGCCACTTAAAAAAAAAAGACGGAACAGGTTAGGATGTGGGAAAATCCATTTTCTATAAATCTGAAGACAGGAGGAACACCAATGCTGACCAACAGAAAGGACCAACCAAAGTGAATTTGTGATTTACACAGCAATTAATAATGCTGAAATCGGTGAAGAAATGAACCCAAATGACGTGTACGAAAAGGAAGCGTTACTTTCCCATTGACACAACAAATTCACACTTTCATCTTTCCACCAGAAAGCATAATATAGTGATCGCACTATTGATTTACCGACCTAAGTCATGTTCACTCTGTTGAATCTGCTCCTTTCCAGTTCCGATAATTAGTCTACGTGCATTTTGGCATCAACTCTGCGACATAGATATTTTTGTCCCGGCATCTGGGATGAATGTTGTCAAAACTCCGTTTCAAATTTTAGGACCGGAAGTAAACATTTCAAGTCAGACCGCAAAAACCAGTGGCATTTAGCTATTAGTAGCAAACGAAATTTACATAATTAAAGAAAAAATACTTACGAACCCTTTTGTGCCACAAACAGTACCCCAGTAAACACATTCAGACTAAAAGGAAGGTGCATATAAGATTTTAGGTTGGTTGGTGCACAAATAGATGAAAATATTCGCGAGATGTGTTATATATGATTTTAATAATATATAGATTGTGAAAATACATCAGACTCCAATCTATCGTCTCTCCTTGGGAGCATGTAAAAAGTTTTGATGGAAAGCAGTTTTGATTAACTAGTGGGTTCTCTAGAGAATTACATTTTCGTTATCTGACTAACTTTGCGATAAAACAGATTACGAGTAAGCGCGGTCGACCTTGTCATGATATGTGTGACTACATGCTGTTCAGTCACTGATTTACAAACTACTTCAACGCCACGCGCTGAGTCTACAAATCTACAACTCTCCTTCAGGTACAGTGCGCTGTCAACGGCCATAGGCGATCGAAGACCTCCATATCCATCTGGCAGCTGTCCATCTAACATAATTTCTTCGTTTGCCATTTAATATTCCGGTTGTCACCAAATCTTCTAACCATCTTCTTCTCATTACATGTCCTATGAAGTTTGTTTGTGTAATGCAGAATGGGGACTTAATAACACGATGCGGAGTCTTGGGCAATATATACCGCGGGGGGGCCTATCCATGTCAGAAGAATGTCAAGGATCAATGGGTCCCAGAGAAGCACTAAACCCATTTGAAAAGACTTTAGCCCTAAGGCTCTATGTGCCCCAAAGTTAATCCACCTCTGATTCAGCTTAGGTTGCTAAGTCTACTTTGGTGCACAATTACAGGCTCTTTCGTACTAACAAATGACTTTAGTGAAACTCAAAGAATGTGAGGTATCTACGGTAATAGTGTCTAGGTATCACAGCAAGGTGTGATGAACACTCGACACTAATTTCAAGGGCTGTCAGACTTAAGTACCTGTACCTGTTCAACTACAAGCTCTGGCTCTTACAAGTTCGTGACAGGTACATGAGTAGGATGTAGTGTTATTGTTGATGGTGTGGTAAAAAGCAAGATATTATCTAACTGATTCCACATTTCTGATTGAAAAGCGTTTTTCTAAAACTCAGTAAACACACTTTCGTTGAAAAATGAGTGTTCAGATTTTGCATTTGTGTCATTTCATTCGAAATAAATTTGAGCTTGAAATCTGCATTCCGTTACGTTGTGTGTCATTCAAAAGTTAACAAAACTGTATATGTGAAGCGCCACTATCTCTATGTTATACTATGTCTTTTCATAAAAAAAAAGCATACAGAGACCACATACCGAGTTTGGAAAATTGCTCTTTAACGCACAAAAATCCTAGACTGTCCGAGTCTATCGCAGCAGGATAAAAAAAAAAATGTCCTTTGGAAAGAAACGACAGATTATATTTAAATAATCTTAATACCTCAAATCACAGAGCAAAAGTGGGAAACTGCAGTCTTGAATTTGTAAAAGAAAAAAAAATATGTTTGTTCAGGCAGCTTTTCTCAAGAGTCTAAGCCGATTTCACCTGCGCAGGCCTTTGATCTCCAAGAAAAAGCCGCAAGTTTTTACCCTCTTTTCATCCAAATTGAAACTGTAAAAAAAATATATATATATAAGAAGAACGCCCCACTGTAAACAGGATATCATCTGAACACAGTGATGGGTAGGAACCTACAGATTTATATCCAGTGTTGGTCATCTCTGTGGTTCAGAAATCGGTTTTTATTAAAACCTCAAAGATACTTTTACAATGTTGGCTCACGCAACGTTTCATAATTTTGTGGCTCATGAACTAAAGCTCCGTGGAATGCACGAAGTCATTTAACATAAAAAGCAAGCAACTGGGGACCATTGACCGTATGCATAATCCTAGAGTTAATATATGTATTGCGTTAACTATAGTGACCTCTGCTGTATTGGGGGGCTTCCCGTGGTTTTAACGCAGTGCGCTAACTAACGTAACGAGTTTGCATACGGCCACCGAGCATTACTACTGGTATTATGAAATTCGGGCATAACGAAGTTCTACAAGGACTGTTATTGTGATGGCGCCGTGAATATTAAACCACTCTATCACCCTATTCTTACCAGATGTACTTATAATACTTAATCCCGCGCATAAGTCACTCACTGACTTACGCACTTCTTCAGCAAATGTGATTCACCTGTATTACTCTGGTCTTACAGCAGTAAACACCGGTGGCTGGTATTAATAACCCACACCCATCTCTGCATTGCTATCGCAAAAATGGTGGTTATGGTGGTAGTGTTATGGTAATGGTAGTATAGGTGGTGGTGGAAGATCAATTTGCCCCCCTCCCCACCCCACCCCCCACCCCT
>JAWQUT010000016.1:1624682-1649520 GCA_033807755.1 Ellobium chinense | reverse complement strand
ACACACACACACACATACGCACACACACACACACACATACGCACACACACACACACACACATATGCACACACATACACACACATACACACACACACACACACGCGCGCGGGCGTGCGCATGCACACAAGCATTCATTCCTTGATTTCGAGTTTGTGATGTGTTTGAGCTGATGAGTAAACCGGAAATGAAGCTTGAGGCTCTATTCAGTATAACAACACACTTACCAACTGCACATACCAGCAAATTAATAATGGTCTAATGTTTGAAATGCAGTACAGCCAACAACGGTTAAAACGAACACGGTTAAACCGAGAGCACCACTAGAAAGGAAAGAAAACAAGAAACTCTGTCTAAACCAACATTCTGTTTAAACCGAACATCGAACATGTATCTTTGATCCCTTAGATTTTATTTTAACCGTTGTGAACTGTTAACAAACTTGTTGTTTTTTTACTCGAGTTCCCGCCTCAACCCTAAAGCCTCTACTCCATTCACAGAAGGAGATTAATTTTGACGTGACCCATCTGCCCAGCGTGAGAAAGTAGGGCGACAGGTCAGTTCGCCGAACAGATTCCGCATTGTTCTCCGCCAGAGGCCTCTCTTCTAGTTTGACAGACATCAGAAAGCTTTTAACCATCAAAGAGACAAATAGGGGATAGAACTTAAGAAGGAGGGGAGGCTTTTACCTGTGGTATGTATGATATACTCCATTAACACGTGATATAGGGTTACGCTGACATTTGTAGTACAGTATACTTACTGGACAGGGCCGTAGCGACCTTTTCCAGACCCCCTCACCCCTCCCCCATCCTTAGGAAATACGGACGGAGCCCTCTTTTCCTGGTACTTGTTGTAATAATAATAATGTTGTAATAATAATAATAAAAATAATAATGCTGTTTATAAGTCTCGTACCTTGCCTAATGCCCGCTCACCCAACTTCGCACTATTATTACCCAAGTGGACCCGATCACTCTATGACTTTCTCAACTCCCTGGGGAGTATACAGTGTGGCTGATTTTTGGAGGCTCTGATCACCAGCATTCTAACAATATCTTACACAGCCTATAATCAGGCACCCATTTTACAGACACAGAAAAATGTAAAGGAAATGCTTTTCCAAGGCACTTAAAATACGACTGTGGGCGGGACTCGCACCCGTGACCTTTAGATCTTGAATCCAACACCGCAACTATTCGACCACGCTGTTCCACTTGCTTGTATTATTAAAAGCACTATTACTTGATCACCAATTTCAACAATAACAACCTTACAATATGACGGTATTATTATATGGGCCTTGGCAGCCTATTTGTCTCAACAGCCAATTTGGGCGAAACTGCTTTTTCAGTGTTGGGATTCTTGACATTTTATACAGCCTTTTGCCACACTGTTTATTTCCATATTAATGTGCCCAAAACAGTCTGCGTTTGGCATGGTGTATTTTTCGCAGTAAAGTGCCTGTCAACTTGAGATATTAAGGGCAGATATGCCCTAAACAGTTTGACCCTCTCCTCATTCCACATTGAGAGGTTTAGAGTAGATAGCAATGACGACCCTGCTTCTTCACTATGAGTAATATCTATTGTTTCTCTCACTATGACCCAAATGCACCTGGCATCTTTAGGGAAACTGGGTTGCTAAGGCACATCTTTCACTGTAGATTGTTTACTATTTTGTGTCTTTTTCCGACTTTGATGTGAAAGCTTTAAAAACTACAATGTCTTGGGCCATGAGTTGTCTCATCTCTCTTGAAGAGTGAAGGAATTGTATCCTTCATTGAGTCGCGAAGAAAAAGATTGAAATCTTATAACCCGTATGATTCATTTCACATTGAAATTACACCAGGTTCATATAAAATCACTGGCAGCAAGTTTTATTTAACACGTTTATTCAACATAAGCCCAGACCACAACTGTGATAAACAGGCGGACGATACATTGATGGGACATAAATATACAGATTATAAACCTTTGTGACATGTTACATTTTATCACTTGGTCTAAATGTTTAAAATAGTATCCACTTTTTGCCATTGCTAGCTAGTGACTCATTAGATTTATATAATGCTATCGCCCATTAGTAGCTGCCCACTGCCCGCCCTGTCTCCTACCTTGTCAAAAACGAACTGCCACCAAAAAGTGATAGTCAGTAGACCAGTGCTGGCTTAGCAAACTAAAAGGCTGTAAGCAGCTCATCGATAACGATGTTTGCTCCGCATTTAGTAGCTTTATTTTCCAATACCAGCATTCAGTTCAATTTATATTCCTGCAGAATCTTCTAGTGTTTTGCACCATGTAGCTTGGTGAAATCGTGGAGAGAGAGAGAGAGAGAGAGAGAGAGAGAGAGAGAGAGAGAGAGAGAGAGAGAGAGAGAGAGAGAGAGAGGGAGGAGCGAAGAATGAGAAAGAGAAAGAGCGAGACCTTGTTTTTCTGGAATTGCAGTTAACTAAGGTCGAGTGTATTTTTAGGTGTATAGTTGTAGCCATTGAATCTAGCACATCACATCACGCCACTTCAGCAGGACCTTTTCTCACATGTCAACTTTTCTCATTGCTAATCGGACGATCTTCAGGTCAACCATTTCACGACACGACCTTTTACATGATATCCATGAGAAAGAATAAATCTTAATACAGTCGAACCTGTAATATCACTGCCACTTACTGAAGCGACCGAGTTTCAGGGCCGACCGCTGATATTCTGACCTGCAAATGGCGACCACTTGTCTAATGCGACCTTGACCGCGACTCCCTGTCATACATCGAAAAGCATTGTATAAAGGGACTGTCAACTGGTTAATCGGAATCCTGTAAGAGTTAAACAAGGGATTTGCGGCAATCAAAGGTTTAGGAACAGTTTTCTATTTAGTTTGAATATAATTATAACGTTTATATTTCCAAAACGCTAGGCGGCAGCGCCAAAGCCTGCAATCTAGAGGATAATATATAAACTTTAAAAAAAAAAAACCACAGTGGAAATGGTGTTCTTTATATCTTAACAGAACGGTACCCTCTAAAAAACACAGTGGAAATGGTGTTCTTTATATCTTGACAGAAAGGTAACCTGAGTAAAACGAGCCATCAGTCTAAAACGACCACTTTTCTGAGGCAGGAGGTGAGCTCTTGTAACAAGTTCCACTAAACGTCAATATTTGAAGTGACATGAAGTGAGAGAGAGAGAGAGAGAGAGAGAGAGAGAGAGAGAGAGAGAGAGAGAGAGGGAGAGAGGGAGAGAGAGAGAGACAGAGACAGAGAGAGACAGAGACAGAGAGGCAGAGAGAGAGAGAGAGAGAGAGACAGACAGGAAGGGCAAAATATGAATTGCTTGTTGAAAATATTGTTATTTTGCTCATTTACAACAAATAGTTGTCTGAGCTCAATAAACATATTGGTAGGCCCATTGTTATTGTTACTGCTAGACCCGATGGAAATATTGTCCTTATGTGACATCGTTTTTATTTTTCCCATACGCGGTAATGACGGAAGCTAATGTTCTCTTAAATAAAACTAGTACATATACACACGCCCTGTTAAATGAGAGCGTATCCCGCTAGTCGCTCTCATCGTGGATTTAAGAACAAAGGACTTCAGAGCGCTACTGTGCTGTGCCATTGTCATCTGTCATAAACAAACCCATTGTTTGTCAAGTATGGGAATTTGGGAAACAAACTCTTACAACCTGACACACTTGACCCACGATAGTACGATGTGGGGTGTGGCCTTATTGGACTGTGCCTTGGTCGATATCGATATTGAGTACACTCGATACTGTTGATCCCAAGCGCGCGTTTTCACCTACGAAAGTTGAGTGTATAGTCTATACTAGAATTACTGTCATTTTATATCATTTGACGTCATTTTCATGTAATTTATATAATTTATATCACACACACACACACACACACACACACACACACACACACACACACACACACACATATATACACACACATACACACATGACAAAGTTTAACAAACCTAGCGGAAGTAGATTTCGACTTTTGATTACGGTAACTTTGGAAACTATTATGCGGATCCGTAGTGACGTTCCAGTACTGGATTCGTTAGTACGAACGTAAGTAAATAAAATAATGAAATATCGACTGAGCCACAACACTGGTAGCCTACTGGGTGGAGTTTGTGATCTGTTGAAAGAAGGTTTTGAGACGCTTAACTTCCGACCGAGTTGGGGACAGTGGGAATACTTCAGCAGATAACTCCGAGCCACTTTTGGGGTGGATTATAGTGAAGAGTGATGGTTCGTAAGTTATTGCTGACAAGCTGTGAACAGAAGCCAAAAAGACCATTTTCAGATAACAGTCCGAGTCCCGGGATAATTCCCTGGGGAATTCACAGAGGAAGGCTCCGGTCATGAGAAAAATACAAAGGCATACGGTTTCGGATGGGTGATGATCGCAACGGTGTCGGATGGGAGACTAGGGTTGGGAGTACTAGGGATGGGGTACACATGAATGGATGCAGTGGGCAGTGATGATACAGTCAGTCACTGAGATTCAGTGACGGGTGGGAAGGGAGGGAGGGAGGAGGGAGGGCTGTGTGAGTGAAATATGAGGGGAGGAGGTTGAGAAGGAAGGGCTCAGTCCACTCCTCTATTCTACCGAGAGAAAGAAAAAAGAAAGAGAGAGAGAGAGAGAGAGAGAGAGAGAGAGAGAGAGAGAGAGAGAGAGAGAGAGAGAGAGAGAGAGAGAGAGAGTTATAATTTTAGATATGTTTTTAAGTCTCTTTTCAGCACAGTTATGTTACTTCTGAGATGAGGCTTGAACCTCTCCAGAGAGGAAACAAAGACAAAAAGATCTCGAAGATATTATACAATATTTTGTTAAGTGAAAAGTGTTAAGATTAAGCGAAGGTTGCGTTACTCCGGGTTGCGATTTAGCGGCGTCTACTTTATACGAAGTAAGATGAACTGGAGTGAAAGGGATATACATGTCCCTTTGCTTCGTGTCTTGATATTAGGCAGGACATACTGTTTTTAAGACAAGGTCATATTGTGACCATCTCTTATCGCTACCAGGGGCGTAACCTTACGCAGTGGCATTTACTCAGAACAGAAGTCTTGAAGATGAACATACAAAACCATCGAGCAAGGTGACACATTAATAATCAGGTCTCTATGTCCCTACGATGTATGTTTACACATGACACTTGACTGTGTCAAGGGTTGCCTGTCTTATCGACAATGGCAAAATTTGATATACAGCTCTATGCTTTTAAAATGAACCACGCCTGGTAACTCCACGGCAGTCAGAGAAATTCAAAGGGAATTAATAATTCCGAATGTTCAATGCAGTCCGCTTATACGAGGTGTGATCCAAAAGCCCCCGGACTGTGCCTTTACAAGGACGTAAGCTTATTCCAGACAATAATTCCGAACGTTCAAAGCAGTCTGCTTAAGCAAGGTGTGATCCAAAAGTTCCTGGACTGTGCCTTTACTACCACGTAGGCTTACTTTAGACAAATAAACGAATACAAGACTTCATTGAAAGTTTGTCTTGCGGAAAGATGTAAAAGTATAGAAATGATACAGGCCGAATCCAACCCACACTACATGGGCTGATACCCATAGATTTCCATGTGTGCTGAAAGGCTTGGCAATGGCGCTGGAAATACTGTGTTTTTCCACACTCAAAGGCATAACTCTGGATTTGTATGTGCGACTCTCGGGTCGGGCGATATGCACTATATTGTGTCCACGGAAATGACACTTTGCTATTATTTTTTTTTCATTTGACTTAGGCATGAGTGGCTTTAGAACTGGGATGACCAGGGCGCTTCACTGCGGCGACCAGCATTGACTGTGTTATGGATTTCATTTCACATTGTTGTGCATTTACATATATAATGTATACGGTTCAATGTCTATTCATATTGCGAATGAGACGTAAAACATTTAACGGCACTATAAAATTTCTCCATTTACAAGTCCTAATTTTATTTCCCAGTTATTAAGGCTTGACTTGCGTTGCTTAATAAATAGTCTAGTGCTCTAACCGGCTCATGTCGACAGACAGACAGACAGACAGACAGACAGACAGACAGACAGACAGACAGACAGACAGACAGACAGACAGACAGACAGGCAGGCCACTGCTCCAGTTTCTGATGTCAGTCTGCGTGACGAATCAGCCGAGACAGACTTCAGACACAACCTCTTATCTCATCTTGTCACGGCAATTATCGACGGGTCAAGACGAAATGGGTCCAACTCTAAATCATTTCTTTTTTTTGTTTGTATATACTTAACATTATCTACTCCAGCTAAAGATAAGCATCAACAAACTGAGCTTTCAAGAGGGTGCTGAAAACGGTGGCGGACGGTCTCGACGCGACGCGAGTCTGCTATCTACACTACACTTGTGTTTATTATGCCTCTGTAAGGAAATCTTTTCTTGCTTTTTTTATCTAATGAAATGGGAATGAGAAAATAATGTGTGTTTAAAATAAAAAAAAGATTATGGATAGACTATTCTTTATGCTCATTATTCATTACATAGGGAAGAAGAATGTCCGAAGTAGGGATCGAACACAAAACCCTTGGTTCCCAAGCCCAGGGCTCGGCCGTTGGAGATGTCGGCACTAGCGTAAGGAATGGTGACTAACGTAACACTTGCTATTTTAACCCGTCCCTGTCTTAAGTGTACTTCAGGTAGCAGATTCGCCGGCAGAGCGGCATACACGGTGGAATTGTCATTGTGTGCCGTAACGTTGGTTTTTCATCCAAATAGTACTCTACAACTTATATGACTTACAGAAGGATCTCATTACCTTGAACATCATGTACTCAAAAATAAAAAAAACCAAAACTCACACAAACCTGTTGCTATATCCCGATACCCAGGCCTTTATTTTTTGTAAGCTTAATCGGGAACCCTGCATATTGAAAGCACATTACAAAAATAGAGTAGGCGAATGAAAGTTGTGCATCATCAGGTTCAGTATCTTATTTCCAGCATTTAGTTTTACACACCGGAAATGCTTTCCCTTGTCTTACCCACATGACAAAAGAAATGGCTTCCCTTTTGTGTATAGAAAACACTTTCTCTGAAAGGCTAATTACACTATTTTCAGCTGTTGGAACACTACATATTAACATTTTTTTACAGTCCTCAGAGATCTTCAGTCACTATTATATTCGTATTTCCCACGGATCAGTGCGCCCTAGATGCGGAGATTTTTGGTGAATCCGAACGGAGGAGAGAGCGCAAGTCGCTTTTTATACAGAATTGTCAGATTTGATCCAAGACCCTCAACATTAAAAACACTTGAAATTGCAGGCTGATCTCTTGGAATTTAAGAGATTGAGAAGCCCAACTGTAATTGAAGAGTGTTTTTCCAAAACTCTGAATATTTTTTAAATAAAGGGAAATAACATTACGGCAATTGCTCTTCACACATTGTATTTACTGTCCAGTTACGTAAAATTTGAAGGAGTGCAGATCTTGAGGTTAGTTAAGTTTCGAATGAGTCAATACAGAAATGCATTGTTTGAATACACCACCAACTCATTTTTCAACGAAAGTGCAATTGCTGAGTTTTGGAAAAAAAAACGCTCTTTAATTTCGCTGTAGCCATAGCGAAATTTTATGTGCCCATAGTAGGCTAGTTATAGTTTTTGCTGTGCTCAAAGTGATGAACGCTCATTGTTGAAGATAGATATTGTTGATTAAAAGATGGCTGTGACTTCACAAACTGATATAAAATGGACGAGGCGTTCCACAGAACCTCCAACCAAACGTCATCTTATCACTATACAAAAAAAAAAAAAAAATTGAAAGTCTCAAAAACACTAATGTCTATTCTCTTGGATATCTGTACACTGGCGGCAATCTTACAACCGTGCCATGACAAAAAAAGTATAGAAAATGATGTCCGTGATGACGTACAAAATCGTATTCCATTAAACAAAAGGCTGAGAAAAAAAACAGTATCCCACACAGCAGTTGTTTTTTTTTTATATTCTTAAATAAGTACAATGAGATCTAATTCATAATAAGATCGTTACTTTCATACCCATTTTTACAGCTCGTATGTGAACCTCGATATATAACCATAAGAACTTGCTTAAAATTATGAACAAAATGATAAGGAGTATCTGTATTTGACTGAATTTGTGGAATACAACCTTGTAATATGTCACGGGCGATACGTGCTCCAGTGATAGTCTCTCTTTTTAAACGTTTTGTAAGTGACACAGAAATCTCCTCCCCAGTAAACTACTGTAATTGCAATTTAGGAGTCTGTGATTTCGGGTTATGTTTCTGGAAACGGATGCAGATAATAAATGACACTAATCTGGTAACATAAATGATTATTATCATAAGCAGAGGTGGAAATTGTATCAAAGGTGAAAAAAAAAAGGATGGGGCTAGCCTAGAAGTCGTTTTGTTAAGGTAGATGGCAAGCGCGTGAGAACCCACTGGTAATTCCATTGGAAAAGTTAAAAAGATTTGGACCAAAATCATCCCAGCCAGCAGCCAGCTAGCCACACAGCCAGCTAGCCTACCAGCCAGCCAGCCAGCCAGCCAGCCAGCCAGCCAAAACCATAGTCAGACCTAAAGCCATGGTCTTTGTAGAATCCAGCCTCAGCACATTGGTGAAACGGAAAGGGCTGAGATATCTTCTTACGGTTGTATGTTCTATTGCTCTTCGTAACAGAATATCCTATCTGAATAGAAGATGTCTATGCATCTTCACCTCCCCTCCAATCATCATCGAACCGGCCATTCATCCGCCCATGTACATTCTGTGCCTCACGAAGATTCTGGTGTCTAGTAGTCAGTAGTAGACTAATATCCGAATTTTCAAGTATCGCAATACTTATCCTTCATGCTCCATGAAGAGTATCGAATCTATTTCGGGCCTGATACTCAGCTCTAAGTAAAGCTGATCTTTTTTAATACTCTACCGTTTTAATACTATTTCAATGCACAGGCAGTCTTAACAGTGGAAACTGGAAGGACATTACAAGGACATTCAAAACAAATTTGATAAGCTACTACTGCAGTTAAACCCATTTACAACGTATAGCGGACGCGGTCGTACCAGGAATCCAGTTGTATCGGGTATAATATCAATTACTGTTTCCTCTTCTCATTTGCCGCTGTTAAAATAGTCTTTTTATATTGAACAGAAAGACTGAACAATCCGCCTAATACGGCATATAACATGCGCCATCCTCATAAGAGCTTTTGCATGAATAGGGTGGTTTGAAAGCCGGTGCATGGGTGACCGTGTTCTCATTTAGTGTTTGCAGGGTGACTGCCTGAGCAATCGTGTGTTAGAATAGCTATGACCGCATGGAGCATCACCAAAGCGAGATGTAAAAGTAAGTCCAAAAACATGAACCACGCACATACAGTAGAGGTTACTTCGCTTGTATCATTATAAATCATTTCAGAACATCGGGGCATAATAGCTATTGTATGTACCAGTTTGAAAATTCTCGAAATCATACGTTAAAATTGCTGTGATTGCATGTGGCGATACTAAAGCAAGGTGCACAGGTAGGCACAATGACAAGAACCTTGACCATACAGTTGAGTTTACTACTCTCATCTCAATGTAAAATAATTCCGGAATAACGGGGTACGGCAATAACGGTACCATTTTGAAAATCCCGACTACATCCTTATTACCGAGTTCCACTGTAAAAGTCACCATGATTGGAACTGTCTTATTGTACACGACCCCTGCTCTTCACTCCTTTGTTTTGTGTTTCTTGTTCGTCACCCCGTTTTGGATGGAAGATTCACGAATTTCACCTAACACGCCCAACATAGTAAGCTTTAGATCTAGATCTAACTTACAGGACCTCATTGGAACAGGATCGAAGTCGAAATATCGAACTATCCGGAGCTAAAGTTCTAGCATTTTGCCATCGGCATCGAACGTGTTGAGTATTGAAAATATTTGGCACTAAGACCCGAACTTGTCCGTCACTGGTGTCTCGATCTTTCTCTAGTCCAGTTTCGGTGTCAGCGGTAAATGTTACTGGCATAATCGGGGTTAATAACCACTTTCGTCTCGCACCACCATATTGACGCCAAACAAACAGGGCCAGAAAAGATCATGCGTAACCTGATATAAGCGGCATTTTGTAATGAGGTCGTCGGGCCGCGATTAAGGCAGCGAAGTCACCAGAGATAGAGAGAGGTAGACTGGAGAAAGCACGTCGTCAAGAGTCACAGATGTCACTGTCTCTGTCTCGTCTGGCGAGGCGAGAACTCAAAAAAAAAAGAAAGGGCTTACATGTCGAGTCATCCAGGTGCATGAGGGTAATAATAGTAACACCGCATCCGTAGCGTGTGACTGCTGGCACGCTCATGAAAACGCCATCATGAGTGGGGCAAGATCACTCTGAGTGGGGGCAGAAGGGACAGCCAGACAGACAAACAAACAGACAGACAGACAGACAGACAGAGGAGAGAGGAAGAGAGAGAGAGAAAGAGAGAGATAGAGAGAGAGAACAACGTTCAGCGCGACGGACAAAGTGGGCCAAAATACGAGAGCGCTCTTCATTGCCAAGTGTTTATGTGGAGAGTCAGCGAGCACTGATCTCTCTCTCTCTCTCTCTCTCTCTCTCTCTGCCCTCCTTTCTCTTGTCCTACATAACATGACGTTCTAGATATGACGCTTTGCCATGTAAGCAAAACAGGTTTTACAAATTTCTACGCTATCAATTCAATTCAATTCTATTTATTAGCTTTTGCAGAGTTCTGCACTAGAGCTATGCAAACAAATATCAATAGCTGCATGATGTGTGAGTACAGTATAGAAGGAACGTGATGCGCCACATTACGGCTATCTATACTAGGAGTCACGAACTGCACTGCTGACACAGAATAAAAACACATAATGTAATCCCTATAAATGACATCACTGTCCATGACCCCTATACCTCTATGTGAGCCACATACTTTCTCTCCGACGTGTCTACGACAGACGTGCTGCTTGCTGACTGTGTGTTGCTTTTGTGTTAACTGCTGCTTTATTCAGAATATTTATGGGTCTCCTGCCGATGATGAAGTTTTGCGACATCCGGGAAATGGCTATTAGTCAAGTACGTCTGTCCATTTTTTATACTGTGCTCTCTCTCTCTCTCTCTCTCTCTCTCTCTCTCTCTCTCTCTCTCTTTTTCTCTCTCTCTCTCGACTGCCACTTGTTTATATGTGGAATATTAGTGTGCACTGATATCTCTTTGTAGCTCCATTTCTCTTGTCCAACACAAAATAGAGTTTTAGCAAGTGTCAACGGTTAGGACAGTGGAGACTCCAATGTCATTAATAGCTTTATGCTGTGGGGAAGAAGCACGGCGGATCACGTTAGATTTAGGCTGGTCAGATTAAAAGCCCAGAGCTGCATTGTAGATGAACGACGTAAAGGAATCTTCCTTATTTTCATTCACAGTCCACACCAGACACATCAGCTGTCAACTTGCAACAATAAAACAAGAACAACAGAATAACAACAACAACAACAACAACAACAACAACAACAACAACAACAACAACAACAACACCAACACCACAACCATCAACAACAACAACAGCAGCAGCAACAACATCAACAACAACAACGACAATAACAACAACAACAACACCATCAACAACAACAACAGCAACAACAACAACAACAACAGAATAAAGTCCCGTTATACTTCTTCCAAGATGTAAAGAGATGAACACTGAACTGGCCTTGGTTTCTACTGTCAGTCGAAAACCGGCCCGACGGTTTGGCATCCATCCACAAAACTGGGAGTGAGTAATGGTACATTACAATATAGGTTTGGCAGCCATTCAAAATGAAGCTGATATGGCTGTGCTGGGATCTGAGATATCAGGCTTTAAAGGTGATAAGGATCATCCGATAAAGAAGTTTTGGTTGTTGCATATATCGAGAATAATATCTTTGCCTGTGTAAAAACAAAAAATATTGGTTTTATAATAATAATAATGCGGTTTCGTATCCAGGCTAATGCCCTCTCACGGGACTTCACACTATTGTTAACACAGCAGGTAGATCACTCTAGGACTTTCTCAGCTCTCTGGGGAGCATACATTGCCGCTGCCATTTACAGGCGCTGATCACTAGCATTCTGACAATATCTACCACTGCCGACAGCCAGATACCAATTTTACAGATGCGTGGACCGAGGAAAATGTGAATAAAATGCTTTCCCAAGGCACTTACAACATGACCGTGATCGGGAATCGAACTCACGACCTTTAGATCTTGAGTCCAACGCCCTAACCGTTCTTCGAGGCTTTCATGGGCAGTATTGTAGATAGATCTGAGTTTTGTGAGACAGATTAGATGTCTTCTAAATTGAAAGTTTTTATTTTAATCACGATTTTCTCAGATTAACAAAAAAATTTTGATGCGTGGGGGAAATCTCTGCCTCTTCAAGCAACCTTATCACGGGTCAGGATAATGCAATTCAAAACGTGTTTTACCATAATATGACAGTACACCAAGTTAAGCCTATTATCATATTATATTAGTAACTTAATTTGGTCAAAACGTAACAAAATAATTTTTATTGGCCGCAAGACACTATTCAGGGGAACACCCACGACCCATAACACGCAAACTTTGGGAGTACACTATAACGGGTATATCCTAATAATGACATTAAAACCCCTCTTTAAAGGCATTCATGTCTTCGCCGTTCGGCATCATAAATAGATTATGCGCTCGAGCTTCTTTCAAAGACTATGCGCTAAATGTCTCGGAGAGTTGGTAAGGGTTAGAGAAATTAGACGCTAAAAGTCGCATTGAAGATCCACTATATAATTTCTACTCCGAGAAATTAATGTTCGCTTTAGTATGAAATAATATTTTACTAGCATTCCACTCTATAGTATGAAATGCGGAGAAAGACAGTACGCAAGGGCTTTTTTTTTTATGTCTCAGAATAAGCTCCCTTTGGGTTGTTTGAACATGGTGTTATCAGTAAAAAATGCCTCCAGTGCCACTTGTCGAACCTTCGGATTAATATATAAAAAAAGCACTCCGTGAAGCAGATAAAACATATGGCATAGCTTTATGCATGTCAGAATATTTGAAAGAAAAAAAATGTTTGCAAATGACTCTACCCAGGTTTTTTTTCAAGCGCTATCACAAGACAGTGCAAGAGGTCAGTTCAGTGGTTGCTTGTGATTCAGAGCACTGTAAACAATCGAAGTTTGACTTGCGCTGTTTCCGGGCACTGAATGTGACCCACTGCCACAGTGATAGGGTGAGGGTCATGTGAATTTGCGTGAGCGTCGACTCAAGTTTGCTGACTAGCATTTCGGCAAGCTCGTGAAGAACAGACTGATGATCAACTGACTGACCGACCGACCTACTTACCAATCAATCAATCAATCAATCAATCAATCAATCAATCAATCAATCAATCAATCAATTCATCCTTCCATCCATCCATCCATCCATCCATCCATCCTTCCATCCATCCATCCATCCATCCATCCATATGCATACATCTTAAAATGAATATAACCAAGTACTTACCGAATACTTTATAATCCGAAGATGCCATCCCCATTTCCGGTATGATAAGAATGGCGGCGTCCCGCCCACTTGAGCTTTCCGCTTTGCCTGGCAATGGAGGTAAGGATTGATGATATCCATATGACTTGGTAACCATGGCTACCAGCATCACGCTGAGGAACAAACTCCTCCATCCAGTTCTTGAGAACATTCTGACTGTTTTGAAATCCACAGACGTCATTCTGTCGTTATGGTTATGCAATTCCCTGTATTCTGGAATGCCGTCCCTATATTATCATTGCACTATTCTTTGACTAGATAAAGCGCAGACTGTTGCAAGTGATGACAACTTGGTCATCAAGAAAAACGTGGTGAATCAACTGACCCTCGTCCTTCTGTGGAGTCCAGAATTTGCAGAGCTAGCGATACCGACATGTTACGCAGGCTGTAGAAGACATCAGTGCCGTGACACGTGTTATGCGTCATTGCTTGTATCTTGTTCAAGACCTTTGCTTCCCCCCTGTAACAAAAATACCCAGTATAAAAATATATTTGCATAAATATGGCAGCATTATATAACACTTAAAAGATAGCTTGCAAAAATCCTTTCATACTTGCGAGCAGAAGGTGATCCATACCCCACGACCTCTTGCACCTTTAAAGAGATTTATAGTTATTTTACGGGCCCTATGAATAGAGAAAAGTCTCCCCTTCCCAGTGGCATTGCGTTCACAAGCTTGCATGCTGTGTTGATTCCAGGCCGATGCATGCATGTAGGCATGGAGCGCCACAGTTATGCTTACGAACACCATATCATGCGGAAACAATCTTGATATCAGCCCCACAGACCGATGGTATGTTTGTGAACACTTGTCCCATGTATTTAGGCACTTGAATGGCAGGTTATGAATCATTCCCTGTCCATAAAAGGTTTACACTCTGAAGAGACGTTCTAATCCTCTTATAATCATTTTATTTTTTTATGGGCCTTAAATTGGTGCCGTCGGCTCCGTTTAATCGCGTTTTGTTTAAATGCATACTTTGCTTAATCGCAGTATTTTCCAGGTGAAATAATTTTCAGGCTGAACGCTGATCGCACCGTGGAATCGCTTCCTTTTAGTTAACCGCAAAATTCCCAAGGCTCTCTTGATGTTGCAACTGAAATGAGCAACTTCAGTATATTCTAGACTAGAAATGCTTTGGACTCCTTGGAGCTTACCAGCTAGCATGACACCATGTTCAAGATCTGTCATGTAATGGACGATGCTTCAAAAAGTTAACAACATAATCTCACGGTGTCGAATTCTAAAAACAGCAGTCCCTACTATATGGTAAGGTTGAGCAAGTTCACCATAAAAAGTCACTCCAGATCAAATTCAGTTCACAAAGGAGAAAAAAGAAAAGCTCTAAGATCAGGTTTAGATCAGTTCCATGAAAATTTAGTAATTTTTGGGTTAGATCAATTTCTCTTGGTTTTGAAATTGGCATGTTCTGATTTTCGAGGTACATATGAACAGAAGTGAAATTTAGGTAGAAAGTTAAAGTTCAGATCAAGCACCGACAATAACCACAGTTCAGATCCAGCTCAGTTCGTCCAAATTAGCTGCTATGCTCAGATCAAATTCAAGTGAACTGAACGTAAGTACACAAATTGCTTTCAAATGATCTCAGTTCTGCCCCAACCCTACATTGTGGTTGAGAAGCCTTCGAGTTCAAGCCCGTGAGTCCAGTTCAATACGTGGCAATTACAGGACTTCGAACTAGGCCATTGCCACAGGACTGGTATGAAGGTTTTCAAAGAGTGTGAGGTTAGAGGTCGTCAGGTCAAACAGTTCTAATGCTAAAGAGGTAATGAACTGACAATTAGAGAGACATGAATGAAAGACTACAGTAGGGGAAATGAGAAATAAGAACTTCTTGACGGTGGGAGAGGCCGTTCATAATGGACACTGCAGACAATGGGAAGAAAGAAAAGTAGATTGGAAGGGGGGGGGGAGGAATTCANGGGGGGGGGGAGGAATTCAGAGAGAGAGAGAGAGAGGGGGATAAGAGAGAGACAGGGAGAGGAAGAGAGGAAAAGGGAGGGAGAGAAGGGACAGCGAAAGAAAGAAAGAAGTGACAATTTAAGAATGCTCCAGAGAGGCAGAGAGGGAAGATATAAATAAAGAGAGAAAGAAATCTCTGGAAGCCAAATTCAATGTAATTTTCAATATGTACAGACATATAAAGAAAGATGGCCAGAGGCCACCGTCAGTAACGTCATTTTCAATGTACAGACACAAAGAGAAAAATAATTCCTATCACTTCAATGTAATTATTTTCAACGTACATACAAGGTGAAAAAATTCCTAGAGATCATCGCCAATGTCGTAATTTTCAGTGGCCTGGAATTCTCCCCCTTTCCTCGCACCTTATAATCCTCGTCATTCTTTCTTGATCTCGGATCTAATGGACCACCCATCTCTCTCCTCAACTCAGCTCCACGTTACCTAGTGGTGGGTAATATCGTTTTCGAGTATCGATAACTCGATAATGTAAATTTCGATTCAGTATTGAGCTGTACCCGAAAGTATCAAAGTATCGAAAGTATTGGAAGTTATCGAAAATATCGAAAAGTGTGGAGAGTATCGAAGTCATAACCGCGTAACCGACGCCAAGTATTTAGAATCAACTTATTAGAAAGTTCGATATCGAAGCTGAGTGTCCCGATACTTGAGGTTTCACGATATCGGGCCACCACAAACTCTACAGCCATCTTTTTCTACCCTGTTACTGTAGGCTAACCCCACTTCTAACCCCACCTTATATGCAAATGCCACCTACAACCCGATGCAATAAAAAAAGGATCAGTCTTGCAGACAACGGGGTCTTTTCATTGCTGCTTGCAGTCATTTTACTTGCACGGGTCTCCTCTTTGTTCAAATCTGTTAACAGATATCTTATTCAATAGAGCGTTCACAAGCCTAGTCATACCTAAAATGAATGCTGGTCCAGATCAGCACTAACAAAATAATGAACACCAGGAAAGTAGGTTTATGACAGCGAAATGCTGGATGAGTTGAGAAGAGGGAGGGTTAAAATACTAGAAGTTTATTAGGAGAAATCAATGTAGGAAGGAAGGAGACAAGAATATGTGACTGCAGCATTATATTGAGAGCGAATGTCAGAGAAAACTTAGTGATCACCTGTAATTCAGTAGCACGCTTCCATCGGACCGCTATTTTTTTTTCAAATTCCACGAGTAAATCATTTCAAACTGCATAGAAACTTTGCAGATCGCTAGATCAATTTCCTCCTGTAAGGTTACGGTAAAGAAAACTGACATAAAGAAGACTAGGATTTGAAATATAAAAGCAGGTTTTAACAGATTTAACAAGGTTTATTATTAATGCCTAGACCGTGCTTGACGGTATGAGGGCGGTCAAAATCACATTTAACAAATGACGGGACGATGATACGACAGCAGATTAGACAGTACATCTTCATAGACAATTAAAGCAATTAATATATATATATATATTATATATATATATATAATATATATATATATGTATAATAATATATATTGCAGGTCCAGGTTGCATGAAATACAGAAGTGACGCTCGAACGTGCCGGCCAGCTTTTATAATTTTATAATATAATATGTAAAGAGTGAGAGTTGAGACAGTGGCCTCAGCCATTTGTAGGCGATGCTTAGGTAGATATACGTTTCCACCCCAGAAATTTCTAACAAAAGATTTTTCAACGGTTTACGATCCAAGTGGGTGTAGTGAGCAACAGAAAGAAAGTCTACCAAAATATGAGATCCGGAAGTGTGTTAAAACTAATTCAAGATGGTTTTTTTTTTTTCATATTATCTACCGGACTAACTTGCCTTCCGATGCTAAAGACCGGTTGGTGCAGCTTAATATCATATCCAGCATCGCTATTTTAAGACCATTATAAGACTGGGGATTAGTGGAATAACAATTATCACCGCGCACCTTAGATTACTGGTTTCGTCGCGTCTATAGGATTTTACAGGTGGCTATGAATGAAACTCTAACCGCAAGACTCCAGGTGAAACGTTTCATTCATAAGCTTGATCATAAAACGGAGGCAGCCCCAAAAGAAACACAAGCGAGCCAAACCGTTGCTTCACTTAGTGCTCTTCCAGGCATAACTATCACCCCGTGTAACAAGTTTCATTCAAACGCAAGGCAGCGAGACGTTACGTCTCTTGTGCTAGCGAGACAGACTCTGTTCTCGTGTTCATGCCATTTGGCATGCTGAGTCACACTTTTAAATTACATGTATAGACAGGCAGTGCAGATTTCAAGGTTGCAAGAAGAATTATTAACTGAGATATCATCTACTGATTGCCCGCCTCCGTTCTGCCCGTTTCCATTTTCATTTTCATATCAGTGAGATGTTTACCAAAAGGGTGATTTTGTTGGAGGAGTCGGGCAAATGAAAAGCATAATATTTCTTTCTTCTTCTACTTTTTCTTCGTTTCCTGTCATGCATTCAGATGGCTATAAATGAAATTCTAACCGCAAGTCTCCAGGTGAAACGTTTCATTCTTAAATTGATGGTCCTCTGAAAGTTCAAAAGGGTCTCTCACAGCTTGGTACTGGATTCAGGTGCCTTTGGCCAAATTTTAATGTCCTCTCGGAGAGTCTGGTGCTTCGGACAGATCTGCAGGACATGCAGGGGTATCTATGGCTTCTGGCGGGAGATATATTCAGGCCTCACTGCTTTCATCATGCGATGTAAATGGGTCTATTTCATTAAAACATGGAATCCTCTAGACTTTTTCCCTGGTTCGTCAGGATACGTTCTTATTAGCCAGACACATCATTAGAGTTTGTCGCTACAAAATGAAAGTGCCACACTGGTGTTTGAAGGAAAGCACTTCACGCGGAAGTCGCGTAGACTGCAGTATACAGATTGCATAAAAAGTGTTAGAGGTATAAAATTTGCCACGTGTAACTGGCATAATAGTATGCACTTTTAAGTAGATCCTGTATAATCTAAACTTTGGCCATGGGGATGGGAAGAAGGGGTTGGATTTTAATTTTAACGACTCAGATAGAGGTAAACACCTTTGTAAACTCAGATAGGATTTTGCCACTCAAGTGTGGGTGTGTTGTTGCCAAGTACGTAAGGTTATCCTGTTCACTTTGTGAAAGGGCCTAAAATCTTAGGTGGCCTCTGTGAAGGATCAATTTTGAGAAGATAGACCGAAGACCCTACACTAGAAAATTTCATGCCGCTACTGGGAATCGAACCTAAGGTCTCTCAGCTTGCATGTCTGAACGTGCTACCACTACACCACATAAACGCTAACTTCACAGCAACTTTATTCTTAAATACCTACTCCCTGAATTGGTCCCTAACTCTCACGTGTGAACCTAGTGTTCACCCGAGACCCTGTCACATTTCCCGACTGCTCACAATAAGACAAAATTTGAAGGAAGAACGACATAACGTATGGTAAGTACTATGACTTAGAACACATGATAAGTCAATGAGAGGTGTAAAAGTTTACAAGCCAACAGTGGAAAAAAAATATTGGCATCATCATACCTAAACCCATGCACTAGAGTCAGACCATCCCTGTGACCGGAAGGAGGAGTAGACAGGGAGACTAGGTGAATGATGGGGGACTCGGAGGCGGGTTCTCTGCGATATATATGACTTCTCGTTAAAGGAACAATAGTAGATATTTGCTTTATAGCCTGAAAATTCCACATCATTTTTTTTCAAAAACTTTTTAATTGCGTACATTTTTCTTCCATCAGACAGTACTGAGACAACACAGCTGGAAGGTGGAGATTTTCAATCTGCTTACACGCCATTACTCGTGCCGCCTGATGTCATAAAGGGAATAGAGCTAACAGTCGATTGGTGTAGATATATATACCAATCGTCTAGCAGCTTTCTTCGTTTTTTGACATCACACAGTACGCGTAATGGCATTGCGCTCAGGGTGACAACCCCAACATTCCTGTGATGTTTTCTCAGAGTTTGTCTGGGGAAAAGAAAAATACACGCAGTTTAAAATCTTGTGAAAAAATAATGTGAGCTTATCTGGTCGTGAGGCAAATAACTACCCCTGTCCCTTTAAAAACACTTCCAAAAACTGCCCTACCACCTATGCCCCACGTCTACCCCACCATTGGATGGCATAGCACGCCCTATGCCAATTATACCATTTGACACTCACTACAGCGCCTATTAACGCTGGCTGGCATCAAAGAGTTCATTTCCACACATCTCTGCAGGGTGTGGCCTGGCCCCTCGAGGTCAGGGTCACAAGGTCAGAGTTAGCTCTTTAGAACAGGCCGTCACCAATTTGTGTCAAATACCTCGTCATCCGTCATTACTGTGATTCTGTCAGATCAGATGGCCTTAAACCCAGCAAGCCCTGGCACGCACTTAAATGCCGTGATAAAAGAATTATGTGGCCAATCTACCACTACCAGGGTGGAGCATCTGAGGGCTACTGTTTGGCACCATTTGAAAGAGCATTAGGCTCAATAAAATGTGAAGGTTACGAGGGTGGCGCACCTTTTAGATGCGGGATTGTGAGTTGAACACTTTACTCAGTGACCTAGAAGGGCTGGACGAGTCTGGGCCACCATCTAGCATGAGGCCATTTTTTTTCTGTCGCCTTTAGTAATGCAGAAATAGTTTGGAAAGGGACATATAACATAATAAAAAGAATTCCAACATTCAGTGGAACTCTGTTAATACAACCGCTTCTTAACACAATTCCCTGCTCAGCATATTCCATTCTACAATCCCAACAGCGTTGTTTCTTGCATTAAAAAAAGAAAACCTCTCCGGATAATACAAATCCTCTGATAGTACATCCGTGGTAGCTTGGTCCGAAGGGTGGCTATATTTTGCATGGTCACATATAGTGAACTAAATTACAACTTCAGAAGGCACAAGAGCATAATTGTGATTAAACGGAAAGCGCGATAAAGGGAATATTCTTCTTATCGACTTATCTATAATGCTCTCCAAATAAAAATGCTGCCGATCAGTACGTAAAACCCGGTATTAAACACATTGCAATCAAGTGACCTCTGTTGTTATCAATAAGCGGTCAGTTTTAAAGAAGTGGGGCCAGAAAAATATGTAAACACATACCATTAAAACCAAGTTTGTGTAGGAACAAGAACTGTGGAGGCAAGCCCAGCATTTTGTACCAAGCATCAAAGAAATGACTTACACTTTAAACAAGTAGTCTACTCCGAACCGTTGCCAAAATAAATTGATTCATTAAGATTTGTAAGATGATCTTGGAATCGCCAGGAACAGAAAGTAAAAGGAAACGCTGATTTTCCTCAGCAGATTGTGGCAAGCACTTAAGTGGTCACAGCACTGTACTTGATGACTTGTGTGTAGGCCCGATATATTTGGTTGGAGTTTCATAACTATGGAGGATAGTGAATCTAGAGCTGACGTCATCAATAGCAACGCCACCATTGCCAAAAACAGATGATGTGTGGTTTTTACGTACCTATACAACTATTAATTTTAGGTAAGATAAGGATGCAAGCGCCTTAGGTGGTCATGGTATTGTTCTTAACTAGTATATCAAGTTTGAGAAATTTAACAAGTTTATTGGGATAAGCCCAGACCACAACAGGTCTATAAGTACATGGGTAAAAATACAATACCACATAATACTATTGTGGTCACGCAGAGCCAGCGCCATAAATTGCAAAGCTACAGATACCAAAAACGATTATAGATGGGTTTCACGTAATTTGCCAATCGCCGCTAGGGTGTTCTAAGTTTCGAGGGTAAGATAATCTTCATCAGCCAACTATTAAGGAATGCGAGGACCTTAAGTGGCTATAGCACTATACTGAAATACATGGATGTGGGCCAGATGTTATGTTTGTTTTGAGTCCCTCAACTGTGAGAGAGCAGCGCTACCGCCCTGTGTTCACACCGCTGGTAGCAAGGCAGTGAAGTTTGCAGTCACAGTTTGCCTATAGTAGTCGTGTACCAGTATGTTTAGATTACCCATGAGCATATTGACGAACAACGTTTATTCATACGGACTATGAGTAGCTGCCACCCCTTAAACACCCCGGGCAAAAAGCAGGCGTTATAAACTGAACGTTTTGACAAGGGCGGAGAGGAGGGGAAAAGAGGGGAAGGGACAGAGCCAAACAATCTCACTTCCCCTTCCCCTTCCATCCCCTTATCCAACCGCCATCCCCGCTAGCCGTCACATTTTGGACGATGCTTTCCACCCCGATTGACAATAAAAACCGTTTGTTTTTATGTTTGGATCTCCTACAGACAGTTATGGCAATGGGAGGCTAGCGTGTTATGCAATATCTGGTATTATAATCATAGTGCACGTTACGAAAAGACTTGAAATTCACATCTGATTCTATGTTTCTCATGCGCATTATGATACTAACATCAAAAACATGCCATATGTGTATGTCTACCACTACCATAAAAGTAGCTGGATAAACCTCTCTAATATTTGCAATCCTTGAACTAGCGAAAGGATGTGAGAGGTGAGGGTGGGAAAGGGTACTAGTCCATCCTCGACGAGAGGCGAACAAAGACGAACTGCAAAATTATTTAAACTTGTGTTACTTTGATAGTGCTGAGTGTAAAAAGGGAGATCTAAGGTGCCAATGAGTTTCTGATTGTTTATCTACTTACTTAAAAAAAAAAAAAGTATTGAAAATGAAAAGGAAGGTAACGATCATTTCGAAGACATGCATCTAGTCTGGGAAAGGAAGTAGAATTGACACAGACAAGGCAGAAAAACCTCTCCTTTATACTAACGTCTTCCTTCCTACGACTTTGTTCTGTCCTTAGCTAATAATTAGTCCTTGATTCCTGGGCATAACAACAGATCTCCCTTCCCCCTTTCCCTCCCGTTCCCCTCCAAATGTAATTTTCTGTTCCCCTCTCTGCCGTTTCATGGAAAATGATCATGTACGCCAAATCATGTAAGTTTCAGTTTTTTGCACATTTGTATAGACTCAGACTTGATGTTTTCTATCTGGCTTAATCTCTCGTGGCTTTTTTTTTTTCATTTCCCCGATAGCCAGTCGAGTGCGCCATTGATTAGCTGATAAAATACTCGTAAGACGGGACGTGAAAATTTTTTCGCCTCTCACGTATACACCTGATCTTAGCATGTGCAGTCTATTCCGTAAAACGGTAGATCTTACGCTATGAAATTGTTACCCCTATTACTTTCTTCTATCCCTCTCTGATTCCGCCTCTTCATCCTGGACAATATCAGCACTGTTGTAAAACACCAAAGACGTGGTCTCAATAGGTCAACGAACAAACAAGCTACCACTGACTGACCACCGTTCATTAACAGTGCATGTTAGAACCACACAGGAACAGGCCACTTGACAAATGCTCTCTCGGCCTTAAGTAGTTTATCTCTACAAGCAAAAAGGACCACTTGGCAAAATACTTGTATCTGACAAGTTTATCAGCGGCAGCAACAACATCAACTGCATCAACAATAACAACAGCCGCAGCAGCAACAGCAACAACAGTCTGTACTCCATGATCTTTTCACAAATATTATTGTCATACAATGATAGTCCATTTCACGGTTCTTTTTTTCCCCAGGGCATTTTTTTCGGCTCCCTAGTANACACACATGCACACACACATACACACACACATACACACACATACACACATACACAAACATAGACAGACAGATACACCCACACATGGACAGGTCGTGATTGTATTTCAAGGTGTAAAGCGGTCTCAAAGCTTGGTCCAATTAAAACGAGCCAAAAATTAAAAGCGTCGTCTTAAATTTCCGTCCAGTGGGTCAAGAGTTGAAAGCTTCGACTCAAAGCTTGGCATAAACGGCCAAAAATTTAAAGCGTCTTTTCAAAGCTTGGCTTAGTGACCAAGAGTTTAAAACGTCAAACGGCCCTCTCAAAGTTCGGTACAAACGGCCAAGAGTTTACAGCTTCGTCTCAGAACTCGGTCCAATGGGTAAAGAATTGAAGTTTTGACTCGAAGCTCGGTACAAACAGCCATGAGTCTAAAACTTCGTTTCAAACTTCGGTCTAGTGGGCCAAGAGTGTTAAGAGTCGTCTAAATTTTCCTTTTAATGCACAAATCTCGACAGTTTGTGTGTGGTGTTAAAGGAACCTTGCCAGGAAATAGGTGCAGCTGGACCTCACGACATCGAACTTTATGCGCTAAAAAGGCATTGCCGTCTTACGCAACTACACATTATCATTACCAGGCCGGCCTGATCATTCAAAGTGCTCTCAGCCTCCTAATAAATATTCAATACGGCCATCATTTATAGGTGCTGATCATTAGCAATCTCACATAATCTTTGACCGCCTATTGCCACTTACCCAGTTGACTGACGGGTAGACCGAGGAAAATATGAACGAAATACTTCCCTAAGGCATTCACAACATTTACCATGTCCGAAATCGAACCTACGAACTCCAGACCCTGAACTCAACGCCGCTGCTTTTAGGTCAGGCTGCTCCACAGTATTAAATTTTATTCATGATCTGAAACACCTAACAAACTCAAAATTATGGACGAGTCCCTCGGGATCTGAGTTTGTGAGATTTTACTGTGTAAATATTGAACTGATAACAAGAAGCAAAGAGACGCTGCGTGATTCTCCATGAAGCTGGACTTTGTGAGGAGTACTTCAAAGAAACATCGTTCAAAGAGACAGCCTGATACGTCTACATGTCTTTGTATATTATATGGAGCAGCGTGGCCGAATGGTTGAGGCTTTGGATTCAGGATCAAAAGGTTATGGGTTCAATCCTGTCATAGTCGTTTTGCAGGTGTTATTACATTCACAAACGTTTTCCTCACTCCACTCGTCCAAAAAAAAAAATAAAATAGGTAGCTGACTGTGAATAAGTGTAAGATGTCGTCCAAAGGCCAGTGATCAGATACCGTGAAAAGGCAGCGGCACAATATGGTACCAAGAGATTTCAGAAAGTTACTGAGTGACCTAGCCTGCTTAGGTGATAATAATGTGATTTAGAGTGAGCGTGGATTACCTTGAAACAAGATGTATAGTATATCAAGGGGAAAACGGGAAGAGGGATCCATTGCAAGACATTGTGGGAGAGCTGCCTCCTTCTAACTTATGCTGGCCTAAGAGAGGGGGTAGAAGTGGCAGAGACAAGAAGACACAGCACTCTTCCCCCTACCCCCCCCCACCCATCTTTCCTCCACCACTGACCATTTGCGATTTGTTAAGTCCTTATATAAATCCGCGCTTACATTCTTGGAATAATAGCAAATCTCCTCCAACCCCCGCCCCCCCC
>JAWQUT010000016.1:1578021-1605684 GCA_033807755.1 Ellobium chinense | reverse complement strand
GGGGGGAGGGGGCATAAGGAAGGAACGGGCAGGAGGGGAAATGGCAGAATAAATTCCTCGCCGCTGTACTCACAAGGTTTCTTTTTAAACGAAAAAAAAAAAAAGCCGTTTACAAGGGGAGCAATCCATTATTTTTCTCGCAGAATGAAAATTGTTCTTCTTTCCCTTCATTTGGCAGCTCCTTCGATTTGTGTGGAGGCAGCGGGCAAGAGATTAAAAAAAAAAAAATTGGTGGTGGTTAAAAAGTGACTGAGAAAGAAAGGGGGTGGATTAAAAGAATTGTGTAATACATAATATTGCTTCAAGTATGAATATATAAAGAGATAGCTATTTCTTCTCTTTCTTACTCTATTGAAAAAACAGTACAGAATCATATATACTCTCTATCAAGATGTATCACATTGATAAAGAAAACACAGTCATGTAGGCATAAATTGTCTATGGGATAAAAATGTCAATTTATATCATTAGCTCCTTGAATAACATGGCATTTGACAACACTCTCTATTTTCAGATAGCTTTTGTGTGTATTTCATAGCATATAACAGTGGGTCAAATGCAACATTTGATGTAATTTTGTTCATAATTCTGAACCGATTTTGAAAACACCACCAGAAATACCATGAGAATTAACAAAGACACGTGCATTACAACCTCATGGAGATGAAGCCTCTCCGTGGTGATGAAAAAGTTACAAATAATCTAAGATTTTTTTATTTTTTTTTGTTGCAATAACGTTATACGACTTGTAGAAAAAAAAATAAAAACTTCAAAATTTGTGACATTGAGAACGTCGTGATGAAATCAGAGAATGTCAAACATTCACACACAAAAAAGTGTATTAATTTGTAGTTGTCTTATGGATGTGAGGCGAGTAACTGGATCACGGATCAGATGTAAAACTTCAAAGAAAGCAACAATAAATTTGTAATGATCACTACCGTTCATGAACTCCATGGAGCATGCATCCAGCTTAAGTGTTAAATTAAAAAAAAGTTCTCATGAATATGTTTATCATTTCGCAACTGCGGGTATGCGTCATCACAGGCAATAAATATCTATAATTGAATATACAAACAAGGTTGAAAGAATAAATTAACGTGTCGAAAACATGACTCATTGTCCATCTCACAAATTTCAGCACCACAGATATCAGTGCATATTTCCCGTTGAATACACTGAACCCAGAAAAGGACCATGCGTTGTGTAACAGTCCAGTAGAAAACAAAGCAAAAACTCTTGATTTAGATCCAAATCTTCATGAGGTAAACATCTGTTCTGAAGTCCATTAATAGACCAACAATTAGTAATGAATGTCACTGAATCATAAACAACTACAGAATCTTTAACCCCTCATATACCAGGAATGTAATAGATTAACAAAAGGAATTAGAAAAAAATAATTACACTTTTAAACTTCTCCTCTCGAATCCACTGTCCCACTCTTTCCTAATTCATCTTGCTGACTGGCTGCATTGATTTGGCTGCTAGCGGGTGTCCTCACCACTTCTATGCTCTGCGCTATCCGTGCGATTCACGTCAACGTTATTATTTTCATCTTCGTTTAAGGTATCCCTTTTCACATCTGCCTTGTCGTTTCCATTTCTATCGTCATCTGCTGTGTCTTCATTTCCATCAGTAGGATTATGTCCACCCTCTGTGGGTATGATCTTACTGTTCAAATCGTAAATCTTATCGTTGGCTATTCGAATAACCTCCGCCATTTTGAAAACAAAGCGGAACCTTTCCCGTCGTGCCTGGTCCAGTTTCCGTATCCGGCTGTAAGCAAACATTCGTCGCCTTGTAAAGGCGTCCACCCAGCGTTTGTAGTCTTCAGCATTCTTCGCAAGTTTCTCTTGTCTGGGGAGGAGGAAATAATACACACGATATATTAAGTTGAAAATAAAAGGGTCATACTTATGCAAATTGCAATAACGAACTTGCGAATATAAACTATGCACTTAACTCATTATTTCACTGTGTCTGATTAATATTATTTTATCCACAACCAATGGAAACGGAGAAGTTAAACTCAAAATAGAAGGTAAGCAGTTTGACAAATGCCAGTGCACTGTCAGATGCAGCTTCCCCTCTCCCTCCTGCCTTTGTCTACTTTTCTAATCTAGGGGTTGGTTTGTTTTTAATATGCCCCTTCTCCTTGAGCCATAGATTTGAAACTTCCACCACCATCACCACCACCAACAACAACAACAAAAATAACAACAACACTTTAAAGCAAATAACAACGACTGCGACAAAAACAACTACAACTTATAACAACAACAACGACGACGACAACAACACCAACAGCAACAAGAACAGAACGCTCTATTTGTTTAGTGTATTACTATAACGCTGTAGTGACTAAAAATGCCCGCTAAAAAAAAAAAATGACTTTTAAAGCTATACAACTATTTTTGGATTTGCCTTTCGGCCCTATCACCTCCCGTCTTTCCCAGCCCGAACGAAAGCAGTTCTGTCCATGCTGTAGAGGTCTCCTTCTAGCCTATTCACTGCATCTACCAACTTAAAAACATGGCTGCATCAGGTATAAGCCTATCTAATATGATAGGCGGGGCGTAGTTGATAAATCATCCCAGAGACTCCACAGGACCTTCACGTAAAGCAGTAGTCTTACCGTACCTAGACTTCATCATTGCTTCCCATTCCTTTTCCTCTTCCGGGCTCAGGGTCATGAAGAGTTCATCTTCTCCTTCAAGGACATTATCAGGATTCCTAACTGCACGAGGGTGACCTCGACTTCGTGGTGTGTCCTTGACCTTTTGAGAGGCCATGACTTTTGACCTCTACCGTCCCAGCTGTTCAGTCTCGATGAGTGTAACTGAAACACACATGAGTAAGAATGAAGAGCAGAAATAATGTTACTGGGTGTATCCAGCATGCTGCCGGGGAAACCTGCGAATGACCTTGACATTGCAACTTAATGGTTATTACTTTTAATACCTTTCAGGAAGTGAGACAGGAACAACGATAATTTCCTTGTAGTTCAGCTAAGTATTAAAGAAACACTTAATTTTGTATCACGTTGTGGATTCTCTGTCACACTTCAAAATCTCAAAAATTCCACTGGATTGGCAGAACACAGGTTGTCCCCAGGAAACCAATGAAGTCTGTTATCGATTCATGTAGTCATTGTGATGTATGAGTCCTATAATTCTTATCAGCGTTGACGAGATGAGGGACAAAATGCAATTCAGATTCTTAAAAAAAAACCATTTCACAAGAATTTTTAAAGAGGCTTATTACAAAAACGCTTTATACGAACCTCGCGTTATTCCAGAAGACTTTCCCAGACCTGGAGCAATAACATACTTCGATTAGTCCCATGGTGTTATGAAATTTGCTTATTACGAAACATTTTGAAGCCTCCCGAGAATGTGGTAATAAATGTGTTCGGCTGTACTTCTTCCTTTACCACTATATCTTTTCACTACTACAACTTCTATATCTACTGCTACTAAGAGTACCACCACTACTATTACTTTTTATTCTTCTACTGCTCTAACTAATACTACCATTGCCACCACTACTACTACTACTTATAATTCTACTTCTACTACTAAAACACCACTTTGTTGTTGCTGCTTGCATCACACCGCCACTACTATTATTACTTCTACTACGCGCTTTTGCTGTTAAAGCTATCACTACCAGTACCACCACCACCACTACTACTACTACCAAATACTACTACCACTACTTATAACTATAGCACTATTTACTACTGTATCATTATTTTTTACTACAACTTAACGGTCATCATGAACTCTACTATCCCTCGCCTACTATGCTTTAGCTGGAAGTAACCTAAACCACTGCTACCAGTACCACGAACTATGGACTGCCATTGGTATTAATACTACAGTATGTGTAGTGCTACAGCAAAGATGAACACCAGTATCGCTACTATTTACTGGTAACTAGACTAGCGCTATTAGGTATAAAGTTGCCAATGGCACCTGGCATAAAAATATGCAATTTTAAATAGTCCCTACAAAATCAGAAAACTGGCCACTGGGAGAGGGGAAAGGCGTTGGGTATGAATTTCAAAGGTTTAGATAGGTGCAAATACATTTGTAGACTCAGGATAGATGAGGTTTAGCCTCTCAAGTATAAACTTTGTGGTTGTTGTTAGGTGGGTAAGGTTACCCTGTTTACTGATTGAAAAGGCCACTTTCACCAATCTGACTACCAACCACCCATCTTATCTGTTTTCATTACTCTTTCGGGTACCGAAGTCACTACCACCTACGTCTATAACTACTCTTCCTACTCCTGTAGTCTACTATTGGTGGTATTGTAGACTACCTAAATTGCATTGCCAATAATAACAATAATTGGTAAAAAGCTACTTGTACAGTAACATTATATAAACACCACTAAAAACAAGAACAATAATAGGTAAAATACCTCGTTTCAAATCATACCATCCTTCTCGATATCTCACGAAATAACAAAACAATAATTATAACAACAACAACAACAACAACAACAACAACAACAACAACAACAACAACAACAGTAACACATACAATTATACCTCACGTCAAATCATAGCACCCTCCACAGGCTAGTGAACAGGAGAAATAGGTACTGTTGTCTCCAAAATTACCCTTCTCTCTTGCTCTGTCACTTAACGAAATCACTAGTGTGTGACTGGCTAACAAGCTCTAGTCTCCCCCAACAGCCCTCCGCGCTCGGCTGTTGATCTTCAAGACAATAGCAGTTCCCTTAAAATGTAGACCAGTGTACACAGGACCTGCTTTAGCGACTGAACCGCAGGTTGTAAGACTGGCTCGTTGTGTTCAAAGGTGGCGGTGGAACAATATGACCATACATACATACATTATAAGAAAAGGAAAGAAATATGGTAAGGTGTAAAGACTCACAGCCAGGAACCAGTTCATTATTGTAGAGAGTTTATTCCGAAACCCTGTATGTGGTCTCTGGATAGTTTTGAAATAAAAGGTAGTTGCTCTTCACAAATAAAATTGTATTTTTATTTATCGTTAAATGACGTAAAATTGGATGGAGTGCAACCAAATGAAGTTTTGAATGAATTAACACAGAAATGCATATTTTAGTACACCACTAACTCATTTTTCGAAGAAAGTGCAAGTACTGAGTTTTGGAAACGCGCTCTTCAATTTCGAGTTTGTGAACTTCTCGAATTCATGAGTGAAATAATATGAAATATGTTTTAGCCGTATGGTCTCACCTTCTCTATCTTTGAGGACCAAAATATTCACACTTAAACAATTTATACAAAGTTTCATTTTAACCTATTTTCATTACTGGACGCTGGAAATATGTAACATTCTTGTATGTTTGGCTCAGTGCACGATCTTTTCCTGAGGCAGATTCAAAGAGGATCCCAGGGCTCCTTAAGCTGCATGGTCACTTTTTTTTTTTTTTAAAAATTTCAAGCTTTTAGAGTTTTGAAAATGTATATGATCCGTTGCAAATTTTAGTTGTTGTTGGTATTGCTGACAGGTTAACGGATGCCATGTGGTCTCAGCATAAGTGTGTGCTACAGCAAAGATGAACATGTAGTGTTCAAACGTTTGTTTTCAGACTGACTTTAGCAGAGTATTATACCGCTTCATGTAAGAGCCTGAAAATTGTCGATTGTTTTCCGTTAAAAACCCACCTTAAACAAAAATAAACACATCCTGATAAAACTTCCACCATTACTGCAGCTAGAATGAGGTATTTTCAGTTACGCCACGTGATCTAGGGTTTGCTATGATATTTTGATAATTTAATGACGAGCAATCATGCATGAGCAGAGCATGTAAACAAACCAACGTGTGAGCAAGAATTCCTAGGTCACGTAATGGAGCTGAAAATACCTAATTGGACTCGGATGGTCCTTTGTTTCCCCATTTTGTCTTTGAGAAGTTTCCTGGGAGCATGTCTTTCGACTCTCTAGATTAATTTTAAAGGCCGTGGAAAACCTTTTATGCTTATTTTGTCCTGAAATCCAAAATAGACTTTTAAAGAAAAAAAAAAGCTTTTCACCTAATTTCAGCGAGAACTTGATCCAAATTATTCCTTTTGCTTTAGTATGCCTGATAAAAATGACCATGTTGATACGTAGTCTCAGAAATATCTGATAAACTTTCTCAGCTGAAAAGGCACGAATGATAACTATAGGTCTATTCTCGTTTTAGTGAACTGTGTTTCAGTCATAAAATAGGTAATAAAATATGTTATGTTTACAAATCATAGGGTATGAAAGTTTAACATATTGCACATGCCTCATCGTGTCAAACTAGGACTTCATTGGAATTAGCTCTCTCTCAAACGAATAGCAACCTGATTTGTTTAGTTTACTTATATGGATATAAACTTCGATATTTCCAGAAGCGATTAAAAAGTATAAATTCACCTGGATGATCAGTTTTCAAGAATAAGGCAAGAGATTCGTAGTAGACAGTCACTTCGTGTTGTTAAAGAACAAATGTGTTGTTACACCACTGTAGAAATATATACCATGCACGACATAACAACAATAACGTAACATCAATATTTACTCAACCTCAGCACAGATAATTATGACAGCTGTCATGTTAGTGATGCTTTTAACATAAATAGAAGAGATTGGTTCTTGTAAAATGCTTGGTAGGGAGGATAATACTGTACACATCTTGAGCTTTTTTTTGTGTGTGTGTCGTTCACATGCGTTGCACATGTAGTCTTCACAAACGATGGGCATGTTTAGAGGAAATAACGTGTATGTAAAAGTTACTAAATCGTTTCAAAACATAAGTACAGTTGTTGGCTAGACAAGACAATGTCAAAGAAAAACCACACTTACAAAATTTGTTTCCGTACTAAGTCTTAATTCCAACGGACATCTTGTAACACCTGACTAGTGCCAGTAGACCATCAATATTGAAGTGCTTGATAAATCGTCCTCTTTGATGCAGGGCTTAAAGAGTGTATTTCAACTGTTCGGCCAAATGTAATATTGGTGTATCGGTTTGTTCAGATTAAGCCTGTTCTGAGGATATCATCGGAATTGATCTTTGGATCCAAAAATCTTAAGATTACAATTTCAGATAAAAATTGGTCCTCAGTTTTTAACAAAATAAATATAATATGTGATTGCATTTTTACCCAAACATTACCCGTCTGGAATATACGACGTTTTTCATCAACACACACGGATTGTTGTATTATGAAGGCAGTCATAAACTGTTTTTTTCACCATTAATATCGTGATCAGATAATATTACTCCAGTATGTGACAGGATACTGAACGGTTTTCCCAACATATATTTTTTAAAAGACGATTCATAATTGAGGACCAAAAAATAGACAAGTGTTAAGCTCCGCCACACAAGGAGGCAAGATTTATAGAAGCGTCGTAGATTTAGCGCGAGATCCATGATATAGTCCGCTTAATAGCATGCTCTCAATAGCATAGAAAAACGTTGTTATTAAAAGGGACTGCTATTAAATCATTGAGACTGCATAGGACACATTTTTTAAATCCCTTAAACACTAGACCCTCGTCGCACCTGTGTTCAACATTTTTTGTTTGTTTGTATATGAAAACTGTAGACAAATGACAAAAGGAACGTTGTTTTCTTAAGAGAATTTGGTCATATTTGCACACGATCCTTGCCTAATTAAATGTCAAAATTTATATGAGGGACAAAAAATAAACCTGATTCTATTTTATAAGCTTAATTCTGTAGAAAGTTTTGAAAATTGTCCAAAATAGTGCCTCTAGGCTTGCAATTCATGCTTTTGGCCACATGGTTTCAATGAGTTAAATTCGTATTTTTGCTATGGGAAATTACACTGTAACCTTAGTTTTTAAAAAGGGATGAGATTAAGCGGAGTTCCTTGTAACATAAAGACGTATTAAAAATATGATTATTCTATAGGCTCCTTGAAGTGAAGAGTGGTTCAGATACAGAATAATTTATATTTGGCAGGTCTAAAAGCACCTGTAATAAACTTTAATACCTTGCATTCCACTATCATGTTGGCTAGAGAAAGGAAAGCTTGCAAATAACTGGCGTGAATCGTTAAGCCCAGGGGATCTCAATGAGAGAGAGAGAGAGAGGGAGAAAGAGAGAGAGAAAGAGAGAGAGAAAGAAAGAGAAAGAAAGAAAGAGAAAGACAGAGAGAGAAAGAAAGAGAGAGAGAGGGAGAAAGAGAGAGAGAGAAAGAGAGAGAGAAAGAGAGAGCGAGAAAGGGAGAGAGGGAGAGAGAGAAAGAGAGAGAGGGAGAGAGAGACAGACAGACAGAGACCGTGAACTACAGTGGTCTCAGCATAAGTACCCGATCCGTTGCAGGACCCACTGATGGCAATTGAATATTTTTCACTAAGTCTTACACTCTAAAAACCTGACCTCTTCCGCTCATGGCTTTGATCACACTATGTGTAGGTTACCAGAAGAGAACGAGAGAAACTCGTAAGCGGGTGACTGGTGGGAAGGAGGAGGAGAGGGGAGGAGAGGGGAGGAGAAGGAGCAGGGTAAGAAGGAGGTGAAGGCAACTGGCGGTACCAACTTACTTTAGATTCCACTCCTGTAATTGTACTTTCATTACTGCGTCCTACTACACAGGGGTTATATTTCATCTCCCACTTTCTTTCTTTTGGCACTCCCTCCTTCCAGTGGTAAGGGCTCCAGGGGACACATTTTGATTTAATGGGAAACTGTCCATTTTACTTTATTTTGCCAGATACTATTTAGCCCTGGGCTGGAACTGTCAGATCAAGGGTGTGCTCAGACGGAAGAGTGGGAGTTTGGTGTTGACCAGTTAAAACGGTAGGCTCTGTTTACAAATAGCAACCAAGCTCAAAATTTCAATGAGCTTACTAGAATTGAGTCAATCTTAAAATTTGGGCCACATAATGAGCTTAAGTCTGGTATGGGTCTGGGTGAAAGCTAAAATTTTGGGTTCAGAGGCAGCTCAAAATACTAATATAACCCACAGAGGAAAAAAGGTTCCAATTACATTACAGGTCTGTAATCGCTAGGGGTGAAATTCACCTGAGTAACTGAGAGTCTACTGTCGTCGTCATGAAAAGTTATATCTAATGTTTTTATAACTATGCTCTAAAGCAAGATACCCTTACCACTCGGTTTACATTTCATAAGTACTGACTAAGAGAATGCACTTCAGAGATATAGACAAAACGGTAACGATATCATTCTGCTGCCTGTGAAGTCTCAGTCCAGGTATGCCACTTTCACTTACACCCAACAGAGCTGCAACGAGACCGATCCTAAAGTGGCATTTAGAGTATCCTTAAGTGGTTTTGGTCAAAACTTCTTGAATGTACGTCGTGTGTCCAACCGAGACCTCGAGTGACTGCCCAAAACAAACTTAAGCCGTTCACGGTGGCAATGTTGTGGTCGTGGACTGAAATTCATATCACATCGTTTTTCTCACGCTCGCTTAAACGGCATTTTGTTTAGGGCCGTGGTCGGAAAAGATGACTGCAGCGCTAGCGACTATCACGTGTTTACTCGGGTGCAGCTAGTGAGCACTTTTCTATCCTTGTAGCCATCTCACTCTCTATCTAGCTGCATGTCTTGCTTGACACAGACATGGTAATATTCATACTAGTATGCGGTTCTGTTCAGACCTGTGATGTCGTGTACTTTGATTCGACTCATTCAAGACCAACAGACACGGGCATCTCGTAAGTGGTAGGGTACAGGATTGTACTACTGTATTTATTTATTTTCCCTCGCTTGGTTGCTTGGGTAACTAATTATTATATCTATGGAAACCCGTTGGGTAACAAACTAAGGTGTACCGTTTGTCCACATTTGATATAAATATACCATAAGACCCTTCAGCAGTAAGCAATACCAAAACTAGTTGTAAAAGACTAAGAAAAAGCCAAAACACTGATTTTTTNCACACACACACACACACACACACACACACACACACACACACACACACACACACACACGCGCACACACACACACACATACACACACACACATACTCACAGACACACACGCAAGCACCCACGCACACGCAAGCACGCACGCACACGCACGTACGAACACATGCTCGCACACACGCATGCAGACACATAAACACACACACACACACACACACACACATGATAGATAGATAGATAGATAGATAGATAGATAGATAGATAGATAGATAGATAGATAGCACCCACCGCCGTGATCGGAAAAGATGACTGCAGCGCTATCGACTATCACGTGTTTACTCGGGTGCAGCTAGTGAGCACTTTTCTATCCTTGTAGCCATCTCACTCTCTATCTAGCTGCATGTCTTGCTTGACACAGACATGGTAATATTCATACTAGTATGCGGTTCTGTTCAGACCTGTGATGTCGTGTACTTTGATTCGACTCATTCAAGACCAACAGACACGGGCATCTCGTAAGTGGTAGGGTACAGGATTGTACTACTGTATTTATTTATTTTCCCTCGCTTGGTTGCTTGGGTAACTAATTATAATATCTATGGAAACCCGTTGGGTGTACCGTTTGTCCACGTTTGATATAAAATACCATAAGACCCTTCAGCAGTAAGCAATAGCAAAACTAGTTGTAAAAGGCTAAGAAAAAGCCAAAACACTGATTTTTTTGTCGGAAAGAAAACAAAACCGCTCTTTAAAACAGACCAAATTTGATGAGTTAAACGTTTAGAAAGCTAATTTGACAATCCTGATTGTGTGATTTAATAGCCTGGTATGAGGCAGTATGGTTTGGGTACGGCTTGTGAAGCGTTTTCCGACTCAAAGGCTGTCAGATCTGAAGTATGTGGTGTCGACTTTCAGGACGGACAGTTACGCTGTAGTGTTCCTTGGATTTCTCACTAAAGACTATGTACACATGAAATTGAATATATGCCATTTATATAGAGCTTAATTAGAGGACGGTTTGGGAGGGGGAGGGTGGGAGAAGGGGTTAGGAGAGACCCAATGTTGTACACGAAACTTAACAATTAGGTTGTTATGCGTTTCAAATCTCATAGCATTTCTTATGCTGCATATATTTATCTCGTGTGAGATGTACGCATTGTAAAACTTCTCAGGGGTTAGTTATGGCTCATTTTTAAATTCCGTACTTTTTAAAAACTTTTCTATTTTGTTAACATATGTTATGGGTCAAGAGAACTTTTGAGTTTGAAAAACAGGATAGGCAACTTAAAAAAAAAATAAAATGGAGTTTACGGGTCCCACCAGAGCCACGACAATATTATTCTTATGCCATTGCTGAGCTATAAAGCTCTGTCCAAACCTGCTTTTGTCGAGACCAGCCAATACATTTGGTAGCTGTCAAGAGTAAACTGTCTGTAAATTGTATATGCGTAATGATGTGTGTGTGTTGTGTGTGTGTGTGTGTGTGTGTGTGTGTGTGTGTGTGTGTATTGTGTGTGTGTGTGTGTGTGTATGTGCGTGTATGTGTGCGTGTGTGTGACCTCCCCCTTCCACCCCCTTCCTCCCGCGTGTATGTGCACGCTCACAAAGACAGCAGAGATATTCATTTAAAAAAAAACAACGAGTTCAGTGCTCACATAGTTAACTTACAAAGACGATCACATCTCATGAAAGCAAAATTTCAGAATACACAGTTAAGTTGTTTTCTTAAATATTTATTTTCCATGAATATAAAGCGAAGTAATTTCAAGCCAGATTGGTGAAGTTTTCAAGCATCACTAAACCAAGAACAAAATGTGGAAGCTTCACATTCACACAGTAGTACCTGAGACAGGCATAAATTAAAACAGTCACAATTTAGGGCTTCTTAAACTATTGGGGCCTTAGAGGATTTCAGAAAAAAAAAAAGTTCGTTTTTTTTTTCACAAAATTTTACATTTTTCTCTATGTAACTAATTTAAGTAGCTTTTAAAACATTAGCTTTTAATACACATAAAACATGCATTATATGAGTTGAATTGGACACGTCTAACTAAATCTGCCACTGTCAGCATCCTGCCAGTTGCTAAATATGAAAGCAAAGGACAAAATGCCGAATACGTTACAAGTCATTGATTTGCTACATGGTCTAATTTGTAAATTTTCTTCGTCATCAGATAAACAAAAGTAATTGTTTTCAGTTACTTGTGGAGATCTGTATTTTTAAGCACCTTTGCAATAATCTCTGAACCTCCAGGCTTTATTATTGCATAGCTTGGAGGCTCATAAAAGTCTAAATCTGGCGGTGCTGCTTGTCTCATGATAGAATAATCGAAGTCAGACTCAAAGTTTTCGAGTTTGTAAAACCATAAGTATTAAACATACAGGTGGTTCATTGCCCTAATAAACGCAACACACTGTAAAATACACACACACACACACACACACACACACACACACACACACAAAAACCCAAACCAATAACTTACAGTCTAGCAAAGTAAAATATGGTTGCAAAACTAGTGAAATAATCGATACGTTTGAAAGTTTAAAAATGTTACAGAGAGATCTGAAACCAGCCATGAAATATCACATAGACTACAGTTACACGTGCTGGCACGTTCTTTAAAATGTCTGATGATACTATGAATAAACTCGTAATACAGTTATTTTTCTTTTTGCGTGCACTGCACTATTAGAAATCGTTTAAGGGTATTTAACGATATAAAGCAATGCGGCACAATTTGCGAATGCACTTGATGACAAAATACGATCAGACACAATTGACCATAGCTCTTATCAACAGACTCACTTAGACTGGTAATGGCTCTGTTGAAAGCGGGAACAGACAGGAAGTTATTAAAAAAGGTTGGTTTGAAATAGAGCACCTAAGAGCAGCACTTTAAAAAATTTTGAGATTTTCCTGCGGTTTATATAAATTCAATATGGCCGCCGCTACCATGGCAAAAGGTAAAAAAATCCCCCAAATTAAAAGAGATTTTTCTCAAATCTGACACAAAATATATGCATTTTCACTAGCTAGGTACCTGTAATACACATATATGTCTACTTGCATATCAAATTTGATGGGTATAAGACCACTTGTTGCTGAGAGTTTGAGATTCTTGTGAACCAAACTAGACGAAAAAAAAAATTGAGAAAACTAATGTCAAAATCTACCAAATTTTGTCATTTTCAGGACGGGGGTCTCTTTAGGAGCGATTTACACCTTCTTAGAGATGTTTTTTGCATACGACGTATATCAGGATTTTCTGGGGATGTTACAATGTTCAAATTTGATGAAAACGAAAAATCTAAAATTTGATGTAAAATTGATCAAATTTTCACCAGTGATCCCCCTTAAAATGAATGTTATACACACTTGTTATTTAGTTGTGTTTATCGTCTCCCATAGCAGTCGTCGTATTTATTGGGACCAGTAGAACGTGGGATGAAGTCCCTCTGAGAGCACAGTTCATTCCTCGCACTCTGAACATCCGCGGATTTGGAAATGAATTGATATTCCTTGTAGCAGCCACGACTAAAGCGTGCCCTTGTGTGATGTGTTTGATATTGCATTTTTAGACAAAAATAGGCATTTCATTCATATAGATCTGATAGAAAAACATACGCCCTCCAGCCAGAGAGGAAGACTTACTACCGGTAAGAGAAAGAGAGACGGAGAGAGAGAGAGAGGGAGAGAGAGATCGTGATAGCATTGCTAGGACAGCAAAAAGAGGAGGAAAGTGACAGTACTGAGACTGAGGGAGACGGGGTTGGAGGCAAAGCTCGTCAGTAAAACACAATGGAAGGGAGAAGAACGAAAAATAACCAGTCAGTAATGTTGTATGTGTTATGCAATATAATCACAGACAAAAATACAAAACCTGGCATAACGTGTGCGAAGGTTGACTGCGCACTTACATAGACTGACCGTTGTGCCTCGAAATCGGTCCTCCAGACCAGAGCAAGACAAAAAGTGGCTTTCCCTCACACCACTGCGGCGTCTTCCCACCGGATCCGACAAAACAAGTCACTGCTCACTGACCCTTTGATATCCCCTCATTCACATTGATAATAGAACAAGCTTGCTGATAACCACGTCCGCAACGGCATAGCACGGACTTGTACATTATATCGTCGGTCTTTACACAGGACTGGCCACGAATAAGTTATTGGAACATATTCCTTATTCTTCTTTCGGCCCTATTAATGTGATTTCGGGAAATGTCTCTCCCATGGAGGTTTAAGTACTTCTTTTGCCCGATCTTTTAAGAGGAAGAAAAAGGGTGGTCAGCGCCCCATATTTTTTATAAATCATTTTCGAAAAGGGTCACCTCGAATTCTGATTTGATCCCCAGTTTTTCCATTAGGCTGGTTTTGACCGCGTGTTAATACATAAGCCTACACACTTTATATATATTTTTTTTTTAATCTAGAAGGTTCAAATTGTACCTGAAACTTTAAAATTGAATGCTTTATTTAGATCTCAGACACTGGTCCAAAAAGGGGGATTATTAGCGGATTAATTGGGTTGTACAAAATGAGTAATTTACCCTCCTAAAAGATGCCAAGAACCTATATATTATATATATGACGCATAGTCAGCCGGCCCATCCTATGCGAAGACGGACGATATGTGACTTGACATGACATGGGCTGCAGAATCCGGTGGAAACACGCACTTAGTTTCAGTGCAAGCTTCTGACTATTTTCATATACAGTATCTGTTGATCTCTTCACTGTACCAGAATAAATAGTCTATGGATGATTTTAGTGGTCACATTGTAAGCTTTAAAAAAGTCATAGTCCCGTCACTGTAGTACTGTCAATCCCAATTGAATATTACTTCACTCTTAATTCTTGTCTGTCAGGTCCTACTTCTCCCGAAAGAGAACCCTTCATGTAGACTTTATGTATTACGAGGTGCGATTCGAAAGCTTCGGACTATGCCTATAATAAAATAAAGCTCGTAGACTTCCTCTGGATGTTACATTCTTCCATCGCCTTCGATGCATCCAGTAGGGAGTCAGCACAATGATTCATGGGTCGCTGCCAAGTCCAGAAGTCCCTGGAAGTCTTGTACGTCAGCCTTGTGAGGATCCTCTGTGATTAGGTCTGTCTGCTGTGTAAACTTTACTTTATTCACCTTCATTTGGATTTTCATCTTTGGGATGTATACGAAATTACACGGAGCACAGCACGGCAAATAAGGCGGGTCTGGGACAAAGGCCAAATTGTTTAATCGAGACCAAAATCTGAGGACAGAGTTCTCTGGCGCGTTGATGTCGTGCTATTTTACTGATCTCTTCCGTTTTACAACATGGTGCAACCACTTCAAAACCCCACAGTGAAAGTCAGCATTGACCGTGTGACCTGAAGACAGCTCCGTGCAACTTCATCTTCTTCCCAAGGATGAAAACTGAGCTAGAGATGGGCAGAATTGTAGAGGGTGCATGACAAGCTGACACAATAAAACTTCAAGGGTTGCTTCTAGGCATGACAGCGGCGCCGAGATCATTTGTGCTAACTCCCCGCTGAACTACTCAGAAGGTGATGGAGGAACCTAGATTTAAGTCTATGAGCTTTTACATGAAGAGTCCGGGAAAGTTTGGATTGCACCTCGTATATCATATGTAATTTCCATCAGGGTGTGTTAGTGCTTGTCCATAATTAAGCTTTGGAATAGAATCTCAGGATTATGAGACACATTATTAGGCAACTCATATAGATTATATGCACGTGTATGGGCATCCCATTATATCGTGGTTACGGTTGATACAGTAAATGACTAAACACAATCGCCCATACAGTAGGACTTCATGCACCATCCTTTACACATTGAAACTTCCGGGGTGAAACGAATTCAAAACAATATGTGATGGAAGGGCTTATTTTTGCTTTTCATCATAAGATTTAGCATATTCACGATCAAAACCAGTTTTGACAAAAATTAAGCCCTTTTGTCACGAGACTTTGGCAAGACTGGCAAAACTTTACTCCAAACCTATTTGGGGTAGGCAGGTATGGATATATTGTGCTGGGACTAATGAACAAAAATAGTCCATTATTAGATTATTGTGGTACCTATTTAATAACCGATTGTCTTGAGTATTCAATGACTGCACACCTTAGCCAAAATTGTACATAAACTGCTAAAAAAAAACAACCCAAAATTTTCATAGCTTATTTGCCAAAGCATCTGGGATTAATGGGACATTTGATCCCCGGAATCCAAAAGTTTACGTACGGTGCCCTGAGACTCTCAACATAGCTTTTAGGCCTAGGATAATCTGTTGGAAAAAAAAAACAAGTGGAAAAGGATTGCTTTAAATTGGTAAATCATCATCGTTGTCGTCGTCGTCGTCGTTATCATCATTTTTGTGACTATTAAACAAGAACAAAAAGCTAAAAGATGTTAGTCACACCAACGAAAAGGAATGTATCTAGTGATTTTAAAATCACAAATAAATAAGATTTATATATACATATCAAAATTTCAAAACATCAGCATCGTCAGTGTCAGTGTACAGAATTTTAAAATCTAAAGCACTACCTCATTCCAATAGAATATTTTGAATGGAAATTCTAAAGTTAAATACAGAAGCGTGCACATCCAAAAGTTTCGATAGTTCCCTTCTTCAGAGGAAAGGATACAAATAAATGTTATGTTATGTCATGTCATATCATAATCATCATCATCATCACCATCATCATCATAAACCCTAAGACCTCGGAAAGTTCAAGGGGCCAATTCAGAATATTTTGGAGTACATGTTGTGAAGAAATTCGAGAGTAAAATCTGATTCAGAAAAACAGAACTCGGGGGGGACAGAACATCACAAGGACGTTTCAGGAGTTTTTCTCTCCATCTTCATTTCCTCCTTTTCCTCATCCTCCTCTTTCTCCTTCGTCCTTTTCTTTTTCTTCTTCTGCGATCCAAGTCATTCTTATTTATGTTTGCCAAGAACTGAGTCTGCCCCAGTGTCCCACCAACCCATCAACACTTCAAGTTTAGATCCATAGGGTTTGGCCAATATTTCTCTCGTACAGCCCTCTGAAGAGGAGAGTCCCGAAGGACATGCTTACTATTCCAGGGCTAACTTCCTGGATGGAGGTTTATGGAAGGCCCATTTGTTAAGAGCATAAATGTTGAATGTTGCTTATTTAGAACTGGGTGTTGTCTGAACTTATAAAAAGTTATTGTTATTGTGAAGTCCCAATGTTATTTATAGCTCAACCGGCAGAGGATTATGGGATGTAATGCGCAATGATGCCTGACTGGGCGCTGGCGGTAAATACGGGAAATATCATTGATTTTTTTTTTGGGGGGNTGAGGGGGGGCGGAGGGGTTGGGTTGCCGCAGATGCCTATTTACCGTCAGTGCTCGAAGTCAAACAACACTGTGCATATGGTCTTAGATGTCTGATGGACAGGGTTAATAAGAACTAAGATCATGTGAACGCGGTTCGTGAACTTTTGTTCAGTTCACATGAACCTGATCTGAACTTAATAGCTAATTTGGACAAACATATTATCTGGGTCTGAACTAGCTTTTTTGGGTGCTTGATCTGAACTATAATTTTCTATAACCAGAATTTCAGTTCAGTTCATATCTACCTCGAAATCAGAATCAAATGCCACTTGCAAAAACCAAGAAGAATTGATCCGATAAGTGTTCATGGAACTGAATAGTGAAAGGAACGCTATCTGAACGGACTTTTTTTGTAGAGCTTGCCCCATCCCGTTAATGAACACACATCACTTACTTCCAAGAAGCCAAGTGTAAACCCGCTTGTGCAGATTATGTCTTTTGACCTGAGCGACAACAGCATCTAGAATGGCGAGGACAAACAATGATCGATATTATCATGTGTGACAAGTGTTTGAAAAAGCATGAATATAGGTCGAAGGCATTGAAGAGTTAACCACTCTCCGAAAGTTAGAGACACTCAAGGGAATTAATCACTATCCCAACTCTTCTTGCACTCTAAAACTCAGCAGATAATGAATTAACTATCTTTGCATACTCACCAGAACTAAGAGACATCGCAGGCAATTAATAATGTTTAAGAATAACTCTTCAGTGCTTTCGGCTCACAGTGATAACGGGCAGTAACGACAAGTACGGAAAAGAATCAACAGTATCGTGGGCTGATACTAGGATTTTAGAAATCGTGATATTCAGCTTTCAAGTTCTATATACCTAAAGTATGAACTTTATTTCGATTCTAACACTATTGGGTAGGCATTCCGATCCCGATTGATACCTTTAGATACCTTTTGATACTGGTGCAGTGAAAACAGTCTAGTTCAGACAAATTGTTACTGGTTACATTAAAAATATCGCAACGGTATTGAATCTCCAGAGCTCATTTTGTTTCTTCTTTTAAAGTAAAATAGGGCAGAGGAAACACTTAAAGCTCCACTAGGAAAAACGTTCCAAATTACTGTAGACATGTAGGATTTCACAATTCATTTAAAAGGCAAAAGAAAGAAAAACAATAGGTGTCAAAGACTAGTGGCCATGCGCGTAGTCATTACGATAGTTGACATTCTGCGGCAGCCACGGGAGACTCCTAAAACAGTGCTTTGTTTTCACTGTGGCTACTATTTTAAATTACCTCCATGAACAAAGGGATTTTGCGTACGGTCACATGGTTTAACATAAGGGCAATAACAATGAAAATCTTCAATGCAAAAAAGTCATCTGTCTTTGTTATCTCCCTTAGACTGATTTCGCACGGAGACCATTATCAAAAGTTTCCATTTATGTGATCTTAAACATGTATGCTTTGTGTTAGAAGAAGGCAACAGAACAGTAAGAACTAAAAGGCCTACGTAGATTAAACAAAAAATCGAGAGCGTCCGGTTCCTCAGTTTTCTCTCATCCCCAACCTGTCTTCTTCTTATCAGATTTACTCAGTAATAGAAAACGGAAATGTGATACTTATAATGTGACCCGCTCCAGATATAGATGCTAAATTCGATGACACAGCTCAGGATAACCTACTGGCATAGGCTAGACACCTGATACCTCCAAAACTACTAAAACAGTATTAACTTGAAAACCAGAGAGGAACGATTTTGTTTGTTTGTTTGTTTGTTTACATTCTGACGCTTAGAACTCCACTTCCATAAGGCGAGCGCCCGTCTAAACACTTTTATGAGAACGAACTGTGGTGGTCATTTACAAGTTCCACTGTACAACAGACAACAGTTAAAACGAAAACGTTTAAACAGAACTAAAATAACACAAATAAGAAGCCCTGGTTATTTGCCTTTTATTAGGCTTCTCTTTTAAAATCGAACACAAGTCTTTGGTTCCTCGGATTTCGTTTTAAGCGTTATCTACTGTACCTGCAAACCGCTCAGGGAATGGTGCAGTTTGCCGGAAAATTACATCATACCAATATATTTGAATGATGATGGTGGAATTGAGTAAGCAATGTAATGGACTACCAAGTAATAGCAATTGCATTTATAAATCAAATTATTCACATAGAAGCGTAGTAAATCTCGTTCAATGCAGATCAAGTACTTCTATTGCTGTATTCTTACACTTGCAGATCGTTTACTTAGAGGAAGCAGATAGAGAGATCTGGATGATGAGCAAAACTTTTAGACTTTGTACGCAAGCAAAGTCTAACTTACCGTTTTTGGCAGGGAGACCTTCGCACTTGATCCAAAAGAGGCTGCACATCAGCACAAAGGACAGCAAGGCAGCAGCAGTTAAGGTGGTCAGTTGTCTGGTGCTCATGTTTGTTTTTTTTTTTCACTGGCTTGAAAGCTGGAAGAGCCTAAATGTCTTTTCTTTTCTTCAGATGTACCGTCGAGGGACTTCTTGTTCTTCGTCCAGGTTCATATGTCGACAGGACACCTTAACAGACAGCTATGAAAAGGCTCTCGAAATCTGAATTTTTTTTTCCTCCCAGTTCCGGGGGTAATTCTTTATCCTGCTGAAAACCCCGTCTGAGGATTTATGTATACGAGTATACAATAACTTGTACCACTGTTGTAAAACAAACGTATTTTACAAACAACTATTTTAAAGCAATTTAACTTCGGTGATTTAATTTGGCTCTTCTTCTATAACTACCAATTTTTGTTTTCCTCTACAAAAGTAGTTTTCTGTTCCCTATAAAGTAGTAAATTCTGTTCCTTGTAGCACAAGTATGTCCAAGATGATTGCGACATAAGGACGCATTATATAGCACAGTCTGGCCTTCATCTTCGTCGACGCCAGGGGCATGGCCAACCTTAATTATATGTTCAGGGGCGGCCTAATCAGTGGTACACCCGCGTTCTCGAGATAATAAGGCTGTGATGAACGGGCTTGCCCGACTTTGCTTCTTTTTTGAGCCAAATACCCGATAATTGGCTCCTTTTAAAAGCCCGTGGCTCCCAAATGATTGACTGGCTCTCCTGTTTTTGTGTTTGTGTGTGTGAGGGTGAGGTGGGGGAAGGGGGTCCAAAGGACTTTTAAGTCTAATTTTATTTCCCATACAGACGGTACCTACATTTCTTTCAAACTGTTTGATATTTCAAGTGATTGGGCCTCTGTCACAGTTGCCCAAATGAACACAAATAAAAGAACGATCTCTTTCCATTTAACAATCAGGTCTTATATTTTATTATGTCGCTCTAATTTTAAATGTACGAAGAAAGGTTTATGATAATCCTTATACCCTGTTAATACAATACAATAGACAGTTCGTATGAATTTTGGTTTTTTGTTATATTATGTCAAACCTTGACTCTCGTAGGCCCTTTCCAGACATAGTTTGGCTTTTTCTTTTCTCTTTTTCATATGCGATTTGGCTCCCTAACGAAAAGAAGTTTGTCAACCTTAGTGATGAAGTAATAGGTCGTATTCCACACGATTTCAAGAGAGATAGTACGACCACATTCGTTGACGCTGGCGTTGACGTAATGCGAATCGTTATTCGAGACACGCTACAGAAATGGCGTGATGCCAGATGTCGAAGATTATATGATATAACGGTTGTTTTTCTTGGCGATACAGTATTTATAGTACCTCAGAGCGGGCTGCCCTATTCAAAGATTTCCAGAAAAACCCAAACCTATATTATCATATAAGTAGAGCCTATTTCCAGTCACATAAAAGTGTGTGATACTTTTTTGGTATGTCATACGTTACATAAATTTGACCTTTGACCTGCTTACGAATACTTTGATTGGAAGCCTTGGAAACCTCTAGGCGGATGAAAATGTGACGTCATTTCTTTCGTGACGTCACGAGCATATGAAATCATTTCTTTTTAAACTATTTTCAATGCCGTGGGGTTTCCCTCCCTCTAGATTAGAAAAAAATATTTCAGTCTGTTTTTCTTATCGCTTGTCATCGTTCTCTTCACGTTTCAATTTCAGTTCAGTTAAACATTTGAATTAAAGTCGTTGAAATGTCACATTGTCTCTGTGGTCTTAAGTTTCATCGATGATTGCCAGCTGTTGGGATCTACTTCGTGTCGCGTAGCTGTGTGATTCATTCATTTCAGTTGTGATTGATTGTCTCAGATAGGGTGTGGGCCACTTCAGTCCTTTTCACTAATTTTTTTAATTAGTTAGGAGTTTATATGATAAAAAGGATCTGAAACTCGTGTTTGTTTGATATCAGATTTATGAAACTCGTTTATTTATAAAATAATCGTTATTCGAGCCAGAGGCTCGTGAAGACGATAAATGTATAACAAATTTCATAAATCTAATATCAAACAAATACTCATTACCGATCCTCTGTTTTCATCACGTTCATAAGCAAATTGCCTACATCGGAGACAGGCAGTTTGCAAACTGGGCTATTTCTGTGCTTGATAAAGAATGCAAAAATGTCTATGTAAAATGTTTCGATTTATTATTTCTAAGAAGGATGGAATGGGTGAAAACATGAAGCCGACGTTGAAAAATGCATAACCATCGTTATACTTGTACGTTGTGGTGGCCTTTGTTAACTTTGCCTGTCTGTGAGACTGTTAAGATAGACTAGCGGGCAGGCAGGCAGATATATCCGCAGACAGGCAGTTAAGCATACAGACAGACAGACAGGCAGTTACGCAGGCAGGCAGGCAGACAGGCAGTTAAGCAGACAGACAGACAGGCAGACAGACAGACAGACAGACAGACAGACAGACAGACAGACAGACAGACAGACAGACAGACAGACAGACAGACAGACAGACAGACAGACAGACAGACATTATCATTCTCACATAAAAATATCACACAAAAGATCACTTATTCATGAACAACCAACTCATTTTAGTGAAAAAAAAAATACCGTTTATTATCTATTTCTTTGCAACTACCTTCGCTTTTTGTACATGGGACAAAAGTGAGTAAAATAAATAAACTCCACGACTATCCGCGGCATACACACATTTCATAAATATTCAAGTTGAATACAATGCCCCTATACTAAGTAAAGCTAATGGGGTCGTTAGCAAAGGCGGAAAGCTGGCCGATATCGAATACAGTCTTGGATGGTAATCGTCTTTGATACAGGATAAAAAGATCGTAAACTAACTGACTATTAAGCAGCTGGGTATGATGCATGCAAAAGTCCGTTACAAAAAAAGTAATGATTGCGTTGTTGGGTGGGAGTTAAATCTAAGCTTGAAGGTGAGTTATGTGAAAGTGACAACACGCATGCTCTGACATTTGCGGTTCTGTGCGTTTCTTTGAAAGGCTCATTAAGTTACACTGATGTTTCACGGTGGCTGGAATTGACTGTGCTTTGTAAACGATTACCGAGTGATGGTAGTTACATTTACCCGTCACATTATTCACGTAGAAGCGTAGTAAATCCCGTTCAATGCAGCTCAGGTGTGTTCTATTGTGCTGTATTCTTACAAGCGCAGATAGTTTATTGGGAGGAAGCAGATAGAGACATCTGAATGATGAGCAAAACTTTCGGACTTTGTACCCAAGCGGAGCTGATACTTTACATCTGAGACAGTGCCATTCACGCCTTGACCATTCTCTGCTGCATGCCTACTGTCAGTCTAACTTCTGTCATGAAATAATCTACAATCTTTCCTCACACCCTGCAAACTGACAACGTTCACCGCCTTTCTGAGGTTCCAGACCTGACTGAGTGACTTCCAGCTAGGATGGAAATGATGAAAAATCCTCTACTTCTATTCAAAGTCAATATCATGAAAACAGTGGCCACGTAGTCAAACTATTGCATGATGCGTAATTACTTTTCTTTTTAAAACACTAAAAAAAAAATAAATTGCAGGAGCAGCTTTTAAGGGAATCAAAAAAAAACCAAAAAACAACAGGCTCAAATTGTGTATTTACAAGAACGAAACGAAAATTAAAAAGTCAGATCAAACCAACTCTTGGGGCTACGAATCAATGTTGCACTCATTAGTATCACAATTATAAGCACATGTTTTTTTTTTACACCCATTCGTATGCTACAATGATTGTTTCGCTTATGAACGGAAACGTGTACCAAAGAAAACAATGCGTGTAAAACGATGGTTGAAAAACAAATAAAGAAATTTATACTTCGTTGAATAAATTTAAGACACAAAATATTTACCAATTTACACAGTGGGGTGTCTGCATAGAAGAACTGAGAGACAGTTTTAAAAAACAGAAAGTGAAATGTCTTTTAAAAGACATCAGAGGGAAAGGAGAAAAAAAAAATACTGTCACTGCCAAATATTTAATGACACTGACATTTTTAGGCACTATTCAGCACATCAGTATAATAATAATAATAATAATAATAAAATAATATGCAGATGTTACACAGATTTTCGAACTGTGCTGAAATGATGCAAACAATTTTTAGCATGTAAACATGTAAAAACCATTGCAGTTTAGTGTATAATAGAGTATAACTCAGTTCTCTAAACACTTGAGTAGCATATTATATTCATTGTTGGCCCTGCGGTCGAAGTGCATCTCTCTTCCTTTGCCTTCGTCTGATGTCGTTGCTGTTGAACGCTCTAATTGTTGAAAATTCGAAGTTGTTTGTCCAGCTGTGCTTGAAAAATTAAGATGTTTAACCAGCTGATACTGCCAAGGAGATAGTGCCGTTGCCCAAAAAAAAAAAAAGAAACATTTTTGTGTCGACAAACAGTAGCCCAGCTTTCCCCTGCAAAGAGAAAACGAAATAACATGATACATAAGTACCATATACATGGAGGTTTTTGGGGCGGTTGGTTAAAGATCATTTTGTGGGCCAGCAAAAACAATTTTCTTTCAATTTCAAGGATCCTAGCTACAGCTGAATTCCAGCTGTCAAGAAAGAGCGGGATCTGTTATGAGTTTAAAATAACTTTTACAGGGGAGATGAAGTAGCGGCAACAGGTATTTGGACCGTTCAAAATTACGATATTGCATAGAATCTAGAATACACACAGACTTTGTTTATTTGTATGTTTGATTATTTGTCAGTTATGCTTTTACGATCCAAAATCCGCAGGAACTAAAGACTTAAGTTCACTTTTAACAGAGTTTTGGTTTAGACAGAGAGGTCTCAAAATCCACCAGTCTCAAGGGGTACGAATCTTCACCAAGGCGTTGTGAATAATATCATTAGTATATCGTTACAGCCCCAGTTAGTCTCATTCATGTTTGCTTTCCCAAAAATTCACAGGCTTCTGAAAACGTGCTCTTGCAAGGAAATCTGATGTTTGTTGTTGTTGTTTTTTAATCAGTATCAGCACTACTTTAAATTCACTTGCATAATTACCCTTTACTCTAGCCTTGTGGGCTCATATACACATTAGAAAACCATCTGACGGAAAATTTACTTTTATTTTAGCAGTACTTTCGATTTAATCATTTTATATTTTACCTGTTATCTACTATATGATATATCATAATAATGATGATAATAATAATAACAATTGATAATATTGCAGTTTATAAGTCTTGTATCCAGGCTGGTGCCTGCTCATGCAACTTCACGCTATTATTACCCCATCAGGCCAGGTCAGTCTAGGACTTTTTCAACTCCTTAGGGAGTATACAATGCTGCTACCATTTACAGACACTGATCACTAACATTCTGACAAATCTTTCTCTTCCTACCGCCAGGCATCCATTTTACGGGCCGGTGGGCTGAGGAAACTGAATGAAATGCCTTCCCAAGACATCTACAACACGGCCATGGGAGGGAGTCGTGCCAACGACTTGAAGTTTCAACCCGGAAACCATTCAGCAAAGCTGCTCCTCTCTACTATACGAGTATCTGAGATCTGAGCAAAAATAGTTTATCATCCGTCTTGGCAAAGGACCGGCCACGTATATATAATATATTATATTAAGATGTATAGTCAGTCTGGCCGTCCTCAGCGAAGACCAACATTCTGCTGTTTAGCTTACCTCGAAGACAATGACAACACTTTACTCATCAGCAGCTTCTTCTGCTGCAGGCGCTTCAGCCGCAACCTTTGGTGAGGTGGTGCCGATCCTCTTGATTTCGGGGGGTGGGGGTTCCTTGCCCAGCTCTTCGAAAAGATCCATCCTCTCCCTGTAAGATCGGTGGTCGGTGTGGCGCTCATATTTACTGCACAGCTGGATCTTGGGCTGGATGGAGAAGTGGGTGAGGGAGAGGAGGGTATTTTTTTTTTAGAATGACATTATAGGCAATCCTTGCTGAGGTATCACAGATCATGCAGTTGATCCAAGCCTACAATAGTACATAGCGCTCGCGCTGACTAACTCGACAATAGTCACTTAGATTACGAAAAACGACAACAGAAGACAAGATGATACGAAAGGAAGCTAAATTGTGGAAACAGTCTAACTGCCAACACATTAGAGAGAGTGAAAACATCGCTCATTTTTAAAAACAGGCTCAAAACACTGTTATTCAGAAGGGCATATATATGGTCTACACTTATATATATATATATATATATATATATGGTCTACACTTCTTATACCATGTGAAGTGACTTTATTCTGCACTGGATGGATTTGATGGGTGTGTGTGCGTTTATACATTTTGCTATTTTCATCATGTTCATCATTCAAGACGCCTTTGAGCACTCTCTTAAGCGGATCTTTGCGCTGTATAAATTAATTATTATGATTATGAATAGATATAATTATGAAATGCATACTAGGAGTGATTGCAATTGCTACCTCATATTTACCATCACTATTTTCTTCTTCATCATCATTATCAATTTCTGTTTTTCTTTTTTCTTGTTCATCTTTGTTTCTTTTCCTCACCATCCCACTGACAGGTCAATGAATACTTACTGGAGCACTGGTAAATTTGTCAGCCAAGCGATCAAATCTGCAAAAAAAAAAAGATTCAGTTAATGAATGAATGAATGAATGAATGAATGAAGGAAGGAAGGAATGAAGGAAGGAATGAATCCATCCATCCATCCATCCATCCATCCATTTCATGGCAGATCATCCATAAAGCCAGGCAGATATCCAGACCGCAAAGAAGCTCTCTAATAATATACTATGGACTGATGACCATGCAGAGAATAAAATTGGAGTCAGTTCGTTTATTTTGCCAACCACTTACTAAACCACACAATCCAGCTAACCAAACAGGCAACTAGGAAGCATATCATCTCATAAAAACACTAGGGTTTAAAGAGGGTGGAGGAGGGGTGGCCAATTTGTCTGCTACAGGCAAGGAAAGCGAATATTCCATATAGCTGAAGTCAGATTCCTTGACAATAGATTTGGCCAGTTTCACGTTTCGACTGTCTCTCAGAAGTTGTCTTCCTAATGAACTAGGACGGAAAGTAAGGATTATTCAGTCCAATTAGCCAAGTTCCATCATTTAATCAAAAGCCTCCATACAGGGCTACGTTTGTTATCTTTTTTCACGTCATTTTAGGTATGAATCACGTCATTTTGAGTATAAATTGACGTCATTTTGAGGAAGAAGGGGCCTTCCCTCGGACAGCGGACTCCGCTCATTGGCTGTATCGCCCATACCATACTCAAAAACGACGTCAATTCATACTCAAAGATGACCTGAAGTAGCCCAGCATTTTCGTCTTGAATGTCTTAAAGAAGTTGTTTGCCTGGGTCCTGACCTCTATCAGCACAGATATACTTACGATTCGTCCACTTGAACTGAGGACACGCCACGCTTGCCTTTGCCTTTGTTCATCTGTCTTGCACGCTCGGCCAGCTCAATCATCTATACGAGATACGATGGCAAAAGATACATAAATACAGTGTACATCTACTCGGATGAACTGTTAATAAAAATAATATGGCTCTGCCTAGATTTGACCCAACCCTTTTTGAAAAAAATATATAATGAGTTTATTTAAAATGATGATCAACGTTTTCTGTCTGTGCACTTTATCAAGACTGAAGGCTGAAACAAGAGACATGCAAAGAAAAGCAAGTGAATAGAAGTCTAAAGGCCAGAAATAGAAACAGAAATAGAACAACTGAGTGACATGAAATATTAAACATACTGTCTTACAATCTGTAGTATAAGTAGGCTACTTCAGGGAAGCAATACTGAAGAAAGGGTGCTTGTTGACAGACATGTCATTTGTATGAAATAATAATATCTTAAATAACTAGCGTTCTGTAAATTGTGCATGTCAAAAGAAATATTCATTCCAAATAAATTTTTAAAAAACTTAATCAAGGCAGTTTAATATTTGGGATGCGATTCACAGGCCTGTTGACACAGCTGCCCAATTCCAGATTTCCAATAAAAATAAACAGCCTCAAATTTGGTTTCAAACATTTTCATGTTCAATGATGGCTAACCTCCCCCCTCC